>OW285239.1:84433511-84840837 GCA_935421215.2 Melolontha melolontha | reverse complement strand
CCTGGGGCCATAACCTATTAGAATATTAGCAGAGTTTTAACTTGTTTTTACCGGTACTGTGTGTAAAATAAAACGTTTTGTAACTTTTATAATATCCGTTTATTTCACATGTACATCATTGGTACATCAAGTATATACTTCTACTTACTACCAACTACAACAACTGAAAGAAACTTCGTAACCGCAACAACTAAAGCTAAGGAATGAGCGCGTAATTACAAAAATACTTTAACAATGTATATATACATATATATATATATATATATATATATATATATATATATATAAATATAATAACTTCGTGACCTTGGTATGATATGGTAAACCTAATCAGTAGGCGATTAAAGGTCTGTATATTACTTCAAAATATATGTATTTAAAAAACTCTACATGTTTCGGCAGTTCGCCTTTATCAAGAGAATACAAAATATAAAATTTTTTATTTTGTATTCTCTTGATAAAGGCGAACTGCCGAAACATGTAGAGTTTTTTAAATACATATATTTTGAAGTAATATACAGACCTTTAATCGCCTACTGATTAGGTTTACTATATATATATATATATATATATATATATAATGGGAACAATTCGACTTTTTTTTTATTACATATTTCGATAAATCGTCTTTAAAAAAGGCCAGTTTAATTGATTATTTTTTAAATAATCAACTTTCTTGCTTGTAATTAAATAAATAAAATGCTTATGACGTCACTACACTTTCATTCATAAAACTCGGTCTTCGTAGTATGTGGCAACACTGTGTAGAAGAACTTGTGTAGAAGAATGGTTCACCCAGAATTCACGTCGTTGTGTTTCCTGTCAGCGATCGTATCATAAACACGTTGACATTTGTTTGGTTTTGAGGTTAGTGTATTTTAATTCGTTGCAAGTTCTAATAAACGTATTTGTAAATTATGGGTACACAAATATATAAAAAGTGTTTTGTGCGCACTTGTGATAACAACACAGAATCTGCACCAAATAAAATATATTTGTATGTCCCGAAAGCAAGATACACCAGGGCAAAGTGGTTTGAAGTAGCAAACAATGAATCAACCACAACAAAGTCACAACTGTATTGCTGCGAAGATCATTTAAATGTGAGTAGCCACATAAATAATATAGTAAAAAATTATTAAAAGTTAATGTCTATGTATCCCCATCGTAACCAACAAATAATAATTTCTTACCTTTAGGAGAAACTTTATTTCTATGTTGTGAGTCTATAAGCATGTATGCTTCACTACCAAATATTCGAACATGACCATATTCTGGTTTCTTTCCTGTCCACATTTCATAAGGAGTCATATTAGGTGTCTGAGTGGTCGTCGTGCGGTTTAATAAATATTCTGCAGTATTTACAGCTTCTGTCCACAGGTATGTTGGTAAATCCTTACTGTAAATCGTTGAACGAGCATTCTCAACAATTTTTCTCATATCTCTTTCTGCACGTCCATTTTTCTGTGGAGTATATGAAGCTGTTATTTCTAATAAAATTCCTCGACTGGATAGATACTGTTTAAAAGGCTGATTACAGTAATCTGTTCCATTATCAACATGTAATGTTTTTACTGAATGACCAAACTTATTCTCAGATAATCAGGTTAATTCTCTGATACAGTCTAAAGCATCGTTTTTATGTTTAATAAAATATATAACACGATAATCTGAACTGTCACCTTTAAAAATGTTGAAGTACATGGCACCACTGATTGAAGGAACTGACATCGGTCCACGTACATCACTATGTATAAATCCTCCGACCATTGTTTTTCGCTTTCTATTTACCTTAGAAGGTAGCTTATGTTGTTTTCAATAAATACACAGAAGAAATTTTCAATTTCTAAGGTTTCAACATTCTTTATCAATCCCTTTTTAATCATTTCGCTAATTGTTATGCTATTCACGTGACCAAATTGTTCATGCCATAAAAATAAACTGGCTTTCCTAGCAGCAACATTAGCTTTGGCTCAACAGTTTTAAATGACATCTGATAAAGATTATTTTAATTACGTACTGCTGTAGCAGCTAATCTCCCATTTTCAAATATTTTGGAAGCATTTTAATTTTTTTAATAATAACCATACCTTTCTTTGTAACAGCACCTTCAGAAAACAGATTCTTTCTCAAACCATGAACCAGTAACACATCAGTAATTGTCGAATTATACCATTTTTTGCTTAATAGTTTCTTGATCTTCACTGTTCCTTTTCCAATCGCATGTAGTTCTTCATTGTTACCTAATTTCACTTTTAAATCGTTCACTTCACATAAGTCAGTCACTATTTCTGGTTGGAAAATCATATGTGCTGAGCCACTACTGTCCATTACCCATGCATTGCCATTGCCCATTTCACTAGATTTACTTGTATATTCAATATTAAATGCAGAATGTTCACCAACATTACTGGATTTGTTAACTTTTCGTTCACGACAATTTTTGGCTTATGACAGTTATAACGAATAACGTTCACTTTCTTATTATCTTTGTTTGCTTTTTGTTTACTGTAACAACTTTTATGTTCTGAAGTTTTACCTGAAACTACAAGAGCATCTTAGATTGCATCGGACACACCTAAACTTGCTTCTTCATCAAGTAACCTTGATGTCAAGTTTGTTATTGTTTGTTTCGAACTGTCTATCGATAATCAAGCTTGTCTGAAATTATGAAACTTAATAGGCAATTTACTCACAATTTTGGTAATTATAGCAGCATCACTAACTGTATCTCCAGTTTCCTTTATTTGTCTAGTAAATTCTCATTTGTGGCAATATGCTGTGCAATATTATCATTTCTATCCATTTTATATTGATAAAATTTCTTATGCGCCATTAACTTACTCGTTTCACCTTTCTCTTCATAAATGTAATCCAGCTTTGTAAATATTTCATGTGCGGATTTACAATTATCAATTAGTGTTATTTGTGATAACTCTAATGCCGAGGTAATTAAGAACATGGCGTAGTATCTTTCTTATTCCGTACTCTTAATTCCTCATCTTGACCTTCATTTGGTTTGACCTTTGTACCTTGTGCAATTTCATCTAGGGCTTTTGCACGTAGAGCACACTTTACCAAGAATTTCCACTGATGGTAGTTCTTTCCATCAAACTTAGAGATATTAAAAATGTTAGCGGCATCCATTTTTGACGCTTCTACATACCGTAACAAATCAACGTACTCGCAGAAACTAACATTAATCTTGTTATTCGTACACAACGAATAACAGCTGAACACACAGCAACACATGCCTGGGGCCATAACCTATTAGAATATTAGCAGAGTTTTAACTTGTTTTTACCGGTACTGTGTGTAAAATAAAACGTTTTGTAACTTTTATAATATCCGTTTATTTCACATGTACATCATTGGTACATCAAGTATATACTTCTACTTACTACCAACTACAACAACTGAAAGAAACTTCGTAACCGCAACAACTAAAGCTAAGGAATGAGCGCGTAATTACAAAAATACTTTAACAATGTATATATACATATATATATATATATATATATATATATATATATATATATATAAATATAATAACTTCGTGACCTTGGTATGATATGGTAAACCTAATCAGTAGGCGATTAAAGGTCTGTATATTACTTCAAAATATATGTATTTAAAAAACTCTACATGTTTCGGCAGTTCGCCTTTATCAAGAGAATACAAAATATAAAATTTTTTATTTTGTATTCTCTTGATAAAGGCGAACTGCCGAAACATGTAGAGTTTTTTAAATACATATATTTTGAAGTAATATACAGACCTTTAATCGCCTACTGATTAGGTTTACTATATATATATATATATAATGGGGAACAATTCGACTTTTTTTTTATTACATATTTCGATAAATCGTCTTTAAAAAAGGCCAGTTTAATTGATTATTTTTTAAATAATCAACTTTCTTGCTTGTAATTAAATAAATAAAATGCTTATGACGTCACTACACTTTCATTCATAAAACTCGGTCTTCGTAGTATGTGGCAACACTGTGTAGAAGAACTTGTGTAGAAGAATGGTTCACCCAGAATTCACGTCGTTGTGTTTCCTGTCAGCGATCGTATCATAAACACGTTGACATTTGTTTGGTTTTGAGGTTAGTGTATTTTAATTCGTTGCAAGTTCTAATAAACGTATTTGTAAATTATGGGTACACAAATATATAAAAAGTGTTTTGTGCGCACTTGTGATAACAACACAGAATCTGCACCAAATAAAATATATTTGTATGTCCCGAAAGCAAGATACACCAGGGCAAAGTGGTTTGAAGTAGCAAACAATGAATCAACCACAACAAAGTCACAACTGTATTGCTGCGAAGATCATTTAAATGTGAGTAGCCACATAAATAATATAGTAAAAAATTATTAAAAGTTAATGTCTATGTAGCTTCCCATTGATTGTGAAAATTGGATGAAACACAAGTTTACAGGATGTTGAATAATTTTAAAACCTGATGTCCCACATATATTTCTGAAAATGGTCATCTCACAATTAACAGATTCTGGAAAGAAACGACCACAAGAATTCAAATCACAAAAAGATATACCGACAGGTACAAAGAAAAAGTTGCGATTTCATGGTGGAGAAGGGTTAACAAGTAACATGTCAGAATCTTTGGTCTATAATATGAAAACCCTAGTTACATCGGTAACATTTGGTACAATGACGAATATCATTTTCATTTGTCGGGTCATGTAAGTAGGTGTAGCAATAGATTTTTATGTTTCCAACGACCAGAAGAGGCGCATGAAATACCGGTGCACAGTTTCTGGACGAGATATTATTAGGCCTTACTTTATTGAGGAAAACGAACGTCGAGTAACTGTTAATCAAGAGCGCTATATAACTCAAGTTCTCGCACCGTTTGTAGATGATGTAAAATATTATTTTACTTGTGTGTACACAATTTTTACGCATTAAAACTTTCTAATATTTGAGGACATTTGTTCTATATTTCTAAGAATTTTTGCCGTTCTTCATTTGCCGTTAGGGCTTTCCAACCAGCTATTGTAATCATATTTTTACCCTCAGCGGCACAGAAAAATACATTTTTTAAATATACATGTCTCTGTACATTTTTATATTTTTATTTGTTCGGAGAATCGGCTTTTGTCCAGGAACGCGTCAGTACTGCACGTTCTACAAATTCGTAGAAAAGTGCGCACCCCTAAAGTGAACTACCGATGTTACTTGTTAGGAAGTTACTAGAAAAAGGATGAGTTCTTCGTTACATTTGAAACAAGCATCACGTACTGTATATTAAATATCAACAAAGTGTTCAATCGCCAACACAGTTTTTTATAATAAAATTAAATTTGTATATAGTAAAAGTGAGTTTTATTTGTATAAGTCTCCCTACAGACTTACAACCTGTGGTTCGAAAATAAGTGCCAAACGCCAGCGCACAAACTACTTTACATGGTCCTTCGACGCCGGATAAAATATAAATACATAAAAAAGGATACTACATTATTCTTCAGTTAGATACTCCTTCGAAAAGGGTATTTACAAGATCTTCAAGTATCTGAATTCCAAATTTATTCAAGATTGCGAAAACGTGAAGCAGTCGACATCAGGATTCAGTGTCAAGTGCAGTGTCAAGAAAACGTAAGTCCGATACTATTTCTTTCCTATATTTAGTATTGTTTCTGCTTGTGTCAATATGTCAGTCAAAATCGAAACATTAATTAAAAAACGCGGTAATATTAAAGCCCAATTAACGCGTTTTATCAAACATGTCAACGAGTTAACAGTTGATAATATATCTAAGGACGATCGCGCCTTGTTAAAATGTAAAGCAATAAAGCTTGATGAAATATTCTTAGATTTTAAAAATATTCAATATGATATCAGTATGTTAGCGGACGATATCGACGCGCATGAAATTGAAAGCGAAGATTTTGAAAATAAGTTTTTCAAAGCGCAAGCTTTAGTAAATAGTATATTAGAAGATTCTGCATGTATAAATGTGCAATCGAGCACAACTTCCGAAAATGTACACAACGAATCGAATCATTCTAGTAAAGTATCGAAACCGTCTATCAACTTACCTACGTTCGACGGTTCGTTTGATAAATGGTACCACTTTCGGGATTTATTCAAAAGTATGGTTCATTCGGATTCATCATTAAGTCATGTAGAAAAGTTACATTATCTGAATATATGTCTAAAGGGTGAAGCTGCCATTATATTACATTCAATGTCGATATCAGGTGATAACTATTCACTTGCGTGGGAGTTATTAAATGATAGATTCGAATATAAGCAACTCGTTGTACATAGTCACATACAAACTCTCTTTAACATACCAAATATTAAGCATGATTCATATAAATCCTTACGAGAGATATTAGACAATTTGCTTTGGCATTTAAACTCATTAGAAATGTTAGAATTGCCAGTAAAGTCCTGGGCTGCGTTAATCATTTATTTAGTAACGACTAAGTTAGACACATTCTCCAAACGTGAATGGGACGCGATCACATCTAATGACGTAGATCAATTGTCTATTTTGAATGATCTAATTGCGTTTTTAAATAAAAGATGTAGAATGTTAGGAAAATCGAATTTAAGCAATGATAACCACTCGGCAAATAAAATCAATCAAATTCCTTAATATCAACAAACAAGCCGAGTTGTAACTATTGCGACAAACCTCATTTTATTTCACAGTGTGAAGCGATTTTAAACTTAAATACTTCTGATTGCATTGATGAAGTAAAAAAGAAGCATTTATGTATTAATTGCTTAGGAAAGGGTCACAATACTTCATCATGCAAATCAAAGTGTTCGTGCAAACATTGCCAAAAACGGGATCATTCTTTGTTACATATTGAAAGAAATATTTTACCTGATACCGAATCAAGTAATTCTGTACCGTCTACATCAAAATTATCTGTGGCAACACATGTCAGTGATAAAACTGAAATCAATCAAATATTACTTTCAACAGTATGTATACGCGTAGCTGATTATTCAGGTACGTGGCATTCTTGTAGAGCGCTTTTAGATAGCGGCTCTCAATCGATCCTTTTTACAGCCGATCTTTGCCGTAAGCTTGATTTACCCAAGTTTTCTATACAGTCGACAGTTTCCGGAATTAATCAAGCCAATATAAACTTAAATTACAAAACCGATGTCCGTATCAGCTCAAGATGCGGATCATACGAAACGAGTTTAAATTGCTTGATTATAAAAAAGGTAACAGAAAACATACCTACAATATCATTTGATGCATCACATTTAAATATTCCCTCTAACATAAAATTGGCAGATCCCGGATTTAATAAAGCGGATAGTATTGATATGCTATTAGGCGCTTCTATTTTTTGGAAGCTGCTTTGCGTAGGTCAAATCAAATTAGGCAAGGATAATCCCATCTTGCATAAGACGCGGTTAGGTTGGATAATATCAGGTCCTTTAGTACTTCAGCACAATCTGCGATCACAAAATTTATCTTGTCGTTTAAATATCAATTTAGAAAGGCAAATAGAGAAGTTTTGGCTACTAGAGGAATGTAATTCCGATCACAAGTGGTCTGTCCAGGATCAAAAATGTGAAAAACATTTCGTTGATACAACAACTCGCGATGAAACGGGACGATTTGTTGTTAGCATTCCATTTACATCCGAGAAGGGGAACTTAGGAGAACACCTGGCATTAAAACGATTTTAGGCATGCGAACATCGTTTAAATCAAAATCCCGATTTGAAGTGCGAATATGTAAATTTTATGACAGAATACGAAAGATTAGGGCACATGGAACTTATCGAGGAAGTTAATAATGATCGAAAACATGAAAACTACTACCTTCCTCATCATGCCGTAATTAAGGCATCCAGCATAACCACAAAAACTCGCGTTGTGTTTGACGCATCCGCGAAAACAACTACGGGGCTATCTCTCTATGACGCACAACACGTCGGACCGGTGATACAAGACGATATTTTTGCGTCATTATTGCGCTTCAGACAACATGCTTATGTATTAACCGCGGATGTTGAGAAAATGTATCGCCAAATTTTAGTATCAAATGCCAATCGTAAATATCATCGCGTCTTTTGGAGATCGGAGTCATCGCAACCCTTACGTTGTTACGAATTGCAAACTGTAACATACGGTACAGCGTCAGCGTCATTTCTAGCCACACGATGCCTTCAGCAATCAACAGTAGAATCTAATTCACAATATCCTGAAGCCTGTAATATCATAAATCATGATTTTTATGTAGATGATTTACTAACAGGAGCGGATTCAATCGCGAAACTTGACGAATTACGGTATCAAGTCACAAAAATATTACGTGCTTCCGGTTTTAACTTGCGCAAATGGCTCAGTAATTATCATACTAATTTGAATAATTCAAGCAAATCAGAGGTTTTTAAGTTCTCAGGTGAATGTGAACATAGAACTTTAGGTATTTCATGGAATTCAAAATTAGACACGTTCAAATATGAAATAGTTCAAATAAATTTGTTAAAACACATCACGAAACGAACTATTCTTTCCAGCACCGCCAAAATCTTGGATCCCCTAGGATTACTAGGAGCGGTAATTGTAGTAGCAAAGTTAATTATTCAAGAACTTTGGCAATGCCGTTTATCCTGGGATGAATCTGTCCCTCAGAACTTACACTATAAATGGACTAAATTCTTACAGGAAATACTTTCAATTACAATTAGTATACCGCGATTTGTCCTGCAATTAAATCCTCGTATCACAGAGTGCCACGGCTTTGCCGACGCCTCCGAACGAGCATACGGTGCGTGCGAGTATGTACGTTGCTTGGATACTTAAGGCTCTTATACAGTTAATCTGTTATGCGCGAAATCACGTGTGGCTCCATTACGTAAAACTACAATACCTCGTCTAGAACTATGCGCCGCGGCCTTACTCACTGACTTAATTACAAAAATTCGAGATTCTGTGTGCATTCAATTTAGTTCTCATTATTTTTGGTCCGATTCAACGATTACGCTTTGTTGGATTAAATCACATCCATCGAGATGGCAAACATTTGTCGCCAATAGAATTTCGAAAATTCAAACCAGTTCTAGTTCAAGGGATTGGTTTCATATAAAATCGCAAGATAACCCGGCCGATTTATTATCTCGTGGTACGACGCCGACATCTCTTTCAAATTCATCTCTTTGGTGGCATGGTCCGTCTTGGCTATCAAAGGAAAACAGCGAGTGGCCTATCAATGATATGAATTCTTTGAGCACAGAGAACCTACCCGAATTGCGTAAAACTGTCACATTAGTTGCGAACGTAATTGAATCTGAGTTGTTTAGGAAATTTTCTTCATTCTCTAAGCTACAGCGAATCACTGCTTGGATTTTACGATTTGTAGGCAATTGTTGTAAAACACTCACGAATAAACAAATAGGCAAATTGAGTGTCGTAGAATTAAACAATGCACTTGTAACACTGGTAAGACTCGCGCAAGACAAGGCATTCTCATTAGACATTAATACAATAAAAAGGGGCCAAACGCGTCCATTGAAATGTAGTTTGTCGTCCCTCCATCCGTTTTTAGATACTAATAACGTATTACGGGTCGATGGTCGAATTAAACAATCTAATTTTCAATTTAATAAAAAACATCCAATTATTTTGCCAAAAAATCATTTACTAACGGACGTGATCATTATATACGAGCACGTAAGCTTGCTACATTGTGGTGCTCAAGCTGTTCTGTCATCCCTGAGAGAACGCTTTTGGCCAATATCTGGGCGCAGCAGAATTAAAACATTACTACGCAATTGTGTACCTTGTTTTAAGGCGAAACCGCCCCAAAGTCAGTATCTAATGGGAAGCTTACCTGATTATAGAATTACGCCTACTAATATTTTTCAAAATTGTGGTATTGACTATGCCGGACCCTTTATGATAAAAAACAAAAATTCTCGGGGAACAAAACCAGTAAGGCTTACATCTGTTTATTCATATGTATGACTACTAAAGCTGAGCATTTTGAATTGGTCAGCGCTCTTACTACCGATGCTTTTTTATCATCCTTAAGGCGGTTTATCGCGCGTCGTGGCAAACCGGCGACTATATATTCAGATAATGGCACAAATTTCGTAGGTGCCGAAAGAGAATTACGGCGATTATTACACCTTGCAAATAGCGATTATGTTCAAACTTTAGCACCAACGAGAATATTACTTAGCGTTTTACGCCGCCACGGTCACCTCATTTCGGAGACTTGTGGAAAGCGGGAATTAAATCTACAAAAGGGCATTTAAAACGTATATTATGCAATGCATCATTAACATTTGAAGATTACTGTACAGTACTGACACAAGTAGAAGCAGTCCTAAATTCCCGTCCACTATCCCCATTATCCGACGATCTCAACGATCTAAATCCATTGACACCCGGACACTTCCTGATTGGCAGATCCCTGACATCGTTGCCCGAACCTGATATTAAAGAAGTATCCGAAAATCGTCTGTCGCACTATCAACGGTTGCAAAAGTTAGTGCAACACTATTGGGTGCGATGGAACAAGGAATATATAAGTGAAATTCAGACGCGCTGTCGGTGGAAATATGACAAGGAGACGCTACTTAAGGTTGGTGCCCTGGTCATCGTTCGTGAGGACAATCTACCACCGTGCTACTGGAAGCTAGGCAGAATACTGGAGCTGCTTCCTGGAAAGGACGAAATTGTTCGCGTTGTCACGATAAAAACTGCTCACAGTGTGGTGAAACGTTCTGTGATGAAAGTGTGTGTGAACATTAAATTACGTCCAATTACTGTATAATATGATTAACATGTTTAGTTAAGCTCTGAATATATTTGTACATATCTTTATTTTCATTCTCATCTATTTCTAGCTTACTTTGAAACGTATTTCATACCATTCAAGGGGGCGGTATGTAAAATATTATTTTACTTATGTGTACACAATTTTTACGCATTAAAACTTTCTAATATTTGAGGACATTTGTTCTATATTTCTAAGAATTTTTTCCGTTCTTCATTTGCCGTTAGGGCTTTCCAACCAGCTATTGTAAACATATTTTTACCCTCAGCGGCACAGAAAAATACATTTTTTAAATATACATGTCTCTGTACATTTTTATATTTTGATTTGTTCGGAGAATCGGCCTTTGTCCAGGAACGCGTCAGTACTGCACTTTCTACAAATTCGTAGAAAAGTGCGCACCCCTAAAGTGAACTACCGATGTTACTTGTTAGGAAGTTACTGGAAAAAGGATGAGTTCTTCGTTACATTTGAAACAAGCATCACGTACTGTATATTAAATATCAACAAAGTGTTCAATCGCCAGCACAGTTTTTTATAATAAAATTAAATTTGTATATAGTAAAAGTGAGTTTTATTTGTATAAGTCTCCCTACAGACTTACAACCTGTGGTTCGAAAATAAGTGCCAAGCGCCAGCGCACAAACTACTTTACAGATGACATTTGGAGGTTTTGCAGATCAAGAAACTTACTGTTATGTATTGTCATATACAATCAAAGACTAACTAACTTTATTTATATAAACGTCACATTTGGTACAATCAGGTATACAACCATCTATACAGATTAGTATATTATGCATGTATATACTACATCTTCCTTACAAAATAACAAAACAATTTTATTTTTAGCTTACAATGCTTATGCTCTTAAAACTATTTATATACCTACCACATAATTGTCATATTTTTTAGGTAATTTGATTTGATGTTTTTGACTTCCATTTGGTATGTTTGGAACTGTAATATTTTCATTACTTAAACTATTCTGATTTGCTTGTATCTCATCATTTTCAGGTCTATATACATAATTTCCTTGAGATTTTGGAATTTGCTTTGCATCTGATGAATGTCTGAATCTTATGTAGAATTTATTTCTACATAGTTATGCAAGTTCCATCATCACTTACAATGTTATATGTTCTATCTCTTATTTTCTTGATTATCTTTCCCTTTTTCCAAAATCCCCTAGATCTATCTTGATACCAAACTAATGTATTATTTTTAAATTCTTGTCTTTCTCTATAGTTTATTTTTAAACTAAGAGGAGTAAATGGAAAAGCCACATTTACACTGTAAAAGTTACCAAATCAATGACATTCTGAATGTTTTTTTAAATTTTCGTATTTTATTAGTTTTTCTTTATTCATTGAGCTCAAAGGCAACATTTAATTTAGCGTTATTTCCCGCTTAATTTTGAATATAAACTCTACATCAATAAAGTCACAACGTAATTAAATATTTATTAAAAATTATTTACATTAAACACAAAAATAACATAAATAAAGGATTTAAAGAAATCAAAGGCAAAAATCTAGTGTGGCCATTTTTATTTCTTCCTTAATTATATGCTCAACACACAACTTTTCCAATTAACATTTTGAACATTTTCGATAGCTTGCAATAACAGCCCCTCACTTCTGTCAATTTAAATGTGATGTTCTTCGATGCTACTTCATTCTTTATTTTTGCCCATATCAACTCTATTGGATTGAGTTCACAATGGTACGGTGACAACCTTAATAGAACTTTATTATTACGTTTTGCCATTTCATCAATCACATACAAATTATATTGTTCTTTATTTATTTTGATTAAATTCAGAAGTTCAGCTCGTACCATCTCTTCTCTGAATTCAATCTGCTTATTTCGCAACCACTCTTGCATATCTTTTTTCTTTGATCCTGCTGTAGGAATTTTCTCCATTCTACGGCTGTGGTAAGACGCGTTGTCCATGACGATAACAGCGTTGTCAGGTAATTTTGATAACACATTATTAAACCATGTCTCAAAAACGGCTGCATTCATTTCTTCATGATAATCTCCTGTTTTCTTACCTTCGAAAAGCAATAACCCTCCATCAACAAAGCCATGTTCGGATCCAATATGTAACACAATAAGCCTCCTCCCTTTTCCTGACGGGTTTTTTAGTCCTGTAGATAGCCCTTCGATGAATGTTTGACGCCGATCTCTTATACTGTTATCTATCCATACTTTTTCTTTTGTATGACCTTCATTAACCCACGTCTCATCTAAATAATAAATTGGTCTACCTTCTCTCCTAAATTCCTTCATTTTAAGTAAGTATTTTCTTCTCCATGTAATGATATCATCCCGTTCGATAAGAATACTTTTACGGTTTCTTTTCATGTACTTGAAGTTAATTTGCTTCATAAATTTGTACAATGACGAACGGGACATTTGTGGGAAATCTGGACGTTTCTTTATTTCCATCAAAATTTTGTCCAACGTAGGTAATTCGTTTTTATAAAAGAAAGCATGCACTATTTGCCGCACAGACTGTTTAACTACTTCATCGTATGCAGCAACATTACCAGGACGTCCTCCATAGTGTTTAGATGCAGTAACTGTACCAGTCTCATTATACTCTTTTATGGTGCGATATACTGTCGATTGTGCAACGCCTAAAAGCAGAACATTATCAAATTGGTTACATTATTCAATCCATGAAAACTTACCCACGGTGTTACTAATTTTAGAAACAATAACAGTTTTTTTAAGATTCGGTTCATCAGTTCGCAGCTGTTTATACATATTTAAAACACATTGCTTTTCAGGAACAGATAAATGCCCTATATCTAAACGTTTGCGTTTTTTCGGAGGTGAAAATGATGCTGAACTTGTTGCAACAGTATCCATATTTATATGAATATTGAATAATTATCGATAACTACAGAAGGGTATCTTAAAGGTTTCGCAAATTCTAAAAAGAACGGATTTATTTACGTTAATACAACAATACAACTGAATAGAACAACGGGAACACAACAGAAAACGAAATTTGACAAGCGTTTGACATCGATAGGTCAACACGCAATTTTTGCATAACGTAATCCTACCTCTGAAGCAACCAAGCAGCAACCATAGTAATTTTGGCGCGATTAATTTAAAACGCTCCTCTTAGTTTAAAAATAGACTATAGTACCTTTATTGTCATAATAATTTTTACTTTTTTGTTTTCTTTTCTATTGTGTCATTAATTTTGTTTTTATCCACAACTTTTGGAAATATTTTTTTGTTTGCTATAGGTAATTTATCTCTTAAGTATCTTAACATTAGTATTTGAGATGGACTGTAAATATGATTGTATACGGGTGTATTTCTAAATGATAATAGCGATAAATAAATGTCTTCTTTCTGTTTTCTGGATATTTTTTTATAATTTTTTTAATACTTTGAATTTTGCGTTCTGTTAATTCATTCGATTTTTTGAAATTCCATTCTAGTAATTTGTGTACCATTGTCTGAAACTACCATTTTGGGTATTCCATGTCTTGCAGAAATAGATTTAAATTTTCTATAATATTTGCGGAAGTTAAATGATTATTTAAGTCTACGATTTTTGGATATTTTGAATTATAGTTAAAAACAATAAGGAATTTTTGGATATTTATTTCAAATAAATCTATACCTACTTTTTGCCATGGAGCTTTAATTATTTCATTATTTATGATAGGTCCTTTACGATTTGAGTTTGCATATTTATTGCATACTTCACATTTATTTATGAGATCTTTAATATCATCTTCTACAGTTACCCAATATACAGAGTTATTTGCTTTTGGTATGCATTTAGAAATACTTAAGTGTCCTGTGTGAATATCGTTTAATATTTTGTTTCTCCATAATTTTGGTATTATAATTCTTTGCTTATAATATATTAGACTATTTGCACCTTCTGTAATTTCACTCCTTAATTTATAAAATTGTTTCAAGCATTGAGCTACTTTCGCTATTTGTGATGGCCAACCATTATGTATGTACTTTTTGATAATTTATATTTCTTCATCTTCGTTAGTGTCATTTAATAAGCAGTTGAAATATGTTTTCCCGTAAGCTGGACACTGATCTATTTTGTGATTTTTACCATATCTATTACAATTTACTATCTATTTTTGTGTGTTTACTAACCTATTATTTTTCTGTACGTCATACTTTCTTCGTTCAACACGCTGCTCATCTTCTCTTCTATCCTTGCTCTCCCGATGATGTTGCCAAGATAAATTTGATGGCGGCTTTTGGCTAATGTTGTCAATTTCTTTCTTTGTTTGATTTGTGGCTTCTTTATTCCTCATATATTCTAGATTTTTTCTCGAATTTTCAGAAACCACTCAACATTCTATAACTTTGTCTAGTGACATGTCTTCTTTTTGTGTCAGTTTTTCTCTTACACCTTCATCTTTGATACCAATTACTATCATCGTCTTTATTAGATCATCCGTTAGTTTTGTACCTCCAAATTCACATTGTTTGGCTTGTTTTTTTGATTCTGTGGAATACATTTCTATTTTTTTACTAATTGGTCTTAATGTAAAGAATTTATACGTTTCATACGTCACTTTTTTTCTAGACATGAAGTAATTTCTAAATATTCTGTTTTAAAATTTTGATATAATCTTTCTTCTCTTCCTTAAATTCAAACGGGTTATATATTTCAATTGCTTCTTCTCCTAGACAATTAAGTAATTGTGCACATTCTATCTTTTGAGATTTTGCATCTAAATCAGTCGCTGTAGAGTACATTTCTAATCTTTGTAACCAATTTTTCCAATTTTCCGCTACGTTTCCTTTTAAATTTAACGGTAATAATGGTATTCTCTCCATTTTTATTTTTAACTAATTCACTTATAACTGCGCCATGTTATGTATTGTCATATACAATCAAAGACGGTTACTTGCTAAATAACTTTATTTTTATAAACGTCACTTCTGTTACAATTAGGTATACAACCATCTATACACATTAGTATATTATGTATGTATATACTACACTTACTCTTCGGTAGAAAGCTTTTTAACAAGATGGAGCAACGTGCGACACAATACATGCTACAAGAACCTTTCTGTGGGAGACGTTTTGAAACAATGTAATTTAACATTTGTTGTATTTTTCGCGAAGTAATGTAAATGTTTCTAAAAAGCATATTAACATTTACATTACCTCGCGAAAAATGCAACTAATTTGCATACGGCCTACTGCGGGCAAGATATATATCATCTGTTTCCTTGATGTAACTCAAGGCATCCCCGGAAAGATTAGAACTCACTGCCTTTAATAGTTTGGTGGTCTAGAGCCATGGTCCGGCAAGCCAAGCACGTGGGTTCGAATCCCACTTAAGGGCGAACTTTTTTCTATAAAAAACTCAAATAAATTAGCATCATAATATGTAGAAAGCATATTTGTATTTACATTACTTCGCGAAAAATGCAACAAATTTGCACACTGCCTTCTAAGTGCAAGATATATATCATCTGTTTCCTTGATGTAACTCAAGGCATTTTCAGAAAGGTTCGGACTCACTGCCTTTAATAGCTTAATGGTCTAGAGCGATTGTCCGGCAAGCCATGCACGTGGGTTCGAATCCCACGTAAGGGCGAATTTTTTTTTTATAGAAAATTCGAATAAATTATCGTTGTAATAAGTAGAAAGCATATATTTTATGTAATTTCACATTTCACCGATTTTTCTTTTCCATCTCACTCTCTGGACTTAACATCATTGGAAGAATATGTTTTGGGTATGCTGAAACTATGGGTTTTCCAAAATAGCCAAAGATATACATAGGATGATATAATATTATTTAAATAGGAAATTAACCTTTTAAATATGTCCTATAAAAACAACGTCAATAGAAACTAAACTAACTGCCTTATGATATTTAAAAGAGAAACATAAGTTACAACGGTTACAAATAACTGACAGTAGTACGTATATAAACAAATTAGATAGTAATGAATAAAGACGGCAGACTATGTGCCCACACTGTCAAATTTAATAATAATATGTTTATATACTGAGAAGGATTGTTCGACGTTGAGAGATGTTATATTTGCATAGTTAAAGTGCTCTTTGAATCTGTACAATGGATCTTCAGTATTGGTAAAAAGTTGCCCTAATTTTGTAAAATCTACATTTTATCTAATACACCTTATGTGTATTATTAAATTTAACAGTGTGGGGCTCATAGTCTGCCGTCTTAGTAATGAATCAAAGCAGTACAATAAATATAATTAATTTTAGGTTTTGTACAGTCGAAGAGTAGTTATAATTATTGCAGACCTAGTATAATATACAGTGTTATTTAAAAATAACGAACAAATAAAATGCAGAATAAGAAAGAACTAATTTTTAAGCAAGTGAAGTAGTACGATAATTAGTAAATAATATATAGCTGAACTAAATTGTACGAGGGTTGAATTTGTAGTATAACAATATATATATAGTCAGGTGTCCTTGAAATAAAAAGGCAACATGTGATAAATGGAAAGATGTAATTACATATATAGGACATAAATCTAAAATATGGTCATTGTAAAATAAGTCAACTTTAACGCGAACTCCAAAATTAAAAATATTCTGAAAATTGTATTGTATATGGCGCCTATGAATTCAAAATATTCAGAATGTGTATAAACAATAAATGCCTTATATGCGCTAGAGCGTATATTTACGTAGGTAACGGAATCAATGAGATGGACAATAACAAAACTATTCTTTTTGTTATTGGCGGTCTACTTTAAAATGTCGTCTTTTATAATATAGTCGACCATACAGTGGCGTGACAAAATTTTTTTAAATATCTTTCGCCATTTTTTGTCTTGCTTAATGAATATTTTGGATTTATATTCTATATTCTATTACATCTGTCCATTTTTAATACGTCATCTCTTTATTTTAAGGCCAGCCTGTATATACATATATGTATATATATATATATATATATATATATATATATATATATATATATATATATGTTGTAACTGGATTCCGGGTTTTCTTCCGCGTTTCCATTGTTTGGTCTTTGTAAAGACCGGTGCTGGTTTCTGGACGACGTTTCGGCAAAATCACATTTGCCATCTTCAGGTCTGCGATAACTGTCTGCTTCTGCTTCTGGTTACTCGTAAACTGCCAGTTTACGAGTATTATGCCGGTAGACACCTCAATGTATCTGTACATACGCGATATTCATAAAAATTAAATGTATGGGCTCGTATTTTAAATAATTCAATTGTCGTTTCTTTTTATAGGGACTGCATAATATAAATGAAATGCGAGAAAAAATATTGAGAGCATTCTTAACATTAACACCTGATATGCTTATGATATTATTATAGGAGAAGAGTTGATTTATTTTCTTTTCATAAGAGTTACATTTATTTTTTTTTACATAATTTAGAATTAATATTTTATTTCATTTTATTTATACGCGGAAAATGTAGGCTTTATTGAATATCCTCATAAAAGTAATACACCACGAAATAAATATTATTCTGTGAATATTCGTGGCGAATTTTATACGTATTTCTAAGATGCGTTCTACATCCTTCTGAAGCAATAGTCTTACTGACTAGCTATAATCTGACAGAACCTTATCGTACCCTATTTCATCTACTTGCATACATTCATTGGCAACCTCGCTATATGTCTTTCTTTACGTTTCTCTGTCGCGCTCTTTTCCTCTTCTACTTTCGTACCAGAAATTAAAATTTGTCGAATACGGTATATATTCTTAACTTAATTCAGAATACAAACTTACAACATGCAGTATTACATGTAGCCGATTTTTCTGTAAATATTGATAGGTACCTAATTTTAAGAAATAATATACGATACAA
The DNA here is from genome assembly GCA_935421215.2 of Melolontha melolontha. Classification (NCBI taxonomy): domain Eukaryota; kingdom Metazoa; phylum Arthropoda; class Insecta; order Coleoptera; family Scarabaeidae; genus Melolontha; species Melolontha melolontha. The sequence goes on along the minus strand of OW285239.1, from coordinate 84,822,188 downwards.
CAGAATATCAAAAATACAGTTCAACTTTATCTCAACTGTAAGTATATATAATTTTGAAAAAGCTTCTGTACATACCGACACGTCGCTATAGATTAAATATTGTTTTAATTACTTGGCCGTTACTCCCGATGGAACACTATTAAGTTTTATCTTGTATATATACTGTATATATATATATATATATATATATATATATATATATATACGTTTTTTGTGTGTACATATATAAAACAATTGATATTCTTAGAAAAGCTGTTCAATTAGTTTAACCTTTACTTCTTTTTTCGTTTCACTGTTTCCATTTCGGAAGCTCAACCAATAGTGAATACATACGAACTGCATTGTTTAAATGCTGCTCTACCGTACCAACATCAAAGGTTGCTTTCGGTGGAAATCTATCTCAAATTGAGATCAAGAATATAAGAAGAAATTTAAAACATAAACTCGAGCTCAAATATAGTAGTATGTATTATATTACACATGCTGAATTTCTTGTTTTTCTATAAGGTGTTCGGTTTTATATTGAAAGAACAGTAATGATAACATAAGACGTGGCAAAAACAGTAATGCGAAAATTTGTATTTCTATATGGAAAATTGTTATACTCCTTAATTAAAGTGCCATTAAGAAAAATTAATAAGCTAGAAAATAACTTCAATATTCCATTATTTTTTTATATTTTTATCTTAATTTTTCTTGTTTGATGTATAGCTATCAATAATAATTGTTATTCTATATCGACGTTGGTACGAAAGACTCCGTGAAGCTCTTTAGGTTTTCTATTCACTTCGGTAACGCCTACTTTCATTATGTGAAACTATATTTCATTATATAAAATTGAACGACGGAGAAAATTATTTTTAAAATTTTGGAAAATTAGTAGCAAAATCGTTAAATAAATTAAACATATTGGAAATATTATTTGGAAAAACCTGATTAGACTTGGTATGAGTATTTTTATGGATATTTATTTATTTATAATTCACCATGTAGCTTTAGATTTGTTTTAGATGGACTGGAGATAGTTTGTTGTTTTATAAATGCGTTATAAAACTTATCGTGAATCCAATACGATTATTTGCTTATTTTGTTATCAATTTTTTTTTGTTTTTAATAAATTTACTTTGGGTTTTATGAATTTCTGAAGATAGAAGAACTGCCAGTTTAAGACACTCAAAGTAAGATCCATGTGTTAGTTGAATGTTATGAACAAAAACAAACGAAGATTATCTCATATGTTTTGAAATTAATTATATATTAAAAAATGGTGAATAAATATATATGGGTTCCGTTTGACTGACTTTTCGATAGAATGCACTAGGATCATCAAGGATAATATCATTCTGATATATGACAACTAACAAAGCTACATACATAATTTCAAGTTGTTTCATAAGCAAGTAAGTAACTATTTTGTGAATATGAAAAAAGAAATTTTGTCAAATTGAAAGCCGTTATAACATAAATATAAAAAATTAGTAAAATAGGTTCTAATAGAAAATCCTAGGAAATACCATAATTAATATGCTGCATTGATAATTTTACATCTCCGCCATCCAAAGTTGGACATCTATTCATTGTATAGCACTAAGAAATTGCATTACCTTTTTTAACTAATTAACTTTTATGACTCAAAAGCACGTAATATTGTATTGTTGTCTGTTCCCATTTGTTATATATAATACATATAATATATATATAATGTATTTCTGATCGATTATATCATATTTTAATATGCTCCTGTAATTTTGGAAAAACAAAGATAAGCAATTCAAAATTTCTATTCTAGTAGAAATGTAAGACTTTTACAAAGTAACAATTTTAGAAATATAATTCACAATATCACATGGTTTATGATCTACATCTTGGCCTTTTGGACAATAGCCTACGACCTTTCGCATTTTATTGGATTAGATAAGAAAATATGCTAGCAGAAACTTTAAAATCCTGCGGTAAAATAATAAATTAAAGTATTTGAAAGATGACAGTAAGAATTTTGAAAACCAAAAAAAAAATGCCGCCAAAGTGGAACCACATCATTGTTCCACTACATAGAAAAAGAACTTGGGAAGACTCTAACAAATATCGACAAATTGGACTCTCAAATGTATCCTACAATGTTAGTGAGATTTATTAAAGCCATTTAAATAAATGTTATAATGAGTTCGGGGGGGGGGGGGGGGGTTACGCTATGCCAAACGTTTATTATAAAATTTGCAAAAGAATATATATGAGGTGCCACTAGAAATCCCGGAATTTTAATGTGACGCGCAAAGGGATGGTAGTATAGCTCTATAGCACAAGTTAATGTAAGTTAATGTCTGCACTGTCAGTCTGTCAAACGGTACTTTACTAGGTGATGTCAAACAGTTTTTGTGCTTAGATTTGTTGAGTTGTGTTTGAGTTATTCTGCGACATTACACAATTGAGCTATTCTGTGACATTACAATGTCTGATCTGAGCAAAGAATGTGCATAAATTATTCTGCTTCAAACTTAGTGAAACGGCAGCAGGAACACTGAAAATGCTTAAACAAGAAATTGGTGGGGATGCTTTAGTTCGGGCGCAAAATTATGTGTGGTACAACCGTTTTACAAATGGACGTGTATCGGTTAAAAGTGATGGGCGTTCCGGTCGTCCATCGGCAGAAAACACGCTACAAAATGTGGCAAAAGTGTGTGATGCTGTCCTGCAATACCGAAGAAGAACAATCCTTGATATTTTTAACATTGCCCGCTTGTCATGCGGTGTATGTCAGGTGATTTCGTCCGGCGAACTTAACATGCGGCGTATTGCTGCGAAGTTTGTGCCAAGGTTACTCAGCATTAAACAAAAATGGCACCGTGTTCATGTGCGCAAAAACTGAAACTACCGAAAGGGATGTCAACTTCAGCACCAGACCTGTTATATATGTATATGATAATGATAATAATGAAAATATATGATTCTTATACAAATCAGCAGTCATCACATGGAAGACGCCATCGTAATCACGACTGCTGAAGAAAGCACGGCGAGTTCGAAGCCATGTTAACTCGATATTGATTTGCTTCTTCGACGCTAATGGCATTAGGTAAAAAGAATTTCTCCCACTAGGCGAAACAGTTAATGAACGATTTTATTGCGATATTGTTCGGCGACTAAGAGAAAACATTCGACGCAATTGGTGGATCCTGCACCACAACATTGTACCAACTCTCACGTCACTTGTTGTATGTCATTTTCTGGCCTCAAGTACTATCCCAGCCTCCTTACTACGCAGATCTTGCCCCTTGTGATTTCTTGCTGTTACCGAAGTTGAAAATAAAGCCCAGGGGGTGCCGTTTTGAGACGATTGAGGAGATCCAGACCGAATTGCAAGCAGTATTGAACACGTTAGCACCAGATTACTTCCAGTACTGCTTCCAGTCATGAACAAGTCGCTGGTATTGGTGTATTCATGCTGAAGGAGAGTACTTTAAAGTTTCCTTGTGTATTTTGTTTTTTTCACATTCCGAAAAATTACCGTGGAACGTAAGTTTGCATTTGATATTAATTGATTAAAAACAAGCATTCGCTTCCATTCGAAGAAAGAAGCTAGATGTGAGAATGAAAAAATAAAGAAATTAGGCAAAAAGGCAAAAAGAATGCGCAGTAAAAAAGGATTTACCAATTATTTGGTAGATATAAATATTCATGTATATATAATTCGTATTTCAAACAGTGAAGTTCAAATTATTATTGGAGGAATCCCTTTAGATGTTTAGATGTTAAGTAAAGCATATCAAATCTTTATCACATTCAATATTTTTTAGGCTTATTTTTCTTATTTTATAAATAGTATGCATTTTTCGACACACAGATTATAGGGAGATTACGAAATACTATGTCTTGCAAACACATTTATATGTTTTAAAATATTCTGTAAAAATTTATTTTTCTATATACTATGTCTGGAGGAATAATACTATTTATCATATTTTTCCTTTATTTTTATTAGTTGAGCTTACAACTGAATATCGTAGGCTACGTATGTGTGTTTCTTTATGTACCGTAGTCAAAATAAAAAAAATGCTCCGGTAAAAACAAAGTGTTCCTGTAGTGTGGCAAGTTTTTCCTAACGCAGCAGTAAATAAAATCGATTTTATTTTATTATGTAGCAATAAGTTTTCCCTTCGAATATACATAATTGATTACGATGGACTATAATACCTCTAAGATGACACCGTCGGTGCAGCCAAATCAGATTTCTAAACAATCAAATATGTATTCTAAAAATTTATCCTGGGTGTACCGCAACTTTGTCAGTGGCGTGCGTTTCACAGTTTCATGTGTTTATTAAACAATCACATTAATTAGAAATATTGACGCCACCATTAGTTTTTTCTACACCATCGTATCAGCCAATGCTACAAATCCAATATCGAAAAAGTTTTCCAACCTTACAAAGTCAAATAAATGGACTAACGCAATCAAATACGTCTGGGAAGCGTAGAAAAAAAACAAATTGAAACAGCCCAGAAAAAAGATCGACAAAACAAAGAAAAATCCAAAACTACTGGTTAAATCCTCTTACTTTCACATCAAATTGATTCGAAGGACTCCATGACGAAGAAGCTGATAAAATTGATAGGAAAAGCGAAAATAGCGCAGTCCAAACTAACGCGGTTAATTCCCCTAAACTTCAAGTTCCCCTTTACTTACAAGTTTGCTTGAAACAATAGCAAAAAAAAAACGATTATAAAATAAAATTTTGAATTATGAAAAAGTTAATGTGCAACCAAAGACCCCAATTACGAAAGTACGAATTATATGCATTACCTAATTAACGCAATAACTTGAAAAAAGTATTGAAAAAACCACAATGTAAAATTCTCGACCATATGGATGCGCTGAAAAATATTGTCATCTTATACCACGATGTGTGTAAAATGTTCAGGAGATCACGTGATCAATCAGGGATCAGAAGAGAAAGATATACCAATGTAAAATACGTATCCGTCAAGCCAACCATTCGGAAAATTCACATGCTACAGAATATACAAAGAATTACAAAGCAAGACATATCACTCGTTCAAAGCTATATACCTACTTCTCTAGTAAATTCAGAATTCAACCAAAACCAAAAAGAATTAAATTTTATACAAATAAATACTAAGCCACAACAAGGAACAGCAGGAAACATTGCATTACATTAGAAAATGTGAACATTCTGCAAGCCATCAATGACTCTTTTTACTAAAAGCTACACTACAAAACCCTAACGGAACAAAGGAGTACCATGCTAAACCATCTTACTTCCGTGGCCACTAAACTCACTAAAATATTAATTTACACAATTTACTAGAAAACAGAAAATCTGACAATTATATAACACTTGTTAACAAACTTCTTAGAAGTTATGATAAATTAGGCTGTAACATGAGCCTCAAAATACATTTTTTGAAGTCGCATCTGGATTTCTGTTCCACGAACCTCGGCGACTTCAATGATGAACACGGCGAAAGGTTTCATATGAGAAAGTGCCGAAGAACAATGTAATGTACATACAAATTAATATTATTAAATTTACTTTTCGATATCTTTTTGCCAAAATCTGACGTGCCAGGATAAAGTTGTTGTTATTACTATTGTTATAACTATAAAAGAAACCAAAACTGTACATAGTTAGGTACAAAGACAAATTTTAAAAATGAAAATTTGTTGACCAGTGTAATTTTCCTTAAATTACACTCTACAGGAACTTCTTCCTACATGTCAATATATGTATTTCAAACACTTATTATTTATCTATACTGCGAAAGAAATTCTTATTTTATAACGGCCGTCACATTAAAATTATTATTTTAAGAATTATACTCGTGAGTCCATAAGATATAACATAAACTGCTACTTAATAAAACTTATCAATTAAATGTATATTAATGATTAGATTTAACGGATAGCGCTAAATCGATCTACGTACTTTCCAGTGGGTGTATTTTGTGATCGTGAAAAGAATAGGCGTCTGGCATTTCATTCTGTTAAGAAGTAACAGATTTATGAGGTTAATAAAAAATGCGAATTTATATCTATTTCGTTTTCTCAATACTTTATGTAGAGAGTATAGTTAACAATGCTCTAACATCGTAATATTCCAATATAATTCTGGAACCATAAAATGTAACTCCTCTTTTCTTGTTTTTTTAAGTACCTATACGTAAAAGCAATACATTGAATAGGTTCTAAGAAAATACTGTACGCCGTTGGAAGTCTGTAACAATATAAATACAAATTATATTAAATTTTGGAGATTATTCCAAATATTGCTATATACCACCACGAACAAGTCTTACGCCTACGTACTTACCGCAATACCTACTTAGGATCTATTAAATTACCTAAATAACATGATTGCCCCGGAAATCTTAGACTAAAGAACCCAACTCAGTTTTAGAGCCGAGCTGTAGGGAGAGTTCCTATATAGGTTAAGGCGCCACCATGTTTATATTCTTTAGACGTTATAGGGAACATAGACACTGCCGATGGTAAGTTGACTGAATCATAGGTATATACGTGTTTAATTATTATCCTAACAATAAAACAACAAATATAAAACAATAAAAATAGAAGATTTATAAATAACGAAGTATCAACAAACAAAAGAAATGGTACACCAGAATGTCAAAGTCTGAAGCCACTTTGGCTTTACCATAAAAAAATTAAGAAATGTAAAACAGCAAAATTTAATGAATGGAATGAAAAAACTATATATTATATTGACAAATTAGAAAATTACGTTAATATAGTGATATTAATTCTCAATAAACCAATTTAATGCCTGGTCATGAGTAAACGACTCACGCAGTATAGTAAATGAAATAAGTGAAGTAAAGTGTAGACAATAAATTGAATAATATGTGAAATTAAAATATACGCACACAAAATCAGGCATTTTAGATAAATTCTAAAAGTAGGTCATAAGATTTGTAAAAAAATAAGATCGAGGTATTGAAATGATTCGACCAATAATTAAAATTGTACTATTAATATGTATCGTATCTGCTTTTGGTTACCATTTCCATGTAAAATAAATTACGTGTATCTTGCTGGTTTAGACCTTTTTTTCATTAGGCATATATTTATAATCGTTTTGCGTGTGAAAATGTTTGCTGTGTCACCCACAATTCTGGAGGGGGGGGGGGGGGGGGGGGGGGCGTTAGTTTAGACTGTTCTCGGAGATATATTTTTTATTTTATTATATAATTTTATTTTTGTATGTTTGTTTACTTAGAAATGGTAACCAAAAACAAATACATTACATACTAGCAGCACAATTTTAATGTACGCAGTTTTAATTTAACATTGTAATCTTATCATTTTGTAACATTTTCAATAAATACTAAAGTTTTGAAAAAGACACTATATATAGTATTGAAACGTCAATATAAATTAAATATTGTTTTAATATTATCTGTGCCGCTACTCTCTAATAAATTAATAACTAATAAATAAATGCATCCTATATGTAGAGATGAAACTAAAAATCTCGATGTTTTTATCATAGCTATATTGTCCCAATGACAATGCAGTAAAACAAAAATTTGTTGATAACTTAAGAGGAACACCGAATTAGGGGATTCAAACGAAAGAACATGGAAACTAAGAAGTGGTCACACAATAGAACAATATAGAGAATAGCGAAGGGAGTTTTCTAGATCCTATGAAAGGAATGAGAAACCAAAACAAACACGCCTTTGGAATACATCTAATTGGTATGGAAAAGTGAGTAGCTTATTATAAGAACAGGAAGATAACTTCAACGGGCAATCGGAGGTTAGTATAGAAAGAAAACCAGAGGTTATAACCAAGAAAGTGAAAAGAATTGGGCAATATAAAGACCAAATTCACCAAAGCCACGCCTGAAATATTAATATTCTAGCCTATATTTGTCACAAATGTTTGGAAGGAGAAGCACCACCAACAAGGAAACAACCATATCCTCAATTTATAAAAAAGGAAGCCGAAAAAATTGTAAAAATTCTATAAGGATTAGTGTACTATGCACAGTAACTAGACATTATGTGAGAAAGATGAAACACAAAATATAATATAAGGTTAGCGAATCAGAGGAGCAGAGAGGGTTAAAAGTGGATCGCTCATGTGGCGACCGTAGTTTATTAGTGAGATTAATATAATTGATACAAACCTTTCGAGTGTAATTGCTACTACCAATTCTGACAACTTACTAAATAAATTGAGTTCATTTGGCAGTAGTTCTTCTCTCATAAACCTTATGAGATCGCATCTGACTAATGAATTATGTCTTCCATAGTGCATTCTCCTCCTGTGAGTACGTATCTGTGTCTCGAAAAGCATTAACGAGGGACCACTGCTCTTAGTCTTTTTTATTAACGACCTGTTAAATATTCTCTGCCGGCTATAGTACCATTCATAGTGCGAATTTACAATATAACTAACGTTCTCTTAAAATAAATGGTGTACTAAAAGACATTTAAAGTTAATTTCTCTATGTTGTGCCTACGAGTTAATTATGCTCCAACAATTTATTTGATGTATGATAAACCTCTTGCTACTAAAAGATCTTGATGTGTTGTTTGAGCTCCCAGAAATTTCTTCTAGCGTCAATTTTCATATCACTCGTATTGGCGCTCGTTCAGTTATAACTTTCAACCTTCCAACAGTGAGAACCAACGCTTTGTGGAACTCCTGTAATTAATATGAGCCGCTACGCTGATAATCAATATGGGGATACATTCTTTGATAACTTGTAATAATTACTTTTTTTTTACTTTTATTATTTGCATATGTGTTTATGTACTATAGCTTTGTATTTAACCTGTATCTGGTATTTTACTGTAGGGCAAATAAACAATGTTATTATTATTACGGCAACAAGTTATCTGGTATTTCCTCAGTCTGCAGTCGGGACTACACTTTACTTATATATCTGAGGGTATGAGTTACGTGGTACGTGGCTGATGTTGCGATATTTGTATACATGATAGAAAGGTATTTACTACAGGTTCTATGATGTAATTTGTTTTTATTGCTTTTTTTTTGTCATTTCCATAATTCTTGAGATTATACGTAGAAGTCTATATTGGGGTGTTCAATCAAGGATTCGAAACTATAGTATTTGCAAATATTTTCGGACTGTAGGTAGGTACCACATGTGTTCAGTATTATTGAGCGCTGCATTAATTTATGGACTTTGGACAGTAATTCTAGACCTTTAGAGAATTGAAGGCTAACATATATAATGAAGGATATTATATACGATTTTTTATTTCTGATTCGCTGAAGTTCAATATTAAATGGTGTATATTTTTCAATTGGTTATTAATATTATAGTCACAATTAAACTGCTAGTGAAAAAACGAATAGAGGCTTGAATAAAGGCGTCTGGCGCCGTACCATTAAGTAAGTTATGGCTATGCTAGAAAAGTAATGATGTAGGTAGCCTACATTAAAGTGTAAAATCTCTGGACTGCGTGTATAAGAGTATGGTAAGTGTCGGAAAAAACTTTTGAAAGATTTTTCGGTAGGTAAAGGATACAGATAAGGATCGTTCGCTAGCCCTCTTCTTTTTAGTCTATATTTAGGAGTAGTGAAGACGTAGAAACTTCAATGTGAACGAATAGGTATGCAAGCAGATCTCTTTAAAATTATTCTTTGCTGACGAACAGGTTCATATTGCCGCTGATAACAATAATGCTGGATATATATTAAGAAATCTAGCAGAGCAATATGAAAAATGGGGCTAAAAATAAATGTAGAAAACTGAATATATGGTAGTTGGGATGATTTTAATGACGATTTAGACATAAACACAGACGAAATAAAGTATAGCTATTCTTTCAAGTACTCAGGCATTACATTGTCATCATATATAAAAGTAGTATAGATGTAATAGCACACAGCAAGATATTAATAAACCAGTTCAGTAGTCTATTATGGAGCGGTACAATAATTTAAAGGAAAGAAAAGAACGTCCATGTATAGAACAATAGTAGAGCACATATTCACCACCTACGGTTCAGAAACTTGGGAAAGGAGGAAGAGAGATAAAGGTAGAATGCTATCCCTGGTGATTGATCATTGAACCAGAAATGCTAGAAAATCAAGACTTAAGCACATAAATTACAAGGAAGTTAGGAGAACTATGGGGCTTGAAGAAGACATCATAGACACCATTGAAGATAAAGAGTTAATCTGATATGTCCACTTCAAGCGTAGGGACAACAGTATTATGCCGAAGAGAGTATATAACTGGCTACCAGTGGGAAGATATACCACAAAATGAAATCCATCATAAATATGTACGAATGTGGTACAATATGGTGTCGAATACTGACATATTTAAATATATTATAAATAGTGAGATCGTAAAGAGCCATCGAAAAAATGTATAATTGGAGTAGACTGTGAAATTGGGCTGGAACTTTAGCCACTTCCACATAATGACATTTATTATTTGACATTGAAACTATAAGTTTGTGTCAAATTTTTCAAAACTCTTATTAAGAAAATTAAATTTATTTAAAAAATGGGATTCAACATAGAACAAAAAGCAAAAATTATCGAGTTTTACATCGGTACAGGTGTGAAAGTAAATGACGAGTGGCAGTATCCAATTACGGAATGCATGGCTGATTTTAGTGAAGAACATTCTGAATTAGTGTTTGACTACAATGATTTTTACAATGTTTTGACAAATTGTGCAAAGTTATTCAGAGAGACTGGTAGCGTCGGTAGAAAAACTGGAAGTGGACGGCCACCTAAACGTATAGCTGATAATATTGAAGCCCTTTAGCATATTATTGATGAAAATCCAAAAACATCAATTTCAGTAGTGACCCAACAAACAAATTTATATTATGGTACGTGCCATATCATTCTTAAAAAAGTCTTACATTGTCATCGATACAAGCTGCAATGTTTTCATGAACTTTATCCAGTGGACTATTTAAGACGAGTGCAATTTTGTCAATGGTTTCAAAATAATCTACACAATCAGGATATCCTTAACACAGTTTTTTTCACGGATAAGGCCTGGTTTTATCTTTCTGGATATGTTAATTCACAGAATATGAGGTGTTGGTCCTCCGAAAATCCTCATTTTTTTGTTGAAAAAACATTGCATCCCCAAAAAGTTGGTGTTTGGGTTGGAATATGTCGAAGAAGATTGGTGGGTCCCATTTTTTGTGAAGGTACACTTACTGCTGCACGATATCGCAATGAGATACTCGGCTCATTCATAAATCAACTGGATGATGAGGAATTACAAAATGGGTATTTCCAACAAGATGGTGCCACAGCACATACGACCAGAGAACACTTCAATATCTCAGAGAATTTTTTGATAACAGAATAATAAGCAGGAACACTGAAATCCCATATCCAACTAGGTCTTGCGATTTATACATATGTGATTTTTTCGTATGGCCATACATCAAAAATTAGATTTATTCAACGCCAATTCATAATCTGGAACAACTGAGAATTCGCATAACAGAAAAGTGTGAAGAGATCAACAACTCACCGCAAATGCTGCATAAAGTTTTTGCTGGATTTCGGAGAAGAGTTGGTTTGTGTTTAGATGTAAATGGACAATATTTTCAACAACTTCTGTAGCTATAGGTAAATTTTGATTAAGATTTCGATATTAAATAAATTATTTGTTTTCTTTTTTGTTGTAGTATAATTTCAATGCCATAACCATTTTTTACAATGAAACCAAATGAAACTGTCAAGCATCAAGTAATGTGTCATTATGTGGAAGTGGCTAAAGTACCAAACCAATTTCACAGTCTACTCCAATTATGAATATTTTCGATTGCTCGTTATAATGTATTACATGTAAATATAGAAAATTAATGTGGACACATTACAGAATTTAACGTGATACTACAAATATTCCTAAATATAACAAATATTAGATATATATGATATATTTTATATTTCCTTTGTGAATTTACAAGATTTTCAAAATGTAGTAATTGTTCAACGATATATCTACTTTTTTAAGCGGAAGGTAACTGATAATGCGCTGAAGATTGCAAATTAATAGTACTCCTTCTTTGATGTCAATCTTATTTGTAAGTAATACCTCATTGGAAAATATTTTGATAAAATTTTTCCATACTTTAAGTCCATCCAAAAATTGTATATTGAAGGCCGTTTTCTTTAGAATGATATAGATAATTACTTTCTTGTCTATTGGTATTAGTTTTTGTACTTTACTTGGACAATGTATACTCCATTCAGCTAAAAGTTTCAGATTCAGTATTTGGTAAGAAAACATCTGCAAACCTTTAGAATGTTTTAGTAAGTTCTTCTGGAGTTCAAGTAGGAAAATACAAGGAAAAGTTGCGGCATTAGGCATCTCTCTGAGACTGTCTGAATTTTAGTGTAGCTATTACACACAGATACACTAAAATGAACGTATACTATAACATATTTAAATTTGTTGCTGTTGCTTCCACCCGATCGAATACTTTCTCCTCTTATGCAAAGCCATGAAATTTATTTTACCTATATACATAGATAATTATTTCCTGATCTTAGTATGTTGTAGTAGATCCAATGTTGGCGATTTAATGTTTGGTTTTACTTCAATATGTATATATTTAAAACTAGCTTACATGTTTCGCCATGTGATGCCCGTGGCAGTTATAACAAACCAATTACAAGGAAATTTGTCACTGAAGATGAAAAAAACGTTTTTACTGTAGTTGGTTCAGTTATCGAAAATCCCAATATTAGTCAAAATCAGATATACAAAAATACTAACATTAGTCAAGCAAGTATTTCAAGATTTCTTAAAAAACACAGACTTCATCCTTATAAAATCCAGCTTTGCCAAGAACTACATGGAAATGATTTTGACAATCGAATTGAATTTTGTAAGTGGGTGTTAGATAAGGTGGCAGAAATTGAAACCTTTTTTGATAATGTATTATTTAGTGATGAATTTAAGTTTCATAACAATGGTGCCGTGAATAAATACAAATTCCATTATTATTCTGATTCGAATCTGCATGAATATATAGTCATGAGAAATCAGAATAGGTGGTCCATTAATGTGTGGCGTGCAACACTGGCCCCATATTGAATTGGACACTATTGTTTTTTGAAGGCCCTTTGAATGGTAAGATGTTTCTCGATTTTCTTTTACACCAGCGTCCAGTATTAGTAGAAGAAGTCCCTTTAAACATCAGAACAAGCATATGGCTTCAATTTGATGGAGCTCCCCCTCATTATCATCACGAGATTCAGCAATTTTTAAATGCCAAATTTATAAAAGTTAAAGATTTCTTTTTATGGGGATACATAAAAGAAATTTTTTTCAACACGCCCCCGACAGCGCCACACGATATTAAAGTCCGCGTAAGATATGCCTTTGAAACTATAACTCCGCAAATGTAGTCAAGAGTTGGCAGTGGTTTTCAAAAAAGAATATGTAAGTGTCTGGAAATGAGCGGTTGACATTTCGAAAATCTGTTTCAAATATCTTTCTTCGGTTTTATGTTAATAATAATAACTGTAAATTATCTGACATTTCTAAATACAATGGTCTACTAGGTACATTAGAATTTTTATTTAAAAAACACCAAATGGTGCGAAAAACTATTATTAGGCGTATTCTGTAAAAATGCGAAGACTTGAAGCTTGACCTATAAATACCATTCGATAGGTAATTAAAATGTAGATTTGCTGGTAAGTTAAAAAATATGCCGTTGTATTTAAATTAAAAAAGTTATAGCCACTTACAAGTCCTTATTTAATTACTTTTAATTGTTGTAGTACACCCTCTTCTATAAGATGGCAAGTTTATTCTTATTTAGATATAAAATATTGTACTGTATTTGTCTTTTCGGATTCTAAACTAGCGGTAACTTAGACACACTATATTAATAATAAAAACGAATAACAATTTAAAAACTAACTACTAACAATAAGCACATTTATGTATTTATATATATATGTAAGTTCACTCGGCGATGATTCGGTATGGAATGGATAAATCCCTTCCTCGACGGCTTATATGTCGGCCGTCGAACATCTCTCGAGTTTTCTATATCTATCACGCAGGTGCCAAAGGTATGATATGTGATGCTTCGTTGGATGAGTCATCACATTGCCCCCTTCTTAAAAATGAAGTTTCGTCCCGAAACACGTCATGCTTTGGTTCCCTCAAAAGATGGCAAAATCGACAGATAGGGCCTTTGGTACATTGTGACGTCATATCGAAATAACCGTCAACGGTCTTATCTTGCCTGAGTGTACAGAAATATTCAAGCGGGTAACTACATATCAGAATTTCCATACCAGTATGTTGGAATATCACTTCTAACATGTTCTTTACAATTCTCCAGTCCAGGCGGTCTAATCCAATTATGGAACTGCTAATTTCAAAATGTCTTGTAACATTTGTTCGCGTAAGTGGACCAGGGCCTCACATAAGGCACGATAGGTTGGTTTCAGGCTTGACAGTTCTTTCGTTACCAAATAAAATATGGGCTGTTATTCATTTGTAATTTGGAGAATCTTCCCAATTGCTGGTCCCTGCTGCCTTAATTCTCCAGCAATTCCTTTGGCCATTCGCAGATCTCGGGCTACACAATGAGCAGGCGTCTAGTCTGGCGGCACCGTATACAAATCTTGCTGTTTCTCGATGGCCACCCCAAATCTAGCTTTTCTCGAACCAGAATATTCTTCCATAAAGTCTTCGCGCAAGTCAGCGGCTTCGGCATTATTATCTCCAGAGTATGGGGCTAATCGATTAAAATGTAAGACTCTTGGCTTATTATGAGGTATTCGCCTTATGCGGTATATTATATCGCCAATCCATTTCAAAACCTCGTATGACCCCCCCAATTTTTTTGAAGTTTTAGACATAGACCCCGTCGGCGTTGGGGATTATATAACCAAACCCGATCGCCTTCATGGTAACCACACTTCTCGGCGTTGATGTCGTAGCTCTCCTTCATTCTGTCACTACCATCTGGGAAATTATGTCTTACTTGTTCATGGCTATTATCTAGTCCTCGTTTGAGCGTGCTGACATAATCTTCTGCGGAAATATCTTCACCAAGCTTGCTCCCAAACTTTAAATCACATGGCAATCGGAGTTCGCTCCCGAATAGCATGTTTGCTGGTGAGTGGCCAGTTGTCTCTTGAACAGAGGCCCAATACGCCATTAGGAATAATGGTAAATGTTCGTCCCAACCTCTCTGTTGTTCGTAAACCACTTTGGATAAGTGTCTTATCATGGCCTTGTTCGTTCGCTCTACCATCCCATCTGATTGTGGATGCAAGGGAGTTGTTCTCGTCTTTCGAATGCCCAAAAGTCCACACATTTTTCGAATAGACTGGACTCGATATTTCGCCCTTGATCGGTAAAGTTCCAGGGGTACAAAACGGCTGACGAACTCCTTCGTTATAACGTCTGCTACAGTTCCTCCCTCTTGATTTGGTAGAGCCTAGACTTCAACCCATTTGGTGAAATAGTCCCATGACCACTATTATCTGTTTATTTCTTTTGTCGCTTTCTGGAAAAGGGTGGGCGGCATCTATGGCGATTCTTTCAAATGGGCTTCCCAAATTGTATTGGCGCATGGGTGCACGTCGATTCCTCTGGGGACCATTACTTCCGACGCAATTAGCACACTTTCGGCACCACTCTCTCACATCTCGTGAACAATTCACCTAGTAAAATCACTGGCGCACCTTCTCCAGTGCCTTATGGACGCCAAAATGTCCCCCAGAAGCGCCATTATGGAGTTTTCACCATACTTCTGCTATTCTTGTCTTGGAAACCACCATTTGCATCTTCCACTCGCTTCCATTGTGACTTTCGACCTCAAGTCTCAGGAAATCGTCTTCTGTGGTTAAAGAATCCCATTGTGCCAAGTATTACTTCAATTCTCGTCATTGGGCAATGGGGGGCTCGTGGAAAGCAATTTCTTTCCAGGTCGGTCTTTGCCCATTTCTCTTCCAAGCCCTGAAGATTTCAAGATCAGGATCAGCTTCTTGATCTGCGTGCAAATTGCTAGGTTGCCATTGGCCAAAACAATTCTACATGTTTCGGCATGCGATGCCTTTTTCAAAGAAATTTAAAATATAAATGACTAAATATATACACTTTGAAGTAATGACCAGACCTTTGGTCGCCGACTAGTTGGGTTTACCTTATATATATATATTGATATATAAAAAAAATCTTTGAATGTTTATGCATTTATAGGTTTATATGCCAAAGAAATAATTTGAATTGGTTTTAATTTTTAATAATTATAATGTAAAGTATAGGAATACCTACCTTATCATATTGCTTAGTTTGACTGAAGTTTATAAGATGTCGCTCGGACAACTATATATATTGGCAGGTATAGATTAAATACGCAATTTTTTTAAAATGATTTTTTAAGAAAAATGGGCTCCAGTTCATCTAATGCTTTTATTAAATGAACAAAATTATATGATATTTGGTTACTTAGCGGTAGAACAAGATCTCATTCTCAGGAGCCGATTCTTCTTTTTAAAAATCAAATCTCATTTTGCCTCTATAAACAACCGCGAGCATTTACACTTATTATAGGTTTAAAATGTAATATCACAAGCATACGACATTAAATCAAGTAAACCATAAATACAAATATTGTGTTTAGTTTGTGGAAATTTAAGTTTAATCGTTATTTTTTTAAGATACTTGGTTCAAATTAATAACGTATCTGAATCAGCCGATGATTGTGCGTAAATAACGTGACATAATAGGGTTACAAATCGTAAAAGTATTTATAATAGACATATGGTGGAATAAATGTGAATAATATTACTTAAAATAGGGATTTTACTTGATTTAAAACTTTATGAAAATATAATTTGAAAGGGACCATCTAGATTCAGGTAAATTTAGTCTAATTAATGTTTCTATCGTATTATAGTTCAAATAATAAGGTTATGTTGTTATGATGTGCAAATATGGATATAAAATAAAGATTTTTGTTTGTAAGTACGTGTAGTCTGACGTCTATTATAAGGTATTTCTTGGTGATATAGGATTCAATTGGGAACAGAAGGAAATTTGATGCAAGTTTGAGGCAACCAGGTACTGGGATGACGCCAACAGTTTTCGGAAGATTGATCTGTATATTTCAGAAATGCTGTAGCAATTTATTGTTCGGACGATGTATGTACACTGTCTTCTTATATTGTGAACGTTTTCGGGTTAGTATATAACAGTTTTAATATTTTAAATGATATTTTAAGTTTTACAATAATTTTTTAACGTAGTTTTTTCTTACAACCCCCCAAGCCATGATATTATCTATTGTTTTTTCCTTGGCCTGCATTTGATTTATTTTTGCTTAATACAAATATTTAATTTTGAATTTATTCTAAACGACTTATTTTATATCTCATATTAAGTGACATTACTGTTACAACAAGAAATAATAATTATAAAATAGAAATTATATTCTTTTAAATGTCTATTAATGTAATATGTATGCAAGTTAAAATCGATGATTCCCGCGGTGAATGTGTTCATATGTAGATATATAATTATTTCGTTACCTTTGTATGTTATGGTAGATTCAATTAGTTGGCGATTTAAGGTCTGGTTTTAGTTCAAAACGCATATATTTAAAACAATCTTACATGTTTCGGCATATAATGCCTTTTTCAAAGAATTAAAAATATAAATAACAGTATATTAATGTCATACTTATATACCTGTAGTTATCATGTATAAAATTATTCAGATACATTCCAGTTTAATAATAGAAAATAGTTACACAGTTTTTAAATTTTGTATGATCACTTCTTGTTTTCTTTCAGAACCTTGCGTATACTTTTGTCAGGAATATGAAATTAATCTACAATTTATTTGTCGAGTTGTCTGGGATTTTCTTATATAGAAGCGCGCAAAGGACTAAATTGCATTGTTTGTTTAAATTACTATTTCAAGGCCTTTTATACTGTTGAGGTGAAACGCAACCAAATTTTTCAAAATCGTTAATATGGCGGCGTAAGGCGCATAGAGATACGAGTTTTGGAATATTATTTTCGAACACATAGGAAATACTATACATAGACTGTCCCTGAATGTGTAATTTTATTATATATTTTTTCCTCAACCGTAAGCATTGCCATAATAATGTAAGATTAACAACTCTTTACACAACTGCAGTTTATCTACTGAAGACTGTAAAATTTAATAAAAAACTTATTTGAGCATAATTTTTTTCTTGAATTTTTGAAATACGAATTCCAATAGAACGTCCAAAGACAAAAGTCATTGCAAAAATTTTCTATTGTGAGCAACATGGTAAAAGGAGATAATTTTGTTACTAATTGTCCAATTTAAGTAGTCAAGGGCAATTGAGTGTGAAAGTAATAAATACCATCTTGTATAACCACTGTGTGTACTAGAGCTACTAGAGCTGGATACGCCACAACATATTACAAAAATACACATCGTGTAAATTTGTAAATCACTCTTTGTTTGCGGATCCTTCTACCTTGTTTATATCGCTATAGCAGGCAGCGAAAGTAACTTCTAACATGAGTTTTTTTCAACAAATATTATTCGTGAAAGAAAACGTAAAAAACAGTCTGTCGCTAAGTTCTCCTGTATAACTTGGCCTGTTAGCTATAGCTGTGGATGATTATAATATGATTTCATTTAAATTGCTCACTACTTGCCCGGAGTTATGTAAATATTTGTAAAAAGATTTTAGAAACTCATTTTTCCAATGCCAAAATGTGCTGATCATAATCGGCGAAATTTTCAGTGTAAAATATTGCGCTTTATTGTTTTGGAATATAGAGTTTGAATGTAGCTCTTAAAGAATGGTATTAATCATCTGGAAGCAGAGCTCATATATTAATCAAATTTACTTTAACTCGAAATAATTCTGAATTTGTTTTATAAATTATCTGGAAAATACTATTGCATAGGGAATACTTTAACGATTTTGTAATAAAATGTAATTAAAAGTATGTTATTTTAATGAGAACGCCATAAAAATTGCACGCAAATATATGTTTAGATAATTTTTAATTTAAGAGAAATAAGTATGTGCTAACGTCGCACCACTTGCGGAAATTAATTATATTTACGAATTCTTGTTCAAGAATACACTCGTATATAATTCCAAATTCTGAAGCGTGATTTAAATGTATAAAACAGAGGATTGTAAAATGACACAAAGAGCTGAAAAGCGATTCAATTAATTTTTGTTTGCGTTAAAGCTTCCATAAATATAGTGCGAATTGCTTTTAGTTATAAATCAATAGTAGATAAGCGATGGGGGTTCGGGGCCAAAATCCCATGTATTTTCTTATGGAGGTTCATTTTGCATTTTTGCAATTTGAACATAAAGATACGGGCACCTGTATATACGTTTTTTATTTGCTTCAAAGTTACAGATCTACGAATGTGATTGTCAGATCATGAAAAAAGTCTTTTAGAGGATGTCCCACTGAATGTTCGGGGGTGAGTTTTACATAGGGGTGAGAAGCCTCCAAGGTGGTTGTCAAGGGGCGCTGCAGTGTTGAAAATAACGTCAAAACGGCTCTAGCTGCAAGGGGTAGCGAGATACCGCCCCTACTTAGGGATGACTCATGTTCGGTTATAGTTTCATACGCGGCCACCGCGAGAACTGAGAGGGCGCTGAATCAAATGTTATGATTAGTGAATTGCGTATGTAAAATAATAAAGGCTATCACGTGATCATTATTATCTAATTAAATGAATATAATATATAGCGGAGAATATGTGTATGAGAGTCATTCAGTCAGTGTTAATTGTCTAGTTAAGATGCAATCTGTTCAACAAATTAAATCTTCGCTTTCCAATACTAATCTTCACATGGAAGATCTCAAAGTAAATATTAAAAAGTGTAATCAAACTCTTCGAGCATTAAAAAATTCGTTGAGTAGTGCTAAAAATGTTGGTGAGAAACAAAAACTTATAACGGCTATTGCCAAGGTGAAAGTTTGAAACAAAAATTTCGCGCTCTTCAAATAAGTGGAGGGGGTTACACACCGAGGAAGCATACTGCTTCTAGCCATGTTAAATAGGAAGATATTCAATCCGCAAACTAAACATGTGAATTTGCTACTTATTCAAGATTTTTACTATAACGAAGATGAAGTGCATGAGGACGATAATGAATCAACTACTAGTTATCATTATGTCTGGATTAAGAACTTATCACGCCTCGTATCCTCACAGCTATCGAAGCATAAAACAAAAAAATATTTTTGTGACCGCTGTTTACACTATTTCTATACGAAAACCGCTCTCGATGAACATTACCTAGATTGTCAAGAAATAAATAACTGTAAGATCCGACTGCCTACGGAAGATAATAAGTTTATTAAATTTAAAAATTTGAAAAATAAAGTAAAAGCGCCCTTCATTATTTATGCCGACTTGGAATGTCTACTTGTGCCATGTAAAAATCGAAATAAATATCAAGAACATCAACCATGCAATATTGGATATTATGTCAAGTGATCATATGATGAATCATCATCATTTTACAGAAGTTATCGTGGTGAAGATTGTATAGAATGGTTTACTAAGGAACTCAAAGCTTTTGCTGAAGATTTAGAAACAGTATTTTTATGCCCCATACCCATGGACAAGTTAACATCTGATGAATAATATTTGTACGAAAACGCTACAATATGTCATATTTGTGAAAAATCGTTTAGTTCGGATGAAAAGAAAAATGTTAGAGATCATGATCATTTGAGTGGAAAATATCGAGGAGCCGCACATCAAGATTGTAATGTGAATTATCAAGATACACATACAGTTCCGGTGGTTTTCCATTATCTAACAGGGCATGACTCACACTTCATTATAAAGAATTTGGCTGTCGATTTAAATGGACGTATAGATGTTTTGCCAACGACCAAAGAAAAATATATTTCATTCACTAAGCACATCGATGAGACAATAATTAAATTTAGATTCATTGATTCTTTTCGATTTATGGCTTCCGGACTCGATACCCTAGCATCATATTTAACAGAATATCCCGAACTTATATCTGAATTTTCTAATCTAAGCGGTGAAAAATTGAAATTGTTGACACGAAAAGGAGTATACCCTTACGATTATTTCGACTCAGAAGAGAAATTCAAGGAAACGAAGCTCCCCGAAAAATCTAAATTCTTCAATGAATTAAACGATCAAGATATTTCAGATGAAGACTATGACCATGCGCAAAAAGTATGGAATGAATTTAATATCGAAATCTTGGGTGAATATTCAGACCTATATCTGAAGACGGATGTGTTACTGTTAACCTGCATTTTCGAACAATTTAGAAGTAGCTGTCTGACAACATATGGACTTGATCTAGGACTTTACTTCACCTTACCCGAATTCACATGGGATTGTATGCTTAAACATACTGATATAACCTTAGAATTACTAACAGATCTAGATATGATCATGTTTATTGAACGTGGGATCAGAGGAGGACTCAGTCAATGTTCTTACAGATACCTTAAAGCAAATAATAAATACATGCCAGATTATGATTTTCCAAACCTGACAAATTTACAATGTATGATGACATCAATAACCATTATGGATGGGCAATGTCTCGATACTTACCGTATGGAGGATTTAGATGGATATCTAATGTCGAAAATTTCAATGTAATGGATAAACCTGATGAGAATGATTTAGGATATATTTTAGAGGTGGATTTAGAGTATCCGCAAGAATTACATGATTTACACGCAGATTTACCTTTTTGTCCAGAACATCTAGCTGCTCCAGGAACAAAAGAGAAGAAATTAATGGCCACCTTATCCGAAAAAAAACGTTATGTTATTCATTATAAGAATGTCAAAGAAGCCCTATGTCATGGTTTAAAGTTAACCAACATTCATAGAATACTACAATTTAGACAGCGTACATGGCTGAAATCATACATCGACTTATACACCAAACTGAGATCATTGGCTATGAATGACTTTGAAAAAAAATTGTTTAAACTGATGAACAACGCTGTTTTCGGGAAGACGATGGAAAATATTCGTAAACATAGTATAGTGAAGTTGGTAAATAAATTGGAAGGACGATATGGTGCCGAAGCTTTAATTTCAAAGCCTGAATTCAAATCGACGACTATATTTAATGAGAACTTCGTAGCTGTTGAACTCAACAAAACAGAGATCTATTTTAATAAACCTATCTATGTAGGAATGGCGATATTAGATATTTCTAAAACATCAATCTATGAATTTCACTATGACTATATGAAACCGGTGTTTGGAGATAAATGTCAAGCAGCCTACATGGATACTGATTCGATTATCTATTCAATTGAATGTTCAGATATCTACGATTTAATCCGTCGCGACTGTCATAGAAGATTTGATACAAGCGATTATCCTAAAGATAATGTTTATAGTATTCCTCTTCTAAACAAAAAAGTTCTGGGAATGATGAAGGATGAGATGAATGGAAAAATTATAACGGAATTTGTAGGTTTGAGATCTAAAATGTATGCTATTAGGGTAGAGGGTAAAGATACCGTAAGGAAAGCTATAGGGGTTAAGAAGAACATTGTCAAAAATCGAATAAGTTTTAATGATTATATTGAATGTTTGTGCAATGCTAATGAAAAATATGTGAATCAAAAATTAATTCAATTCGAAAAACATCAAGTATATAGCATCAATCAAACGAAAATTGCTCTAAGTCCTCATAATGATAAAAGATACTTAATAAAATACAGTTACGGTACGTTACCTTGGGGACACTGCAATATTATGTGTATAGAATGAATAATATATTTAACTTGTAGATTAATTATGTTATGTATAAACAAGTGTGTAAACTAATATTATATTGTGTATGTATATTGGAAAAGAAAATAAAATATTTATTATATATATAATGTCTATTTAATATCCATACCAAACAACCGATTCATACAGGGTATCAGAAGATCTTTGTTATAAATAACGAAATTTTGTATTCTTCCTCATTTAATACTTTAAATATATTAAAATAATGAATTTATCATTCTTTACTAAATTTTGAATTTCTCAATCAAGATTTAATGTTGACAATTTTTTCGAATAAAAACCATGTTTATTTAAACTTAAATAAAACATCTATTGAAAATTTTGAAATACCTTGATAAAATAAGCAATATATTATTTTCTAATCATTTGCAACAGAGAAATTAAAATCTTTCAGTTGTATAAATAATTGTTATATATTGACGGATATTTGAAAACATATTACTTAGAAATCATCTTTCCAATAGAATAAACCCCTGTATATTCAATTCGTATGTTATTACAAGCCTTAATAAACTAAAACTACAAAATCATCAAAAAATATCATGAAAAGTTCCACATCTTGAGGTGTCGGATGTCGATATTCAGCGTATTATATTTTTTTTAAATTGCAAAATGTTCGTTAATATATAAATATAGATAATTCTTATTGCAAACGTTGTTATTTATGTCAATTTTAAGTGTATCTTGGAACCAATACACTCTTGCAACAGTGATCCGGCTATTCCGTATACGAGGCCTACTCATAAAAAAGTATTTAAAAATTGTCGTTCCGATGAATCCTTTAACTATTGATGAGAGAAAATAATTTTAATAACGCAATTATCTATCACATTTGTGATATGTCATTAAATGGAGATAAAGTGGCAGATCACTGTTATTTAACGGAGAAATTCAGGGGTGCCGCGCATTCAAATTATAATCTAAATTTCAAAATTCCAAATATTATACCCTTGTTTCTACACAACATAAGCCATTATGACAGTCACCTATTCATTAGAAATTTGGCAAACGATAATTTAGACATAAACGTTGTTCCGGTTAATAAAGAAAAATATATTAGTTATACGAAAAAAGTTTTAGCTGATAATTACACTGATAAGGCGGGTCTAAACAGAGATGTTTATTTAAATTTACGATTTATAGATTCTTTTCGCTTTATGGCATCCTCAATCGAAAAATTGGCAAATAATTTATCTACGACCGATTTTAAAGCCGTTAAATTACATTTTCCAGATATTGAACAATTCAATTTAATTAAACGTGAGAGAATTTTTCGGTATGAATATATAGATAGTTATTGAGCGATTGAATGAACCAGCACTACCTCCAATAGATAAATTTTATAGTACCTTAACAGAAGAGGGTATTTCTAATGAAGATTATGTTTACCGATGCTTCAGGGGTTATTTCGCACACAATATAGTATACTGTTTCTAGATCTAAAACAAAACAATCGTTTTAAATAAATCTAATGGAATATGTTCTATTAGATTTGTTTTAATATTATACATCCGACCATTATTTTCATAAACAAACTTGACTGCTTCTAATATTAATTCTAGATGTCGAGACATTTCATCTTAATAGCTGGTTTCAGTATACTAAGCTCCTATAATATTTCGAACAGTATTTAAACTATCCCTTCCCCGCCCAACAATTCTACAATATTAGGGGAGTATATAAAAATTATGTATTACTATTATAGATTGTACATATAGTTTTTAAGAAATGAATATATAGAAAATTTCTCTTTTAATTATAAGTAGAAATATTTTAGCAACATGTTTAACAACGGATATTTATTACCAATTATTAAAATATACTATATATCGTGAAACAGATATACTTGTCAGTTTTATTGATAGATCAAATTGACTAGCGTATTATTTCAAATTATTCCACGGATATTATTAATTTAATTTGCATAATTAATTACCTCAAGGGAAAGACTTAACAGCAACTGATACAGCTTCAACAGCTACGAAACGGGTTTGAACAGCTAACTGTCTAGTTAGCTATTAATCGTATTGCACTATTAGGAAAGAAGTATTGCATACCTTCTGAATCAGTTCAGATATTTTGAAAAAAAAATTACTATTACATTCGAAAACAATATATCGGTATTATTAAAAATTATATTTGTAAATGTATAATTGTATTATAAAGTATTTGAAAACAATATTGGAAAATATTAAAATTATGAAGAAAAATAGTTTTACTTACATATAACACCCATGCTAAAACACTTTGAAAGAATCTGTTGACACTCGAGTTCGATGTAAAGGTGCTAAAATTTCAATTAATTTCTCTTCCAATTGTTTTATTATTCTATTAAATCTACGCCTGTCTGCTGCAGACATTCTGAATTCAAACCATTCAAAAATTTCAACATTATCGCTAAACCAAACTGTACCCGCTTAGACATTTTTTCCCGAAATATAGTAGAAGTGTTATACACGATATCTGAAAAATAAATTAGAATGCAATACAACGATAAGTATATATATATATATATATATATATATATATATATATATATATATATATATATCTAAAATTCTTGTACCAACTTGTTTTGCGGTTCACAGAAAATATCATATTAATAACAGTACATTCGCTGTTAGTAATATGATATCTGTTTAGTGAACGAATTTTGATTTACATTTAAAACTTTTTTCAATATCTACTACATTAAAAAAAATACTAGTTTATTCTTATTGCTACAGTTGAACATTGGAAAATATATATACAGTAAGTTTCTATATATTATACTAAAAAATACTTATTTATTCTCTTTATTAATTCTAATAGAGGGCAGATTTATTGTAGATGATAAGGGAACTGGTACTTATAAATTAACAAATAACGCGTATGCGTTTCTGTTCGATCAGATGCGCCATCAAATCAACGGTGTAGAAATTCATCGATCAGACACCTCTAAATATCCATATCGCTGTAGATAGGTGGTAACGTTAACCGACAAAACAGTCTGAATTGTATAGAATAAATATATAAATCAGCAGAACATGTTATACTGTTGCTGGTCGTATTAAGAATGATAGTCTAGACAGGGTGTTGTTGTTGTTTAAATAAAGAAAAATTTATAAAAAATATTTTTTTTTATTACATTTGGTTACTATTAAACATCAATTTTAAATAATTTCTTAAGGTTTTGCCGACCGTAATAACAATCACCTGATGAAGCCATTGTATGGTGAAACAATATTCTAGTGATTTACAATAAAAGAATTTTTGAAACTAGACAGTTTCAAGCGGGTTTTATCATTCACATTTATATGCGGCACATACCATTCAATTTTATCAATTTCCAATTTCGCCTTCTTCATATCGTCTGGCTGAGTGTTTATATAACAATTATCATCTGTTTTACTGCGGTTCAATATTAATTCTTGACTCACGTTTAAGAAAATGTTATTATAATCCTCTAGCAAACCGAAAAAAAGTACCTGGTACCTGATACCTGATACCTGATACCTGGTACCTGGTACCTGATACCTGATATCTGATATCTGATACCTGATACCTAATACCTGGTACCTGATACTTGGTACCTGATACCTGGTGCCTGGTACCTGATACCTGATGCCTGGTACTTGGTACCTGATACCTGGTACCTGATACCTGGTATCTGATACCTGGTACCTGGTACCTGATACCTGGTACCTGATACCTGGTACCTGATACCTGGTACCTGATACCTGGTACCTGATACCTGGTACCTGATACCTGGTACCTGGTACCTGGTACCTGGTACCTGGTACCTGATACCTGGTACCTGATACCTGGTACCTGATACCTGGCACCTGGTACTGTAGGTACTGGATTGATAAGTCGGTATGGCGTCATTGGGTGGGGTTGTAACGTCACAACCCTACCCAATGACGTCATACTGACTTATCAATCCAGTACCTGCAGTACCAGGTACCAGGTATCAGGTATCAGATATCAGGTACCAGGTATCAGGTATTAGGTATCAGGTACCAGGCCAAGGTACCAGGTATCAGGTACATCTTTTTCGGTTTGCTAGAGGATTATAATCACATTTTCTTAAACGTTAGTCAAGAATTAATATTGAACCGCAGTAAAACAGATGATAATTGTTATATAAACACTCCAGCCAGACGATATGAAGAAGGCGAAATTCGAAATTGATAAGATTGAATGGTATGTGCCGCATATAAATGTGAATGATAAAACCCGCTTGAAACTGTCTAGTTTCAAAAATTCTTTTATTGTAAATCACTAGAATATTGTTTCGCCATACAATGGCTTCATCAGGTGATTGGTATTACGGTCGGCAAAACCTTAAGAAATTATTTAAAATTGATTTTTAATAGTAACAAAATGTAATAAAAAAGAATTTTTTTTATAAATTTTTCTTTATTTAAACAACAACACCCTGTCTAGACTATCATTATTAATACGACCAGCAACATTATAACATGTTCTGCTGATTTATATATTTACTCTATACAATTCAGATTGTTTTGTCGGTTAACGTTACCACCTATCTACAGCGATATGGATATTTAGATGTCTGATAGATCAATTTCTACACCGTTGATTTGATGGCGCATCTGATCGAACAGAAACGCATACGCGTTATTTGTTAATTTATAAGTACCAGTTTCCTTATCATCTACAATAAATCTGCCCTCTATTCGAATTAATAAAGAGAATAAATATGTATTTTTTAGTATAATATATAGAAACTTACTGTATATATATTTTCCAATGTTCAACTGTAGCAATAAGAATAAACAAGTATTTTTTTTAATGTAGTAGATATTGAAAAAAGTTTTAAATGTAAATCAAAATTCGTTCACTAAACAGATATCATATTACTAACAGCGGATGTACTGTTATTAATATGATTTTTCTGTGAACCGCAAAACAAGTTGGTACAAGAAATTTTGATATATATATATATATATATATATATATATATATATATATATATACTTATCGTTGTATTGCATTCTAATTTATTTTTCCGATATCGTGTATAACACTTCTACTATATTTCGTGAAAAAATGTCTAAGCGAGTACAGTTTGGTTTAGCGATAATGTTGAAATTTTTGAATTGTTTGAATTCATAATGTCTGCAGCAGACAGGCATAGATTTAATAGAATAATAAAACAATTGGAAGAAAAATTAATTGAAATTTTAGCTCCTTTACATCGAACTCGAGTGTCAACAAATTCTTTCAAAGTGTTTTAGCACGAGGGTTATATGTAAGTAAAACTATTTTTCTTCATAATTTTAATATTTTCCAATATTTTATTGTTTTCAAATACTGTATAATACATTTATACATTTACAAATATAATTTTTAATAATACCGATATATTGTTTTCGAATGTAATAGTAATATTTTTTTCAAAATATCTGAACTGATTAAGAAGGTATGCAATACTACTTACCTAATAGTGCAATACGATTAATAGCTAACTAGACAGTTAGCTGTTCAAACCCGTTTCGTAGCTGTTGAAGCTGTATCAGTTGCTGTTAAGTCTTTCCCTTGAGGTAATTAATTATGCAAATTAAATTAATAATATCCGTGGAATAATTTGAAATAATACGCTAGTCAATTTGATCTATCAATAAAACTGACAAGTATGTCTGTTTCACGATATATAGTATATTTTAATAATTGGTAATAAATATCCGTTGTTAAACATGTTGCTAAAATATTTCTATTTATAATTAAAAGAGAAATTTTCTATATATTTATTTCTTAAAAACTATATGTACAATCTATAATAGTAATACATAATTTTTATATACTCCCCTAATATTGTAGAATTGTTGGGCGGGGAAGGGATAGTTTAAATACTGTTCGAAATATTATAGGAGCTTAGTATACTGAAACCAGCTATTAAGATGAAATGTCTCGACATCTAGAATTAATATTAGAAGCAGTCAAGTTTGTTTATGAAAATAATGGTCGGATGTATAATATTAAAACAAATCTAATAGAACATATTCCATTAGATTTATTTAAAACGATTGTTTTGTTTTAGATCTAGAAACAGTATACTATATTGTGTGCGATATAACCCCTGAAGCATCGGTAAACATAATCTTCATTAGAAATACCCTCTTCTGTTAAGGTACTATAAAATTTATCTATTGGAGGTAGTGCTGGTTCATTCAATCGCTCAAAAACTATGTATATATTCATACCGAAAAATTCTCTCACGTTCAATTAAATTGAATTGTTCAATATCTGGAAAATGTAATTTAATGGCTTTAAAATCGGTCGTAGATAAATTATTTGCCAATTTTTCGATTGAGGATGCCATAAAGCGAAAAGAATCTATAAATCGTAAATTTAAATAAATATCTCTGTTTAGACCCGCCTTATCAGTGTAATTATCAGCTAAAACTTATTTCGTATAACTAATATATTTTTCTTTATTAACCGGAACAACGTTTATGTCTAAATTATCGTTTGCCAAATTTCTAATGAATAGGTGACTGTCATAATGGCTTATGTTGTGTAGAAACAAGGGTATAATATTTGGAATTTTGAAATTTAGATTATAATTTGAATGCGCGGCACCCCTGAATTTCTCCGTTAAATGACAGTGATCTGCCACTTTATCTCCATTTAATGACATATCACAAATGTGATAGATAATTGCGTTATTAAAATTATTTTCTCTCATCAATAGTTAAAGGATTCATCGGAGCAACAATTTTTAAATACATTTTTATGAGTAGGCCTCGTATACGGAATAGCCAGATCACTGTTGCAAGAGTGTATTGGTTCCAAGATACACTTTAAATTGACATAAATAACAACGTTTGCAATAAGAATTATCTATATTTATATATTAACGGACATTTTGCAATTTAAAAAAAAATATAATACGCTGAATATCGACATCCGACACCTCAAGATGTGGAACTTTTCATGATATTTTTTTATGATTTTGCAGTTTTAGTTTATTATGGCATGTAATAACATACGAATTGAATATACAGGGTTCATTCTATTGGAAAGATGATTTCTAAGTAATATGTTTTCAAATATCCGTCAATATATAACAATTATTTATACAATTGAAAGATTTTAATTTCTCTGTTGCAAATGATTAGAAAATAATATATTGCTTATTTTATCAAGGTATTTCTAAATTTTCAATAGATGTTTTATTTAAGTATAAATAAACGTGATTTTTATTGGAAGAAATTGTCAACATGTAAATTTTGATTGAGTAAAGAATGATAAATTCATTATTTTAATATATTTAAAGTATTAAATGAGGAAGAATACAAAATTTCGTTATTAGAAATACTTTATGACTATTTCTATGATTTTAATAAATATAAAAGCGTGTAATATTTATATTAACAATGAAACTTAACAATAAAATTAGACGGTAACATACGAATTGAATATAAGGGTTTATTCAATTGGAAAGATTATTTCTACGTCGTATGGTTAAAAAAAAAATCCAATAATATGTATATGTAAATAATAGAAATGGGTATTATTCTACAAGTTATAAATAAAAAATAATTTAATTTAAACACCTTTTTCTTAGATTGTCATTATAAAACAAAGATTCAAAAGGTATTCCATGTATTTTGCTATGCACATAGAAAATTAAAATTGGTTATAGGTATCAATTATTTAAAATCAAAAACCAAGAAAACATTTAATTTCTAGCATTTTGAGAGATCTTCTCATATGCAAGAGTTGAGAGATATAATTTGTATATTCAGTGTAAAAGCTATTGACTAGTGTATATATTATCACCTATTTAATTTCCAAACTACATAAAATAAACACATCTTGTGTTTGGGCCTCTATGTGGTGTCTGTGAATTTCAAGGGGGCTTTACGATTATAAATCACTTGAGGATATACTGATTCTCTTGTTGCATTACTTCATCTGATTATTTTATTTAATGGGAAAAGTTTAATTGTGAAAGCTAGTATATGTGTTACATAAACATGTATATACCCTGCTAAAAAACATTTTCAAATACAATTTTCTCCTCTATTTATTACTTATGGAAATTTTATTCACATAAGTAGAATGTTTGAATTTCGCAATATTTAAAAGTTGTAACTTTTCCTGTTCCCTATAACAAAGATCTTCTGATACCCTGTATGAATCGGTTGTTTGGTATGGATATTAAATAGACATTATATATATAATAAATATTTTATTTTCTTTTCCAATATACATACACAATATAATATTAGTTTACACACTTGTTTATACATAACATAATTAATCTACAAGTTAAATATATCATTCATTCTATACACATAATATTGCAATGTCCCCAAGGTAACCTACCGTAACTGTATTTTATTAAGTATCTTTTATCATCATGAGGACTTAGAGCAATTTTCGTTTGATTGATGCTATATACTTGATGTTTTTCGGATTGAATTAATTTTTGATTCACATATTTTTCATTAGCATTGCACAAACATTCTATATAATCATTAAAACTTATTCGATTTTTGACAATGTTTTTCTTAACCCCTTTAGCTTTCCTTACGGTATCTTTACCCTCTACCCTAATAGCATACATCTTAGATCTCAAACCTACAAATTCTGTTATAATTTTTTCATTCATCTCATCCTTCATCATTCCCAGAACTTTTTTGTTTAGAAGAGGAATACTATAAACATTATCTTTAGGATAATCGCTTGTATCAAATCTTCTATGACAGTCGCGACGGATTAAATCGTAGATATCTGAACATTCAATGAATAGATAATCGAATCAGTATCCGTGTAGGCTGCTTGACATTTATCTCCAAACACCGGTTTCATATAGTCATAGTGAAATTCATAGATTGATGTTTTAGAAATATCTAATATCGCCATTCCTACATAGATAGGTTTATTAAAATAAATCTCTGTTTTGTCGAGTTCAACAGCTACGAAGTTCTCATTAAATATAGTCGTCGATTTGAATTCAGGCTTTGAAATTAAAGCTTCGGCACCATATCGTCCTTCCAATTTATTTACCAACTTCACTATACTATGTTTACGAATATTTTCCATCGTCTTCCCGAAAACAGCGTTGTTCATCAGTTTAAACAAATTTTTTTCAAAGTTATTCATAGCCAATGATCTCAGTTTGGTGTTTAAGTCGATGTATGATTTCAGCCATGTACGCTGTCTAAATTGTAGTATTCTATGAATGTTGGTTAACTTTAAACCATGACATAGGGCTTGTTTGACATTCTTATAATGAATAACATAACGGTTTTTTTTCGGATAAGGTGGCCATTAATTTCTTCTCTTTTGTTCCTGGAGCAGCTAGATGTTCTGGACAAAAAGGTATATCTGCGTGTAAATCATGTAATTCTTGCGGATACTCTAAATCCACCTCTAAAATAGTCGAAATAATCGTAAGGGTATACTCCTTTTCGTGTCAACAATTTCAATTTTTCACCGCTTAGATTAGAAAATTCAGATATTAGTTCGGGATATTCTGTTAAATATGATGCTAGGGTATCGAGTCCAGAAGCCATAAATCGAAAAGAATCAATGAATCTAAATTTAATTATTGTCTCATCGATGTGCTTAGTGAATGAAATAGATTTTTCTTTGGTTATTGGCAAAACATCTATACGTCCATTTAAATCGACAGCCAAATTCTTTATAATGAAGTGTGAGTCATACCCTGTTAGATAATGGAAAACCACCGGAACTGTATGTGTATTTTGATAATTCACATTACAATCTTGATGGGCGGCTCCTCGATATTTTCCACTCAAATGATCATGATTTCTAACCTTTTTCTTTTCATCCGAACTAAACGATTTTTCACAAATGTGACATATTGTAGCGTTTTCGTACAAATATCGTTCATCAGATGTTAACTTGTCCATGGGTATTGGGCATAAAAATACTGTTTCTAAATCTTCCGCAAAAGCTTTGAGTTCCTTAGTAAACCATTCTATACAATCTTCACCACGATAACTTCTATAAAATGATGATGATTCAGCATATGAACACTTGACATAATATCAAATACTGCATGGTTGATGTTCTTGATATTTATTTTGATTTTTACATGGCACAAGTAGACATTCCAAGTCGGCATAAATAATGAAGGGCGCTTTTACTTTATTTTTCAAATTTTTAAATTTAATAAACTTATTATCTTCCGTAGGCAGTCGGATCTTACAGTTATTCATTTCTTGACAATCTAGGTAATGTTCATCGAGAGCGGTTTTCGTATAGAAGTAGTGTAAACAGCGGTCACAAAAATATTTTTTTGTTTTATGCTTCGATAGCTGTGAGGATACGAGGCGTGATAAGTTCTTAATCCAGACATAATGATAACTAGTAGTTGATTCATTATCGTCCTCATGCACTTCATCTTCGTTATAGTAAAAATCTTGAATAAGTAGCAAATTTACATGTTTAGTTTGTTCCATTTTTGTTAGGTACGTAGGTAAGGTGGTGAATTTTTCATTAGTTTTTTTCAAAACATAAACATTTATTGAAACATCATTTTGTTTTTCAAACCGTGGAATTTGTTTCATAGTCATTGGGAACTGAATTCCTGTTAATTTTAGCACAGATGATGGGTTCGGATGCTTATCCACGGGATATAACGCTGATATGACGGCCCATGCGAAACATTCTTGATCATGATTTTTTACGTTAACACAAGCATCTTTAATTTTAATTTGCGGAGGTAGTTCGTTATAAGATGATCCTAGTTGAGGTGTAAATTTATTAATATTTACTTGGAGACTGATGACAGTTGATAACACCCAACCGCTCTCTCTTTCTTGAAACTCTTCAAGATCGGCGAGAATTGGTTGTTGTATGTAGTTTATAAACCATTCTTTTAGGTTAGTGTCTCGGTAAATTGCAATATTTTTAGTATTCAGATATTTCATTTCATTAATTTCCTGTTCAGCCTGTTGCTTTGAAAATTCACCACAAAACATTGTGTTCACCTTGATGATCTCTTCCTTCTTCAATACATTTAAGATTCTTCTACGAAATAAGGTAGCAGCATCTTCCATAAACAATTTCGGGTCAATATGATGTAGATTAATAATAACACCGGTTCGTATTCGCCCTTGAAAATCGGATTGAATATCTTCCCATTTAACATGGCTAGAAGCAGTATGCTTTCTCGGTGTGTAACCCCCTCCACTTATTTGAAGAGCGGGAAATTTTTGTTTGAAACTTTTCAACTTGGCAATAGCCGTTATAAGTTTTTGTTTCTCACCAACATTTTTAGCACTACTCAACGAATTTTTTAATGCTCGTTGAGTTTGATTACACTTTTTAATATTTACTTTGAGATCTTCCATGTGAAGATTAGTATTGGAAAGCGAAGATTTAGTTTGTTGAACAGATTGCATCTTAACTCGACGATTAACACTGACTGAATGACTCTCATACACATATTCTCCGCTATATATTATATTCATTTAATTCGATAATAATAATCACGTGATAGCCTTTATTATTTTACATACGCAATTCACTAATCATAACATTTGATTCAGCGCCCTCTCAGTTCTCGCGGTGGCCGCGTTCGAAACTATAACCGAACATGAGTTATCCCTAAGTAGGGGTGGTATCTCGCCACCCCTTGAAGTTAGAGCTGTTTTGACGTTATTTTCAACACTGCAGTGCCCCTTGACAACCACCTTGCAGGCATCTCACCCCTATGTAAAACTCACCCCCGAACATTCAGTGGGACATCCTCTAAAAGACTTTTTCATGATCTGACAATCACACTCGTAGATCTTTAACTTTGAAACAAATAAAAAATGTATATACAGGCTGTCCCGTATCGTTATGTTCAAATTGCAAACATGCAAAATGAACCTCCATAAGAAAATACATGGGATTTTGGCCCAGAACCCCCGTAGCTTATCTACTATCAATTTTACTCATTAAATTTCATAAAGTATTTCGTTTTACTCCAAGGTCAAATTTAAGGCATGAGAATACTTTAAAATAACTATTGTGTGTAGTAGCTGGGCGATACCGGCGTTTTCGGTATCGGGTACCGATACCAATCGAGGTATCGATACTTAGCGATGTATCGGGTCTGTGCACGGTATCGATTCTGAGTACTGGAATCGGTAAAGTATCGATACCTTGGAATCGATACCTTTGAATCGATACCTTGGAATCGATACCTTGGAATCGATACCTTGGAATCGATACCTTGGAATCGATACCTTGGAATCGATACCTTGGAATCGATACCCTGGAATCGATACCTTGAATCGATACCTTGGAATCGATACCTTGATTCGATACCTAGGAATCAGTATTCATAACCCGTTTTCTAGGTGTCGATTGTTTGATATCGGTTTCAAGAGATGTAAAATTAATTTATCGATTATACCATAACTACGGTATGAAATTTGCAATATTGTGATATTTTGTTTTTTTTGTTTGTAATAATTAAAGTTATGTCATAATATGGAATTTGCTACGCATAATAACCAACGTCTTTAAAATATACATTATGCATACATACTTAAAAATTCTTTACTTAAAAAGTTATTTTTATATACATTTAAAAAACGCAGAAAGATACAATAATACAAACCAAGCACGTTTTATACTTACAATAGCTTGATAAGAATTCTTGACCCAACTTTTTTTACCTTATTATATTAATTAATACTACATATTTATATTATATTTTGTTTATCTTAGTTCCAATTTACAGTCGTGTATTGTGTATTGTGCATTCTATATAACAGGAAAGTGTTTTATATTTATATGAATATGAATATCACCTATATTTCTCTCAACACTGCTTTATACAAATTATGTGTCAACAAATTTTTGCTGTTCCCTAGTTTTGATTTATTATAATTCCTACCTTTATTCGTCGTCTAAAGTTTAATATAAGCACTTATATTTCATATCATTTCAAGCTTCATCACTTTGTTCTTATAACTTGGTGTAATAAGTAGATACGTACGTACCAAAATGTCGAAAAAAAATAGTGTAGTTTGGAAATACTTTGATAAAATTATCGACCAGGGCGTGAGTTGTAATGTATGTAAAAAAGAATATAAGTATACTGGTAATACTACAAATATGCTAAAGCATATAAAATGTGTTCATACTTTTACATATTTTAATATTATTGAAAAGAAAGACAAAAGAGACGGTGATAGTGAAATTACTGACGTTGAAATATTGGCCTCCGAAAGGTAAAATTATAATTATACTAGCTGCAGACTTATGTATGTAGTTCTTTTTTAATCCTTGCATGAAAAATAAGAAAATTCTAAATTGTCATTTTGCATAAAACAACAACTTATATACCTATGATGTACGCATACTCATTTAAAAAAATGCACAAAGGTAAGCTACCCGATACATGGCTACCCGATACATCGCTACCCGATACATCGATACTTAGCGAGTACTGGAATCGGTAAAGTATCGATAGGTATCGATGCTTTGGAATCGATACCTTGGAATCGATACCTTGGAATCGATACCTTGGAATCGATACCCTGGAATCGATACCTTGGAATCGATGCTTTGGAATCGATACCTAAGAATCGATACCTTCGTTATATGAGGTATCGGGTACCCGATACCAGTTATGGTATCGGGTATTGGACGATGTATCGATACTTCGCCCAGCCCTAGTGTGTAGTATTACAGTGCGTATTTATGTGTGATAGAAAGAAATAAATTACAATTTGCGGTTTGCAATTTGAGCAGTACAAACTGCAAAGAAATATTTATAAACTGTAGACAAGTCTGCTTCTTGCATTCGAAAAAATCTTAGTTTTCTATGTATGGCATAAGAATTCAATCATTAAAAGCAAAACGCTTTTCAATAAAGAGCAATTAGTTAGTCCAGAGTCAGTAAATATGAATTTTTTCAAAAAAATTTAACCAATATACTTTTATTTGTAGATACCTAATTCGAATAGGGAAGAATTCGATATAGTTTATTACTACAGACCGGCCACGAGAGGGCGCAATTACGATGGATCATATAAATAGTCTATAACAACGTTAAGTACAACACCCAGTTATTGAATAGCACTATTCATTCGGTTCGCTGCACATCTGCTTTTGTCGTTGAAATGTGATCCAGTTACTTCAATTTTACAGTAAAATTCCTTTCTTCATGGGCGTAGATAGAAGAGGGAGGAGTTTTAATTATTTATTTGATTTATTAGTTTATATTTCGTAAGATACAAAAAGTAAGGGTGAGTTAGTTTATCTTTTTCATTATTTTAACTGTTAATTACATAACTACATACTTCGTAATTTTTGTAATAGATCCTGTTTAACCCTTAACCACCCAGGTGCCGTCTGACGAACTACGCGATAAATATATTATGTGATATTTCTGTATTTCGACCGTCCATAAATCGGTTGCTCCATCTAATAATTTCTCTATTGTTGCTCCCACCACTACTCCCTACCCATGAGTCTATCTGTGTGTTTGTGTACTAAATATTGTGTGACGTGAAATGGCGGGTCCGTCGAAAAGAGCTCGGTTTGGCGATAAAGATTTTGACGAAACTGTTTTGAAATGGCTTGAGGAAGTAGACGATGATGTAAGTGACATAGGCAGTGCGTCAGAGAACGAAAATATAGAATAAGAACATGATTCTGCTTCCGAGGTTTCGGAGGAAGACTCGCCTGATTATAGTGATGTTGATGAGAATGTGGTAGAACATGGTGAAAGTTATACAAGCAAAAATTATTTATATGGAAAAAACGAGTACAGAGTACTACTGAAGTAGTTCCTTCATCGCGGGTGAGAAAACACAACATTGTATTGAAAGTTCCCGTTCTCAAAGGAAGTGCTCGTGATCCAGACACCCAGAAGCCAGACATTATCATGTACTACAACCGTAACAAAGGAGGAGTAGACCCAATTGATGAGAAGTGCGCAAAAAGTTCGTCAAGCCGACGCACTTGCAGATGGCCCCTGGCAATATTTTTCAGAATCCTTGACATTTCTATTGTTAATTCTTATATTCTACATCAATGTTACACGAGAAATTCGGTAATTAGGGAAAAGTCGGTATTAGCAAAACGACTAGCGGCCCAATTATTACGTCAGCACATGGAAAGGCGACTAACAAATCCTCGAGTATCTCGCGAAGTACGTTCCAGCATTAGCAGAATTTTGGGAATTCCAGAAATAATTGCGCCATCAAGTGGTGAAGACCTTTTATTGGAAAAACGCAAAGGATGTTATATGTGCCCGAGGGCCAAAAACCGAATGACGAAATATCTATGTGTGCAGTGTAGAAAAGTAGTTTGTTTACAATGCTCAAAGCCAATTTGTAATACATGTGTAAACAATCGCGATGTTTAGCTCCTGCGGCAACTTATTTTTATTAATTTTAGAGTTTTTTTGAGTTTTTCATATACTTAATACAACCTTTTATTAATGAATATGCCTTAAGACATTGACAGGTTTTTGTGATTTTTATGTTTATAATCTGAAGGCTTGAATTTATTTTACAAATAGTTCTTTATTTTGTTATTTTTAGTAAAAAAGTTTCCCAATTTTCCTTAGTTTTATGTCTTAGTAGGCTCATTTGTAACTAGTAAAAGCACAATAAACAATATTTTCAAAAAACGATGATTGTTTTTATGGACTTTAATTAAGTAGTCTGTCAGACGTCACCTGGGTGCTTGTGTAAAAATATTTCACCTGGGTGGTTAAGGGTTAATAACGTTTCATCGAATCTACTTCTCCCAATTATTTTAACGTAATTATCCAGTGAATTTCGTTAAGTTTCAATAACTTAGGCACACATTTTTAATTTTCTTTTTTTTAGATCTAGCACATTGTTTAAGTTACTTTTTCAGATATGATATGGACCAACGTCGAGAATGGCATTATGAAACAATGGCGCGTTGGATTAAGGGTCAAACTGATTGTATGTCCACTGGCAGTGATTCCGAAATTTATTGCTAAGTCTGTAAAAATCGTTAAAAAATTCCATGAAATCGTATGTAACACCTCACTTAGCATCACAAACACATACACAGAAATGAGACTCATTGGAGTCTGACAATTTTAACGAAGAACTCTGTGTAACTTTAATGGCCGCAAATATTCCATTAAATAAACTTAACAATCCCACCTTTCAAAACATTTCTCCAAAAATATAATGGTCGAAATGTTCCTGATGACTCCACCTTACGCAAATATTATGTTTCTAAGTGCTAAATGAAAGCAGTAGAACCCATTAGAAGACATTTTTAAAATCAGTACCTATGGATAAGTGCCAACGCAACTGTCGATATATTAGGACACTGTGTGGTAAATGTTGTAGCTGGTGTACTACATCCAACTATTCCATATAACGCGTATGTAATTGCAACAAAACTTATAAATACAGTTGATGCGGAAACAGTACCTAAAATCATTTACGAGAATATGAACCAAATGCATCATTCGGACTACAGGTACAAAGAAAGAACACATTTATTTTTTAGTGACAGTGCTGCATATATGTTAAAAACAGGCAGACTATTAAAGGCAACATATCCTAATTTGCTGCATATTACTTGTGTAGCACATGTTCTCCACAGAATCTGTGAATATCAGAGAACCTTTCCGGAAGTTGATAGACTTGTATCCGCTTTTAAAAAAGTTTTCAGAAAAGTACCATTCAGAGTAGCTCTGTATAGGGAAAAATTTCTATCTTTTTCACAGTCTCCCACTTGGAAGCTAATAGTTTTTATGCAGAGAATTTCGATAGTTTACAAAATTTTGTAACATGTTTAAATGACGATGCTTGAATTATTTCTGAGTGCAAGGAACTAATACAAATTCCAAGTTTAAAAAATCAGTTGTGTAATACTAATCACTTATTGGATGTGGCCTTCGGCAAAGAATATTTCCAATATGCACCTATAACCAGTTGCGATGTACAAAAGAAGCTTTCTACCTACAATGATGTATTTCATTCAAAGAGAACAACTTTTGCAAAAGAGTAACTTGAGAAAGTATTGCTAGCTAATATTAATACTTCTTTACTCAACTTGAACTACAAAATGAACAAATAAAAATGTATTTCGTATTTTATAGATCACCACCCGTTTGTTTTCCAGTTATATAAATAAAATTAGAAACTCTTTAAAAATACAAATTTTCAATAGTGCCCGTGGGCGATGCGTCATAGGCCTCTCGTGTCCGGTCCCTATTTATTACTATTATTATTAATAATAGACATGTTACCTTCTTAATAAATATTGAGAATGTCCTAAAAGTGCCTTAAAAATTTAATAATTTTCTGTAAATTTTAATTACGCATTTGTTTCATATAAAACAGACATGCAATAATACACACGTCTGTAACTGTACACATGGACACCTCGTATTTTCCAACATTTACTTCTGCCTAAGACACGTGTTTCTGACATCTACTATCAGGCTTCATCAGTTAGGCTAGTGAAGTAAGTAAAGCTTAAAAAAATCGCCTCATAAGGTATAGGAAATATTGTTCTATCAGGTGATATCATATAATCTAGTGACATCTGACGGACAAATGAGACTATGCCGAAAGTGGCAATTTTCCTTTGACTGGCTATGTCGGTACAGAAGAGAAAAAATACGCATATGGGTGTAAGTCCATCAACACGATGCCAGATAGGAGCAAATATACCAAAAGAAATTAAATGTTTCATTTGTAACAAATGCGTAATACGTGCTTAACGTATTAATATACTTAAACTATTTTGGTATATTTGCTGCCATCTGGCCCGTTTGAAATTGCTAATAGTGGAATTGAAATGAGTCTACCTTTATGAAATTCTGAGCACAGTCAGAAATGTAAGAAATGAGTAGAGCTCTAGGAGAAACATATGCTCGTCGAGACCATAACTTAGCACTACTCATTTTAGAAGATCGATTCTAATATGCCATTTTAATTGCTAATGTTTAGTTTGGTAATGAAAGATATCCTATAATACTTCAAACGGTCAACCGGAAAATTATTTTTTAATTTACATCATGTTACTATTACCCACTGCTGAACATAAAAGACAGAGTTTGGACGTTTAGACAACAGGAAAAGTTCTCATGAAATACCAAGGAATGAATCGGGATTTTGTTTGGTGATGCACAATAGCTATCATATGGATTTCATTTGAAGCAGAGATGTAAAAAAGATGCTTACTTTTCTATAGAAAGGTCTATTCACCAAACTGTTGGACTTATGGTATGAGAGGCTATTATTAATGAAAGTGGATGTTCTCTGGTATTTGTCAGTGATACTCTGATCGCCTATCGTTGCTTAGAAGAAATTGTCTTCTCATGGTTTCCAAATTTCCAATATTTCCCAATATATCTTCAATAATACACGCATAAAGTAAATTTCGAGAGAATTTTGTTTATTTATTTGCACAAGCAATAATCTGCACAAAAGAGACAATTTATTTTTTGCTATGGTTTCTACGAGAAATTCGGTATTTTGTGGTTGACCACTAAGTGTTTTGCAAAATTAGTATTAAGTCATTATAATTCAAACCAAATACGGTTACGTGGACAAGCCTACGTATTTTTAATTTATAAGTATTTGTTTTCGGCAAATACTTAGATTTTGATTTTGTATTCAATTACTGTCCAAACATATTTTACGTTTTTTTCCTGTTTAAGAAATATTCGAATTATTAAGTTTCGAATTATAAAGAGAATTTAATTAAATGCGATACAAAGGATTTCGCATTGCGTGGTTTCCCTCAATTAAAAGATTAAATTAGCATAAAATAATGAAGCGAGAAACATGCCAAATAATCGTTATTGCAAATCTAATTATTACAATTTTTCATAATTAGTTCGCGGTGTAAAATTTGAGATGCTTCTTTGAGGGTCCTTTAAGATAATTATGGTAATGAAATGATGTTTTATATTATTTTCTTATGACGAAATTATAACGAACTGTTTTAAAGCAAAGGAAGCTTGTCTGTCACAAAATATCGCTATTAAAAGATTCCGCTGAAAATTTGTGTGGTCAATAAACCAAATGGTTGCCGTATAATTTTGATTATACGGAAGGAATTCTCTGTGGAATTCGTAAAAATTTTATTTCGTCATTGCGTTAATAATTAATGGTGTTTTTACTCGTTTTACAGTCCCTGTTTTATTTTAAAGATATTTAATTTACTTTACGTTAAATTTTTTACTGTGGTATGGAGAAATTGACATTTACTTGGCATAGTTCTAAAAAACTTTCAATGCTTTTATTAATTTCGTTAAAACAGTGAAATTTCTAAATTCCATATTATTTGAAAATTCTCTTGGAATAAATTTTTAAGTTAAAACGAATACTATTGCTTGGAAAAGGAAAAATTAAAATAATGTTAGAACAATGTAAGCTTTTTAGTAAAAAGGCAAACGATATCATCGTCCTGATAACAATTTTGTTATTTTAGGTAATAGATAAAATCAAAATTGTACTAAAAAATAACTGGTAACGAATATGAAGGCAACATTTCAGTTGGACTGTTTAGTTAATATGCTACGAAAACTAATTTTAATTTATAACTAACTAAATGATCTGTTTGACAATTTTTATCCGAACGTTTGCCTTTCTAATGGAATAAATGTTATTATAAAACCTTTCTTAAACTTTCTATGTGCGAGCCCGTTATACGAGGCGCTACAATTAAATAATGTAATTGGTCTGAAAAAAATGCTTTATTGAAAACCTATTACAAGTAGCTGTTAATCCCGTATTCCTCTTACCTGTCTATCCAAGGCTGCATACGTGGTGTCCATTGTCCGGAGCAGAGCTATAGGTCTTCAAATCTGCCGTTTCGGCCTTGACCTCTTCTGCAGACTGAAAATGTGTATCCTTTTTTGCTTTTGGGGACAGATGGAGGTCGCATAGAGCGAGATCCGCTAAGAATAGCTTCGCAGAGAGTGTATCGTGAGCCAAGTCGTGTTTTTGTGCAGAATACATAAATTGTTCCACATAACTAGTCTTTTCTTCCTTATCCTTTTTCTTAGGTTGCTCAGTTTCTTTTGAACCTGAGGCACCCACTCAATAAAGATAATACCCTTAATATCGAAAAACACGAGGCACAATGACGTTCAATTTCGGCTTGCTAATTCGAATTTTCTTTGCTCCTTGAAGTGAGGGTCTTTAGGTGCATGGATTGAGGTTTTGCTTGAGAGTCCTATTGGACAATCCGTTTTTCGCTGCACGTTATGACTTTTTCTGTAAATTCCGACTCTGGTATGAATCACGTTATGATATCAAAGTAGAAGTTTTTCGCATTCTCATTTTGCCCTGTTTGAGGGGTTTTAAACCATTTTGGTAAAAACTTTCGTCATTTCATTCGTCATGGAAATTC
This sequence comes from Melolontha melolontha, assembly GCA_935421215.2. Lineage (NCBI taxonomy): Eukaryota > Metazoa > Arthropoda > Insecta > Coleoptera > Scarabaeidae > Melolontha > Melolontha melolontha. The sequence continues at coordinate 84,779,003 of OW285239.1, read as the reverse complement.
TAATGCAAAATGATTATTATTGTTCCTCTCTCAATGTTCGTCATGTCTGTCATCACCCGAATGCTCAAACGTCGCAATTTCATTAATTTTCTGAATGTTTCCATCAGTTCTTGCTGGCACAGGTCGATCTGAACGTTTATCGTCTTCAACTTCCTCTCAATGTTCCAAAAATCGTTTATGCCATTCAAAAATTCGAGTATGTGACATGAGACTATCGCCAAACAAAGACAATTAAAACATTGAGTTGGTTGTTTTTTAACTTCACGAGGAATTTGAGAGTAATGTGCTGCTTGATTTTTAAAGTGATCATGATTGCAACACTCCGACAAATTAAATTAAGGAAGCAGTAACAAACAACTAAATAAGATAAAGAGACGCAATATAGCTCATCTACACCGGAAACAACAATGTCAACTACATTCCATTCAGATTTTCCTTTACTAACCTTAATGGCTAGGACATGCCTAATTTCGTTAATTAATTGTCACACATGGTAATTTCATGGATAAAAGTGTTCTGCTTTCTAACATGCACATGTGTGTTGGCTCGGTATCGTGGTGGTACAACAGGCGTATGCGTCTTCAACTGTACGACCATAACGTCGACCAGTCATTGTCTGCTGTACATGCATAAAATTTGTACAATTACCGTACACAATATCACCTTATGTCGAAATGCCCTGCTGCTTGTTGTAATAGCGTGGTTAAATGCACGCTTCCGTAAGATGCTTCCCATGTCTTCAATTAACCAAGATTCCAGAGTCTAAAGGACTCAGCGTGAATATGGATTCTTCCGACAACAAGATGAGTGTCTGTTCAATATACCAATGTTGCCTTGCATGGCCCAATCGTTTCGCACACGGCGATGTTCCTCAGTCAGTTAAATTAGTTACTGCACACCTACCCTTTCCTCTGTCAATATTTGGGATAACTACCTAGAAAAAGAGATACCTATGATTAATGCCCTTGGAACATCCACCGACTATCCTCGAACTGTAGCTACCTGGGGACATCCAGCGCTACAGTTCTTCTCCCTTCGACATTCCATACATGCATACGTGCATCATGGATAGTGCTAAAACTTCGATATCGACGTGCAATCTCGTTAAAGGATATACCTTTACAATCACCTGCCTTGACAACTTGCTTAGAAAGTCTAGTCAATCTTCATCTTTTGGCCGGTAACATGTTTATACGTCAACGTCTGTCTGTAACTACTCACAATTACCACCGCTGTTCCCCTCCCACGACCATAGCTGCGTGCGCTGCTTCCATCTCTTCTCTCCGAAACGAGATAGAGCTATGCAATTCTCGACATTTATTCGTATACAGAGTGTACCAGATACTTATTTGCGGAAGTGTATCTTCAATATTAGAGGTACGAAAGGATATTATACTTATATCACATGTACTGATAGAAAATAAAAAAATAATAATCTATTGTGATCAGAGTACGAAAAATATAGCATTTTCAAAAATTTCTCGTTTCATTTTTTTTCGTAATTGCGTTTATTGGTCTAGTACTGAATAACAACTAAAGAAGAATAATTCGTTTTGCTACAACGTTATTTGAACTAAAGTATTCATGTACTTTAAGCGAAACGAACCTGAACGTACCTATTATAATAGCGTGCTCGGACAAGCGTTAGCGTAAAAATATAATCAAACGTGAAAGGTCTTAACATCATATGATTATGTATCCAGGAAAATCGTAGTTTGAACGAAGCGAAGATTTACTTGTTTTAAATAAACCTGTTAATTTGGTTCATTACTAGCGTTATTTATATAAACATCAATTACCTAATGTAAAAGTATTTTTAATAATATAAAATATTATTAAAAATCTGGTGTAAAGAATACAAATACAGGTTCACTATTAATATTTTTTGTGAACGTGTCCGAACATATCCCTCCCCAGAGACGCAGATACGTATTTCACCTTTCTACAGGCTAATCGGTACGTCCCTGCTAGAGAAAGGATATCTTCAGACACATTCACAAAAAAGAACCACATCGCCATATCACAGAAATTATCCAGTCCGAGCGTAGAAGTAAATTTTAATAATATTTTATATTATTGAAAAGACCTTTGTGTTATACAAAACTGGTGGGGTTTTACCCACTCATGTATGTTTCAATTATTCTGATACATTACACATGCGGTTAGTCCGTTGTATGAGTGAAGACCCAAACAAAATACAGTTTCTAGAGAGAAGGCTGTACCATCTTTCGAAGGGCGTCGTTGGTTCGCATTGGTTGTGTGGACAGAGCGAGGTACTGCGGCTGTCTGACGACAGGCAGCGCTGAATTTACTTCTACGCTCGGTCTGGATAATTTCTGTGATATGGCGATGTGGTTCATTTTTGTAAATGTGTCTGAAGATATCCTTTCTCCAGCAGGGGCGTACCGATGTGCCTGTAGAGAGGTGAAATACGTATCTGCGTCTCTGGGGAGGGATATGTTCGGACACGTTCACAAAAAATATTAATACAAAGGTATTATTAAAAATCTGGTCTTTGTATTATACAAAACAGGTGGGGTTTACCTACTCATGTATGTTTCAATTATTCTGAAAGATATTAATAGTGAACCTGTATTTGTGTTCTTCACACCAGATTTTTTAATAATAGTTTATATTATTAAAAAAACCTTTGTATTTTACAAAACTGGTGGGGTTTTACCCACTCATGTATGTTTCAATTATTCTGATAATGTAAAAGTTATTACAGATTTAATCAACCACTCTTGAGAATCTTACCGTTATTAAATTAAACCAAAAAATAAAGCTCATTAAAATATAAATTTATGAGTAGAATTTTTGTTTACGACTTATACAACAGAGTTGCCAAGATAAAAGAGGACCGGTGTCATACTATATGTGATATTTAAATCGAGCGCTCGAGAGGCGTCGGGTGATGTCCAGCGGCCATTCCGTGTTAATTATCATATTGTGTTTGTCAGTGTTGTGTTGTCAGTTGTTAATGGTGGTTGTGAATAGGGTTCTCCATAATGCCCTTTTCAATCGAACAAAGACTGTTTATTGTTGAAAATTATTTGGAATATATATCGTATGTAAAATTAAATGAAAGGTTCACGATAAAATATCCACACGTAACCGTGTAAGGACGGTTTGTTCACCGGAAAATATTCAACGTGTTCAAGAGACTATGTTAAGAAATTCAGGGAAATAAAATAAACGTCTATCCTCCCAACTAAACATCAAGTGAACGTTATTCCAGGACATGCTGAAGCAGTTGCATATGCGAGCATACAAAATAAGAGTGATACAAACATTAAAACCTACTGACTATGCAAAATGACAACATTATTGCGAATGGTTACTCACTCATGTCGCTGATGGTTATTTGTATCCGAATCTATACTTTATCACAGATGAAGCATGGCTCCATCTTAGCAGGTACCTGAACTCTCAAAACACTCATTATTAGTCTACGAAAAATCCCAAGGAACGCTTTGAGGTGCCTCTACATGATGCGAAAGTTTAGTGCGTTTGGTGTGCAGTTTCAGCCCGATGGATTGTAGGCCCTATTTTCTTTACTAATACTGTGACCTCTGAAGTGTATATAACAGAATTGTTGCAACCATTCGTAGTGCAGCTGACGGAAGAAGAGCGAGAGTATGCCTTTTTACAGCAAGATGGTGCCACAGCACATACTTCACGATTTTCAATGTCATACGTCCATGTAATTTTCGGAGAAGAACGTAGTTTTCCCAGGTGTGGGGTTCTTTTAAAGGAAACAGTAACAACCCACATACAATTGAAGAGTTGAAAACGAACATTCGAAATACAATTCACACCAAATGAACTGGCAAAAGCTTTTCAAAACATGTTGAGACATGATAATTTGTGTATCGAAGTTCATTATGTTGTTATTCATAATATTCTGTATTTACCGCATTTAAATAAAAATTTATAATATATTAGTAATTCACTTTTCTGTAAGTATTTGTACTACTGCATTCATACCGGGCTTCTTTTATCTTGGCCACTATGTATAACATGGAATATATATACAGATCAAATATACTGTTGAAGTTAACTTTCCAATATTTGCTGTTAATTTAGTTTTTATATGTATTTCAGTTTTTATATAGACGGCATATATAAATATTTTTCTGTGATATTCAAAGTTTTTCAATAAGTCCACTTAATATACTTACCTACTATATTTTTATAGTAAATTTAAATTTGCTCCATTTAACATCACATTTAGCAGTATGTTGAACTAAATTGTCTAGGTGATTGATGGTGAACTTAATGAATATAGACTTCAATGCAAACAATACTATTCAATTTTATCTTTGAAGGTATACAATCCAAACGTTTTGGAGAATTTATGAACTACAAAGAAAAATAGACAATCTTTGACTGATAGATTTACATTAAGAAATACTGAATATACACATGAGTCAACCCGACAAAGAGTTAATGATATAATGCAATAGCTAGAACCACGCGAAAATATTTTTGGAAGCCTTTTACATTACTCTGGCGGTAGTCCTATTCGTGTATTTAGAATGGGTAAAAATGTAAATTGTATGGGGTGACAAAATTTACGTATAGCCTTATTTAAAAATTGAATATGCAATTGTTATTCTTAAATTTAAAAGAATACAGTTATGCAATCTACTAAATTGATACATAGAAAAAGTAATATATCATTTAAACGAACAACTATAAATATATATTAGTTTCTGCTTTTCTGTAAAAAAAAAATTGGAAATAAAACAATAAAAATTCTAAATTAATTTAATTTTGAAAAAGAAACGTAACGCTCCAATATAGTATTTAGAGTGTCGAAATGTTAATTTTTAGTGTTATTACTTAGCTGATTGAAAATAGGGAGTCTTTGGCAGGAAATTGATCCCATATGTAGTGCAATTTGTATATAATGATATTTTTATATTAATAAAAATGTTTCTGTTTTATACAAATATCAGTGGTCTCAAGTTTGACGTCTGCGGTATTCGAGAGTTCACAATAAAGTCATGGGCCATAAAACCATTAAAATTTATATAACAAGATCTATCCGTTAGGTATGATTTTAAGAATTAAGTGACACTTGGTCACGAACAGCAATGGTTTTGATGATATGACTCGGTAAGTTAGTAATTATTAGAGAACGGACACGCTTACTACATAACGCAAACCCAGTGCAGTACTGGCGAAAGGCTGTATTTCTAAAATATTTAATTTTATTTATATAATTGGAAAACGAACGGGTGGCGATCTATAAAATTACGAAATACATATTTATTTGTTGAAAAGTTGTATTTATAAAGTTTTTAATTTTATTTATATAATTGGAAAACATCCGGGTGGTGATCTATCTATCTAAAATTACGAAATACATATTTATTAATTAATTTTATTTATATAATTGGAAAACAAACGGGTGGTGATCTATAAAATTACGAAATACATATGTATTTGTTGAAAAGTTCTATTTTTAAAGTTTTTAATTTTATTTCTATAATTGGAACATTTTTATTTGTTCATTTTGTCGTTCAAGTTGAGTAAAGGAGCATTAATATTGACTAGCAATAGTTTCTCAAGGTTTTCTTCTGTCAATTTTGTTCTCTTTGTATTAAGTACATCCTTATAAATAGAAAACGTCCTTTCTACATCGCAACTGGTTATAGGTGCATACTGGAAATATTCTTTTATTTCTTCATATTTAGCCCTTAGATTTTGTGGAATTGCCTCCATACATAATTGCTGCAATGTAATTAAATCTGGATTTCTATTAAGAATTGCTTCAAACTTTTGCTGAGGGCCACATCCGAAGTCACTTGGAATACTTTTCAAATTATTAACAGCCACATCTAATGTTGTTACTCCGTCATTTAATTTGAGATTTCGATTTTCAAAATAAGTGATTAGTTTTGGCAATTTTCCAAAGTGTTCGTGAAGAAAGTACAACTGATTTTTTAAATTTGGGATTTGTGTGAGCTCCTTGCACTCACCAATACTTCTAGCATCCTCCTTTAGCAGTGTTACGAAATGTTTTAGACTATCGAAATTCTCAGCATAATAACTAGTAGCTTCCAGCCATGTTCCCCATCTAGTTATTACTGGAGTGGGAGGCAGTGACAGAGATGGAAATTTTTCCCTGAAAAGATCTACTCTCAATGGTGCTTTTCTGAAAACTTTTTTAAAAGCTGATACAAGTCTTACAACTTCCGGAAAAGTGTCTCTGATATATTCACAGATTCTGTGGAGAGCATGTGCTACACAAGTAATATGCAGCATATTAGGATATGTTTTCTTCAATGGTCTGCCTGTTTTTAACATATACGCAGCACTATCATTGACAAATAAAAGTGTTTTTTCTTTGTACGTGGCGTCCGAATGAAGCATTTTTTGCATATTCTCCTTAATGGTTTCAGCAACTGTTTCCGCATCAACTCTATTTATAACACTTGTTGCTATTACATATGAGTTATAGGGAATAATTGCATGTAGTACACCAGCTACAACATTTACCACACAGCGTCCTAACATATCCACCGTTTCGTCGGCGCTTATCCACATGTATTGATTTAAAAGATGGCTTCTCATGCGTTCTACTGTTCTCGTATAGCACCTAGAAACATAATATTTGCGTAAAGTTGATTCATCAGGAACATTTCGACCAGTATATTTTTTCAGAAATGTCTTCAAAATTGGATTGTTCAATTTAAATAATGGAATATTAGCTGCCATAAAAGTTTCACAGAGTTCTTCGTTAAAATTGTCAGATTCCAACGGATTTAATTTTTTTTCGTGCTTTAACGATCCTACGTGACGTTTTACGGTTGATTTATTGCAATTTTTCAATAACGTTTCATACACTTCACAATATGAAAAGAAAAAAAAATGAAAAGAAAAGGAATGTACGTGCTATTTCTCTTACGAAATACGATAAACTTATTTATTTTATCTACGTACACGACACCACTGAAAAACACTAGATTCTCCGAATAAAATAGCTGGGTTGTCCATTGTTATCGCAGCGAGACCAGGTGGCCGAGTATGTCAAACAAATACTTCATTGAATTACGCCGGGATGTACTGAGCGACGTTATACACAATTCCAATTGCCGATTGCGTTTTATAGAAATTGCATCCGTTCTCTAGAAATTATTGACGAAGTAAACATTAATTTACGTTCATTGGATGAAATGGCAGATCTGGTATTGTAATAGAGAACCATGAATATTATCCGTGCAAAAAACTTTACAAAGTAGGATCTGCAGTTCCTAAAAAAAATGCTTATCACAACTCTTAAATACAAGTAGTATACGAGCTCTCTTCCTATAAGCTGATAAGCAATTGGTATTAATAACAGGCAAGTATATGCAAGTACATAGTACATGCAATGACAGGCACACCTTACAAACAATGTTTTTATCCATACGATATGCATCGAAGAATATTTGTCTTGTGTATGCAGTATATCAATGTTATGTGCTGAATTTTACCCAACGTGTATGTGAGTAGGTTCTAAATACTACTTTCTTTAATCTTTAATAATATACAATCCGTGCCTAGATGCCCTTCATATTGTTAGACTCAGAAATTCTAAAATTCTTTCATCAAATGAATATTTGCTTAGGAAACTGCGGTAAGATCAATCTTATAGAGGAGTAATCAAACATGGGTAACCGCATAATTTTATTTTTTCGATGTTATTATTTACAATAAGTATCATGGTTTACTGAAATAGTAAGGAAATTTTGATGATGGCCTTTAAGAAGTAATGCAACTGTAAATGTTGAATATTATAGTATAGTTTTACATAAATTGAGGGATATTATTAAAGAAAAATAACCCGGAAAACTTACTGAAGGAGAAATATATTATTTCTAAAGCCAGAACTAGACCATATTATTTTTAACATCCTATGAAGAATTACAATAAGATCCGTTCACCTTGTAGTTTATTCGAACGTCAACTTGTTTTTTTAATGGAATCCCATATTTCTTTTAATGCAGCATAATATTAACCAAGAAAACGCAAATTACTTTTGTCTGAATAATTTTTTCATTACTTTTGCAGTTTTTGAAGTAATTATTGAGAAAAAGCATTGAGAGTATAGCAAACGCCAATTAAGTTGGCGCGAGGAGGGGTAACTTCGCGCAGGATTAAAAGTAGTGGGGAGATTTGTATATGGTTTTACATCAAATGTCCGATAATTCTAACCTCTGAGCGTGTATCAATTTATGATCCCCTAGCAAAGACACTATGTTCCGTCGAACGTCAATGACAAATGTATTCTGACAATTACTTTAGTAGTGGGGGTGGACGTTTTTAAAAACAGCTTCTGCGAACCCCTCCTCGCGCCAACTTAATTGGCGCTTGCTATACTTGCCTAGTAGTAGAAAGCTTTGGAAAATAAACAACTTTTATGGTTGACAAGTAGAATTTATAAGACAGTTTACGCTTGGTATTCTTGTTAGTTTTCTGAATTTTTTTGTTTTTTAGTATTATGTTTTGACTACATTCGATTTCGTTAATACTCAATTTTCCTACTACATTCACCCCCAATGAATATGTAGACATGTTGTTAATTTATGGACGATGTAATATGAATTCTCGAGAAACAGCAAGCGTGTATTGAGAACGATTTTCAAACCTTCGCATCCATCGCATATGACTTTCAGTAAAATGGAGTCAGACGCGAATTGGATCCTTTCCTAATAATGTAATATAATATATATATAAATCTTCGAACAATTGTTAGAAATGAAGAAAATATTATCAACGTTTTGGTCTACGTAGCGATAAACTCTCACGCTTCTATTCATACTCTGGCAGTTGAAATTGGAATTAGTAAAACCATCGCACACCAAAATTAATAAACACACAGATATCATCCATTTAAAATTCATTTAGTATAAGAATTGACGCCGAACAATTTCCCAAGAAAGTTTGATCTCATTACACGTTCACATATTTTAGCAGAAGAAAATCTAGATATCTTTAACTACATATTCTGGTGCGATGAATGTCGTTTCTACAATAACGGCATTGTTAACAAGCATAATGCTCATTACTCCACATCGGATGCAAGAAGCCCGCTTCCAGACAGTGTAGAAAACCAACATTTGGTGTGGCCTTTTCAATGGTTATATTATTGGTCCTTATTAGTATGAGGAAGCCCTAACCGGACAGCGTTATTTAAATTTTCTACAAAATGTGTTGACAGGTTTAATGGAAAATATTCCTCTCAAAGAAAGAAGAACAGTGCTTTGGTAACAAGATGGTGCTCCACCTCATAATGAACGTATTGTCAACTATTATTTGAATATGATATACCCTAATGGTTGGATTGGTAACAGAGGTCCTAATCCTTGACCTGCACGTTCTGCGGGCTTGTCGTCTCTATATTATTATATTCCGGGCGTTCTGTCAACTTGGATGATTTGAAAAATAAAGTTGGTCAAAGTTGCCACACAATAAAGAGAAATGATAACTTCTGCATGTAACAGAGCGTTGTGTGCAGATAAGTGGCGCAAAATTCACAATATAGAATTCCATTAAAAGAAAGGTTGACATTCAATTTACCTACAAGGCGATATCTAAATGCAAAACTAACTACGCCATTCTATAATTTTTAATAGGCAAAGAAACTTTTACTTCAAATATTTATTCGTAAATATACCGGGTGAGGAATTGCAGTCTGTAAACTAAAATTAGAACAGTCTGTATAAGGAAAATATCAAAGAATAATTCATGTTTGCCATTCATTTGCCAGAATTAGAAAAAGCGACCGATATTTTTTTCCGTTGTAAAATAATATATTAAAACACAAGTTTCATAAGACACCATCTTGTGGCACGAGTTTTCTAAAGAACAAGTGCGACAAAAGGCCTTATGAAACGAGTTGTTTATACTATTTTTTTTTATTTGCTTTTTTTCCATTAATAAATTGAAATTATTTCATTCAGAGATTTAGAAAGTTCAGAATTTTATTTTTATTTAAAGTATTCAGTTGGTCACATTGATACTTGACATTTTTAAATTTAAATCTTGCTATCTGCGAAATATTATTTATTAATTTTCGTTAACATTACTTGATACTTTATTTAAAAATATAAACATGAGTGACAGAAATTAATATATCTTTTTGATAATTGTATTCAATATACGTTGTTTGTGTAGCATTTTCCTTTTCTACGTATATCATTCTGTCAAATGTACTCAAATTCTTAAAATCTAATGACGGCAAAAAGATACTTATAGCAAACGCCAATTAAGTTGGCGCGAGGAGGGGATGCGCAGAAGGCGATTTTAAAAACGTCCACCCCCACTACTCAAGTAATTGTCAGAATATATTTGTCATTGACGTTTAACGGAACATAATGTCTTAATGTCTTTGCTAGTGATACACGCTCAGAGGTTAGAATTATCTGACATTTGATGTAAAACCAAATACAAATCTCCCCACTACTTCTAATCCTGCGCGAACTTACCCCTCCTCGCGCCAACTTAATTGGCGTTTGCTATACATCTGTGTTCGAACAACGCCAACATTGGAAAATGAAAAAAAGCGTATTGAAATGAAGCTCATTTCGATACTGTTTTAGGTGTCATAATAGGTTCATTACGAACGCAAAATAGAGAAATTTATGATTCGCATTTTTTAACTCAAAATAAAATTATAAAATAAGAAATGTACATCAAGATAATACACAATGAAACTAAAGCAAATATGTTTTAAAGATAAAGTACATATAAATTTAAATATATGAATATTATCATGTAACTGGTAACCACCTAATTTTAAATTTAAACTTTATAATTTGCAAATAATTACATTTTTTAGAATTTACTCAGTTTACTTGCATATCTTTTACAGTTTGGGACCTATTGTTGCCGGGATAACATTGTATATTTGAAATAGAACACCTTACGTAATATTTTAATAAAATAGAAGTCAACAATGTACCGGTATGTCATTATATAGGAGTATGAATCAAACTGGTACTGCAAAGCCAAGAGAAAGATTAAGATAAATTAAGATAATTTATTAATAAAAATATTATATGTATAGAAATTTTTATGGATATAAGTGGTTAAAATTGAATGATAAATATTTCTATTTTAAAATGAAATTAAATTAGCAGGAAATAAATTATCTGAAAAGTAAGAAACGAGCTAACTTAAATCGATAACATAACTTAAACATTCAATTAAACCTACGTACATATTATAGATGTAACTTTAAATGATAATAAACTGAAATATGTTGAAGAAGGGCTGATTCGTATGTAAGTAAGGTCACCAACTCTATAAAAATAAGAAAATACTAGATAATGGAGCTAGTTTCAAGATTAAGTAAATTTATAGTAATGTCAATATACATCGCAAGTTGGTGGAGTTGTGGCTTGAAATCTGAAACAGACAGAAACAAGAAAAAACCCTAACCACAATATATACCAATCAATTCTAAATACGTATTTCGGCAACTAAGTTGCCGTTGGAATGTTTGGCGTTGTTCAACTCTAGTTAGGACTAGTTTTCCGCTGTTCTGTAACCGTGGATTAAATATGTACCCACCATAACACACACAGGTGACCATGCAGTAGACGAAGCAGTTTGTTTATCTGTGCGAATCGTCACTGAAGAAGGCCAGCGTGGGTCTATCGGCCAACAAGATCATGGCGACAGTTTTTTTGGAACTCGCGGCATAATTCACATAGATTCTATTCAAAAGGACAAAACGATCAACGGCGAATACTACGGCAACATATCTAATCGGGTCAACAGCGATTTGCAGAAAAAGGACTGCATTTGGCCAAGAAGAAAGTGCTCTTCCATCAAGATAATGCACGAATGTACTCCCGTGTAGTCGCCATGGATAAATTTCATGAATTTAGCTAAAAATTGTACCCTCAATGGCCATATTCTTCGGGCTTAGCCCTCAATGACTATTTCCCGTTTCCAAACCTCACAAAATAACGGCGGAAAAAGGATAATCGCTCTAATAAATGTCTACTGTCTATGAAACTTCAATAAATCTTATTATTTGGAAGACATAAAAAAATTGGAGGATCGTTGGACGAAGTGTATTGAGTTCAAAGAAGACTATGTTGAGAACTGAAAACGTTTTTTGAGTGCAATGATCAAAACTAAATTGTATATAATTGTTAATTGATATTGCGATAGTATTTACGACAATCTCGAACTTTAAAACTAGATATCCTATCTGGTGCGGGTCATTTCTGTTTTTAATTTCTTAATAGCCGCATAAGCTTCCGCTTTAATTAGAAATAGTAGTAAATACTGTATCCTGAGAAATTTAAAAAGAAGCACCATTCCAATGCATTAGTCCAGAAATACGAGAATAGCCCACCATTTGTTCTTCAAGATAGAACAAAACTTCTAAAGATGACTCAGAATGGACAATCCAATTTTGCTGGTATTAGCGCTGTATATAGTTTTGTATATTAACTTTTTGTATACTAACTTAAAAATTCTCTATAATTCGTGGTGATTAAAGTACCTATTATGCTTTTAATTCCATGTTATTAATTATTTGTCTGCTCACTTATCAAAGAAAGAATGAAGTTGGTGTAAAACACTTCATAGCTTATGCCAACCTATAGACTTCATGTTAAATAATAATGACAAGCCTTCTTGTAAAAGTACATTAGGTAGATAAATTTACAAAATCTGCATTCTTGAAATGGTAGATTTTTGTCTCAATTATTTTTAGAAATCATGTCGTATTTGATTCAATAAATGCTATGCATGTATTTAACATATCATATTAACAAGTTTTACGGTTCTGAAGGCAACCAGGAAATACCTAACACGTGTATATATACGTAAGGTTATGTTTCTAAGCATTCCCTTTCGTAAAGCTACATTAATATCTCGTTAGCTGGAACTCAGCGGAACTTTTTGTGCTTTCTTATCTTAGATACGCGAAACAAAACGGAAAACGTTTATATCTGGGAACATAAATTTAGTTTTATTCTTTTATTTGCGAACAATCCTGCTAAATTATATCAAATAAAAACAATATTTATAGAAGATAACGCTTACAAAAGTACAAAAGAAGCAAAAATTTCTCATGTTCAATCCATATATAGGTATATATATATATTTAGGTATTATTTGCATTTATAGCACGTACGCTTCAACAGCTTTATTATCTTTGAAAATAATGATCAATTTGTGCTAATAAAAGTTTTATGCAAAGAGTCAATTATATTATTATTACACTTCCCTAATTTAGTTTTTGACACGTTAGTTAGCGCTTTCTGGTAACGTTTATTCTTTAGAAATTCTAACAGGATTTTATGTATTATATCATTTTGACATAAGAAATACTAGAAATAATATAAATGGTAAAGTTCAAGCGTCTTCTCATAGCACCAAGCTGCGTGAAAATATTAACGTCATGCATTCGAAAAATATCGATATAGAGTATATGTGATTAATATAAATATGTAATGTATACATTCTTAATGTGAATAAAATCTCATCCTCCTCCACGATTTATTGCTAAAATCGCACTCAACAACCATAGCTGCTCCAGTTCGCGAAAAGAATGACCAGTATATTACTCTGGCTCTTTTAAACCTAAATATTTCGCAATTTGCTTTGAGACAGCGCCGATAGTGTACTGACCAGCATTAAGGGAAACTTATTCTACATTCCTGTTTGTTAAAAAAAACGTAGGCATTCTGTTCAAGGAGGTCGAAGATTTGCGTATTTTCTGTAAAACATACAACTCAAAGTTGCAGCCATCATTGGTTATGGTAAATCTTCTTGTTGATAAATTTTTTGTTTACTGTAATGTCACAATAATGTATATGCCTATATCTTCTATGTCATTCATAGTCAGACAAACAAGTTCATGACATCGACAATAACAAAAAATCCCGAATATTGTTATAACTTTAGCAAGCAATCAATAGTCATCAGTAGAGTCGACCAATCCGGAGCGATATTGGTAAATATTTCATACAAAATCCGAAAAACTCCAACAATTTATCAATTAATATATATATATATAGATATATATATCAATTTATATATATATATATATATATATATATATATATATATATATATAATTCATAAGTTATTGGAGTTTTTCGGCTTTTATATGAAATATTTACCAATATCGCTCCGGATTGGTCCACTATAGTCATCAATAATGACTATTGGTGATGACTCATCACTGATAACTTATCAGGATTTGGCCAACGTTCAACCTCAGTTTTAGTTAAACCTTTCGCCTTTTTTGAAATATAAGGCTCATTCTAACGTTTGAGAAATACAATTAACTTTTGAAATCTATAAATGCTAAATAGACGTCACATTTTTTCATATAATTTTCGATAAAAAACAAATTTCGCACAGACCATTTTGCCAATAATGTAGTAGGACTGAATCGAATAGATAGTGTTACGCTTAGCGTATAGAAGTTTAATTCACTTATTTAAATACATATATTTCTTCTTTGAATATCTCATTTTAATAATATATTTAACTAAGACATTTTTTTTCATTTGAACAAACTGTACATATTCGTGTCCAAGAGAAAGTTTTTCTTTTGTCATATATCTTGACCGAGGCCCTTCCGTCTACCTGGACCGTCAACCGATAACCGTAATGTAGAAGTTAGAATATCGAATTTCTTCTAGAACATTCTATTTTTTAAATTGTTTTAATTTAATATTACATACATCTTCTATTATATGTCGCGTTTGATATCGTTAGGAAGCTTATGTCACAAGGGTTATTTTAAGAATAATTATGACATTGACAGACGACGTCTTCAGGTCGCGCTTTTAATTAACTATAATTCAAGATATCGATCCCCTCTTCGATAGATCATAAACCGACCGTTTCTAGACATTTTCTTTCGATACGAACAACGATCAGGGCTTTTTCGCTAGTGCCTCCGAAGGTTACACACACACCTCGTGCTGTCCAAGTCACGATGCTACCATGCCGTCCAGGTATTCATCCGCTTCTAAGGTAATTCTGTATTGTTCTATATATATTATTCTTTTAAGCGAATTCATATTAATTTAAACTAATTAATTTCTTATCCCACCGGCCAACACCGCTCTACATATACTTGTCCGAGTATATCTTCACACCACGTGGCCGCCAACTCAAGGTAACTGTATTGTTCTATACAGAGATTCTTTTATATTCATCGTAATTAATTAACCCTTAATTTACTACTCCATTTAACGTTCGTTTCAGAGTATTTTTATGTGTTAATTTTAGTTACTTAATTGCCGCTCCTCGTGTACATATAGTACTTTGTTTTATTACTGTTTCACCTTTCCATTTCAGATATTTTATATTAATTTCTAGATTACTAATTTATCGCCCCTTGTGTATATATTACTAATTGAATGACTTTTACATACATCAACTTCTTTTATTTAAATATACGAATTTCAAATCCTTATTATGTAAATATAAATATACCAATTTAAGGACGCCGCTGTGTTTTATTTTATGTATTAAGTTGTTGTATATTTATTTTGATTAACCACCATCACGCACGTCCTGCACCTTTGATGAGACTTCACCAGCACCACAAATTATTGTATTACAAAATAACTAAAATATAATTTTATTATTTATCTTAGAATAATTTCATTATTATTATACCCAAAACCCCCTTATTTGTAATAATAGTTGATTCATATACACCAACAGTACATCTTCTGTTACCACAATCACTCCTTCTTTTCTCTGCCAGTTTTTAAAGTCGCTAGATTGACGTTCGCACCTTGAAAATTATTTTTTTGGAAATAAACTAGAAGATACGCTGGTTGCTTCCTTAATAATTGCTTCGAGTACACTCATTTTCACCTAAATAAATAAACTGGGAAATAAACAACATACGTAGTCACGGTAGTGCTTCCAAAACTTAAGACCGATTATTGAGGATTTTATTGTAATCGAAATTTGAATATTCGTCTAATATATTTTTATTTATTTACAAATGCATGACATGAAAAATATATAACACGCAATACGCGCAAGGTAACGGGTTTCACTTGCTCCTAGAGGTACCTGGCTCGTCTAACGACAGTCATATCCTTCTGTCCGCTCCCAGTAAAAACACTTTTACTATGCTAGTAATGTTATATACTATTCACTCACTGATTAGGAACTAGATAAAGTATATACTTTACGACGGGTACCAGATATCGCCTTCACATAAGGCAAAAAGCAAAATCTTATTCATAAGATATTACAAAGAAACAAGTTATTATTAGAGCTGAGGATGTTTGCGGTACGGCAGGACCGTATGTAGTGCATCCCCACATTTAACTATTTATCTAAATATTCTCTGAAATGATTTGCCGGATCTCATAAATTAATAGAGTGATATTTTAGTATGCACTGGATATTGTTATTATACAAAATCATAATAGCCATTTGTATTTATGGATCATAAATAATAATACGCATGTATTTGTATTTGGTTGTGAATTCAATTTAAACTTAAAACGAATCGTAATATTTTAACGACAAGCCGTCCTTACAATACATGCATTCGAGACAAAGTGTGCAACTCTACGAATAACTTCCATAATTGATCGAAAATGGACATTTTGGAGCTGAAGTAAAGCCCCTATTCTTAGAAAATTTTATTACTGTCGTTAAGAACTTTTATTATAAACAACAAAGGCCTTTTGTTAGTGTTGAAGTTTTAGTTTCATTGAATTTCCATGTTGTAAGTAGTCAATTGTAAAGTGTTCATTCACAATATTATAAAACAAGGTGTAAATTTAACTAAAATCTAGAAAAACACATTCTGATAATATATTACAAGATTAGAATCTGTGTTTATTACTATTTATTATATTATTTTTATAACCAAATGCAATAAAAGCTACGAAACAAAAGAAACCTCGATTTATTAAAATCTTGTCACACAGCCTTTCAAAGCCTGGCAGCACATATTTTGCATATATTTTAAATATACTACCTACTTGAACTAGGTGAATGAAGTTAGAAGTTATAAGTTTTAACTTCTAACTTCATTCACCTAGTTCAAGTAGGTAGTATATATAAAATATATGCAAAATATGTGCTGCCAGGCTTTGAAAGGCTGTGTGACAAGATTTTAATAAATCGAGGTTTCTTTTGTTTTCGTAGCTTTTATTGCATTTGGTTATAAAAATAATATAATAAATAGTAATAAACACAGCTTCTAATCTAGTAATATATTATCAGAATGTGTTTTTCTGGATTTTAGTTAAATTTACACCTTGTTTTAGAATATTGTGAATGAACACTTTACAATTGACTACTTACAACATGGAAATTCAATGAAACTAAAACTTAAACACTAATAAAAGGCCTTTGTTGTTTATAATAATAGTTCTTAACGACAGTAATAAAATTTTCTAAGAATAGGGGCTTTACTTCAGCTTCAAAATGTTCATTTTCGATCAATTATGGAAGTTATTCGTAGAGTTGCACACTTTGTCTCGAATGCATGTATTGTAAGGACGGCTTGTCGTTAAAATATTACGATTCGTTTTAAGTTTAAATTGAATTCACAACCAAATACAAATACATGCGTATTATTATTTATGATCCATAAATACAAATGGCTATTATGATTTTGTATAATAACAATATCCAGTGCATACTAAAATATCACTCTATTAATTTATGAGATCCGGCAAATCATTTCAGAGAATATTTAGATAAATAGTTAAATGTGGGGATGCACTACATACGGTCCTGCCGTACCGCAAACATCCTCAGCTCTAGTTATTATCATTAAATAAATCTTTGTGAATTCTATAAATTTTTAAGTATTATATAGAAATAAACAGAATTTGTTAAATCTTTCTTAATATAAATAAAATTTTAAAAAACATTAAAATCACTGCCCCAAATTTTGCTTTCTAAAGCAGTATCCTATTTATAATCTTTATTGTTTTTTTTGAAATATCGAAATATTTTCTTTTTGAAGTATGAAAATATTATCTCTTCAGTTTTAATTTTTTTTATAATTTACAGTATACACGTCTGCTACTGGCCCTTGGAAAAATATTATAGTGTATTTACGATTATATAATAGGCACGTTATAAACATACGTCACAGTGTTGTTAGGTGTTGTTTATATTTTTCCATTAAACGTTCTTTAGAGTATAGCTTATGAATTTAAATGACAGAAAACAACATAAGAAAAGCAACACGAAAAATGACAGTCATAATATATAATACTCTGACAAGGTTGTGAGGGTAGGTAACTATACGTATATCCTAAATGCAACAATAACAAACCTGTTATTGCTGCATTTAGGATATATTGTTACCTAATGGTTCGCAATTCTGAACAGTAACAGAACTGCGCAGAACTGATGCGCACAACTTTGTTAATTCCAGAATTGTTGTGAATTAGAGTGAACTCAAAAAAAGCCTAAACACATTGAAAGTTTACTAGAGCGCAATCTAGTGGCAATTTAAATAAGTACAAAAAAGTTCTAATTTCTTAATCTCTTTTCATAATAGCACGCGCATAGCTGTATTTTTTTGTGAAAGGTCATAATTGGCCGCCAAAAATTATTAAAAAAAGAAACAAGAATAATAAAGGTTTGCCTTTGCCATGCTTTGATGCAAAAGTGAATTAAATTAATGCACTCAAATATTTTACTTCACATTTTCTATATTTCTTATTAAGATTATGTTTATCACGGACTTAGAGCAACTTAGAGACCAACTGCTTACAAACATTAACAAATGTCAAAAAAAGGTAAACCCACTGTGCAACCTCAAACTTTTAATTCTAAACCGATACTCGCTATGCAGTAAGAATTGTTAGAGTGGTCCTAGAATCATTCCGAATTAATTCTTGCAACAACTAAAACATATAATAAAAAATTCAGAACTAGTTCACATGTAATCAAAACACCAAACAGCGAGTACGACTGCGCAGTAGTTCTAGAACTGTTCAGAATAGCAAACCAAAGCACATTAGTAATTTGTGATCTTTAAGTTTTTGTGCTTGATAATACTGACTAGAATTTTAAACAGATTATAACAGTTTCTTCAATTTTTTATAAATTAATTTTTTCACTTCATCAATAAATCCTCCATTCTAATCCTTCATTTATAGGCACGTGGTAAATTAGTTTTTTCCAGTGAAACTTTCTGAAAACCGAAATGTTAGAAAAGCTGGAGACACTAATTGAAGAGGGGTGGTAGGTTATGTACGGTGTGATTGAGCCAATTAATACATTTTTTTTTTTAAGAATAACAAGTCTTTCTTAAGTACTTAATATAAATTCAGAACAAACGGCAAACATCTTTTTTTTATATAGTGTTGGGGGAAAAAAGTACAGTGTGGCAGTTGGCTCAATCACACTGTACATAAAGCCCTCCCACTTCTAAATACGTATTTCTCCGGGTTCACAGTTAGAGTACGTGAATCCATATAGTAGTTTTCAAGTATGGTCTATTGAGCGGACCCTATATATGACTAAGAGGTTTATCGATACTATGAGAAAAAAGTAAAATTAAATTACAAAACTCTACTGGAGAGGGAAAATTGATATAGAAAAAAAAACAACATTAGACAAGTGCTCTTCAATAACTTACTATGAAATGATTATATAAGAAAAAAAAGTAGAAGAAAATAAATTCAGATTTAAATAGGCAAATCTTAAAATAAAAAAAATAAAACGTAATTTATTTTGTTAACTTTTATGTAAAAGAAACAAGTGTCCTAGAACAGGTTTTCGAATAGCAGACTAGAAAAAAGAGATTGCACCAAGGAAGACTGTATATTACAAGAAATGTCGTTTAAAAGTATTTTATGAAGTGAATTACGTCGTATTTTAAAAATTGAATTAATTAGAACTCAGTTCCGCAATAAAAATTAATAATGATTTAAATGAATTCAAAATTTATGACAAATAAAATTACGTAGTATTTTAAAATTGAATAACTTAAAACTTTAAGACTAGCAATATTAATTAATAATTCAAAATTAGACATAAGAAATAAAATAAAGACAATAAATTCTTAGCTTTGATCTCCGAACGCCTTGAGTGAGTTGACCTAATTTTGGCTGGCTAATAATACATCTTCGGCAGGCCGTAAAAAAACCTGGTGGAACTTCGGTATACCATAAAAACCATCTACTCAAGGGTACAAATAAACGAATGATAATTTAAAGAAATAAATTAATTACGGAAATACACACCAGTATGTAACTTTCTAGTTTAGAACACACAAAAAAAAACTTAAACGCCGCTAATTGGATGTGGAAAAAAACCTTCTCGGATACATAAAATCTCTTATAGGAGAAATTGGCTATCCCAACAAATTCGTGGAGCTTTTGAGCAAATCCCAAATACTGGAGGGGACTATAACGGTACAGATTCTTCGTAAAACGATAATAAAGCCCTTATAAATTCAAAAGCCACGTGGTGGCCGAGAACTGCTATCTGCCTACGATCTAATCGAAAAATATCCCCGCGCTCGCCATTCGAGGTGAGGCGTCAAAGACAGCGCATGAATAAAATGATATCTATAGGGTGTTATCAAAATTAATAAAACAAAATAGTAAAGAAAGAACCGTAATTTGCGAAAAAAATAATTAACCCTCTGTGAACTCGTAACAATTTGTCTGTATAAAATAATAGGAATATTTTATTTAAAACATGTGAATTTATACAAAGAAATATGTGTAATTATTACATGTTCTATATACATATACATTCTATATACATAAGTATTATATTAGTAAGAAATTAATTAGGGCCGGTTTATTCACCTTCCAGTAAAGCATCGAGTAACGCTACTTGTATGATAAAGCCTTACTTGCCAGATTAAGTGTTTATTCACCGTCAAGTAAAATTTAACCGCCCAGTAAAATTACTTACTTGGCAGAAAATTTACTTGCTGCTCATCTACCCTATAAAGTCTCAACTAAGACTAATATCATGTTGTTGGTGAACTGTCATGTAGAAAATTAAGTTATTGACGAGTAAAATGGATATTTGAAGACATTGACGATATTTTAGACAACGATTTTGTCAATATTAATAATTTAGTGAATAGAGAGAGAAAACCTTATCAAACAACCAATCGATATCGAATAGAAGACAATTTTAATAAATTTGATGATGACGAATTTGTTCGTCGATATAGAATTTCAAAACAATCTGTTAGAAATACTTTAGAACATATTGAAGATCAACTTATTCACGACTCAAATAGGTACATGATGAAATATATTTGTATTGAGAAATTGCATTTCTATCATTTACAAGAATAATCCAATACCTCCAATGCAACAGCTTCTAATAGCACTTCGGTTTTATGCCACAGGAAGTTTTTATATAATAGTTGGTAATTTTGGATCAATACATAAAAGTACTGTGTGTAAAATTATTCGCAAAGTCACTCATGCAATATGCACACTACGCGCTTTGTACATCAATTTACCTCGGACTGAAAGAGAAAAAGTAGATGTAATACTAAAATTTAAGAATATTGCCAGATTCCCAAGAGTGTTAGGAGCTATAGATGGAACGCACATACGACTTCAATCGCCAGGTTTGTTATCAACACATATATACAGTGTGTTTCACTTTTCATGGGGTAGGTGTCCCCATGAATAACTTTTTTTTATTTTGAAAGCAATTAATATAAAATTTTTATCAGTTGTGTAGGCTACGACAATGCACCTTTTTGTGTGAATAGAGTTTTTATAAAGTCAATATCTAGCCAACTATAATTAAAATAAAAAGTAGTGTTTCAAGTAAAGTCATGCTAGCGATTAAGAAAATTAGCGAAAAAGTATTAGGAAAAGTTTTTACAAATCACTCAAGAATCTCTAATACCAAATTTCACTGAAAATTTTTCATTTTTAAATTCTTCTACATTTTTATGCTATCTGTAGATAATAGTTTCTTATTGCAATAATAAAAGTCCAAATAATTTTTCAGTTCAAACGTCAATTTACTAAACTGTTTACTTCAGTTATAACTATTGAACTTTGCTGAGCAATGGCCGATAGACATTTAAGTATTGCTTAAAAAGTAGAAATTATGCGAAATGTCGAGAGGCTGCTAGCCATATCTCGTAAACTCGTATGAGGATTATTACGATACTCTGCTAGTATTACTGCATCGAAATGGTGTTCTCGATTGTTCAATTCTCGTTGACGTGGTTTAGCAACATTTCCAGTAATGTTGAAAATGTTATTCATGTATGCTACAGTTCGATGAAGGACGGGTGGACGTTAAGGATGTCTCGCGTTAAACTCTTTAGCAGGCTCTCGGGTAGGACGTACATTATCACCAACAATGCGAATAATCTCTATTTTTTAAGCAATAGTTAAATGTCTATCGATAGTTACAACTGGAGTAAACTGTCGTGAATTGACGTTTGAACTGACAAATTATTTTTTTGCTTCATGGCACTCTTATTATTGCAATAAGAAATTATTATCTAGCATAATAACATAAAAATGTAGAAGAATTTAAAAATGAAAAATTTTCAGCGAAATTTGGTATTAGGGGTTCTTGAGTGATTTGCAAGAACTTTTCCTAATACTTTTTTGCTCTATCTTAATCGCTAATATGACATTACTAGAAACACTACTTTTTATCTTAATTATAGTTGGCTAGATATTTACTTTACAAAAACTCCATTCATACGAAAAGGTGCCTGTCGTGACCTACACAACTGATAAAAATTTTGTATTGATTATTTTCAAAATAAAAAAGTTATTTAGGTGTCCCCATGAAAAGTGAACACACAGTATATATATATTTATACATCTTCCCCAACCACTTTCTAGGAGGTGATAATGCGGAAATATTCAGAAATAGAAAAGGTTATTTTTCTATCAACACACAAGTTATTGATGATGCAAGCTGTATTATTGCTCGTTGTATTGTTACTCGTTGGCTAGGACCAGCACACGATACAAACATTTTTCAAAGTTCGAATGCTAAAATTCTGTTAGAAGGTATTGAATTTGGCAATGGTGTACTTTTAGGAGATTCTGGATATCCAGTACGTTGCTATTTGATACCACCATTAAATAATCCAAGAACATGCTGAAATGCTATTTAACGAATCTCAAATTAGAAGTCGCAATGTTGTGGAACGAACGTTTGGCATATGGAAAAGACGATTTCCAATCTTATCTGTTGGTTTACGTTGTAACTTGAACCTTGCCAGAAAAGTAATCGTTGCTACAGCAATTCTTCATAACATAGCCCGTTATAATAATGATTATCTGCCATATGCAGAAAATATTCTTAGAAAGACAACAAAATCAAAATGACTACGTTAGAAGAAGTATTATTGATTACTTTGCTAATTTGTAATGCTTATTACATAATGTGTGTGTGGTAAATAAAGTATTATTGTTCTAAACAAAAATTTAATCTTTATTTCACATGTAGTCATAGTAAATTATAATATGCTAGACATAAAAAATATATTTCAAAAAAACTCAGCACAAAATAAATATAATAATAAAACACAACCAAAATTAATACAGAATATATATACAAATATTTATTTACTTGTATTGAAAATACAGAAAGTGGTTGAATAACAAATTTACATTTTTAAGTTTTAAGTCCTTTTCTGCTCGTTAATTTTGAGCACTGATTGCTTCTAATTGCTTAATCTTTATTTCTAATTCTTTCTCTTTAATTTGTAATTCTTCATTTTTGATTTGTAATTCTATTTCAAACACTAATTTTTGCGTATCTACTATAAGTAAACGTTTATCTGCTACACCTGTAAATTTGTCATTTAGATCCTCCTTTCCGAGTTTTTGCAACTGCAATTTTTCAGACACGGATTTCTTTAAACTTGCTGGTGTCCATTGCTTCTGTGTTGTTTCGGAAGCGTTCCCTATAAAATATAATTTATTCAATATTTATATCTTAATATATTGCATATATGTGAAGTACGATAAGTTTTGATATGTGTACCTTTCCATATTTATTGCAGAATTTGATGGTGATAGATAGTAGACGAAAATCTTGAGATGAGTGTTCTACTGAGCCTTAAAGGAAATTGTTGGACGGCAGCGAGACAAATTTCTGAGAGTTTGAATGTCTCAATCGGAAGCGTACATGTCATTTTAAAGAAGAATAATTGCAAGTCATTCGTATTGCGAAAAATTCACACATCCACGAAAACAATCCACAGCGTCGGATAAATTTTTGTAATTTCTTTTTAAACGAATTAAGGCCAGATTCGTTGTTTTACACAAAAATCTTGTGGACTGACGAATATAAATTTACAAGCAAAAGACATTTTAATGGTTTTAATCACCGGTACTTGAGTGTAGAAAACCCACATATCGCCATCGAACAAAATCCTCAAATAGGGTTTTCTGTGAACGTTTGGTGTGGGATACTAGGCGACAGGATAATGCGATAAATTTTCATTGACCGAAATCTCAACCTATTATTTTTTTTAATTTCCCTAAAATAAATATGAAATATCGGTTGTGGTACATCACTGAATTCAGAAAAAAAAATCCCTATTAAATTATTAAAAAAAAATAAGGTTACAATTTGAGAAAAACATTGTCATTTGGCCTTGGAAAGGATAAACAGGTCAAAATTATATTTAAGCTTCAGTTCGTAGTATTTTTAAGCCTTTTAATTTGACGTATCGCCTCTTACAATCCGACTCCAAATAAGTGCTCTAGGAGCTGGGGCGTTTTTGCGTGAACATCCTGTATATATGTATATATATATATATATATATATATATATATATATATATATATATATATATACATGATATATATATATATATACATATATATATATATATATATATATATATATATATATGGTAAACCTAATCAGTAGGCGATTAAAGGTCTGTACATTACTTCAAAATATATGTATTTAAAAAACTCTACATGTTTCGGCTGTATACGCCTTTTTCAAGAGAATACAAAATATGAATGACAGGATATAAATGTCAAGTAATTAAGTTACTATGGTTTAAATTATTCAAAGATACATTCTAGTAATAATAATAAATCATGCCTTAGTATTCCAAAAAATAGATAACAAGGTGTGAAAATATGTGTTGTTTGCTGCTAGCAATTTGTGTCTCCTAGCAGCAAACAACACATATTTTCACAACTTGTTATCTATTTTTTGGAATACTAAGGCATGATTTATTATTATTACTAGAATGTATCTTTGAATAATTTAAACCATAGCAACTTAATTACTTGACATTTATATCCTGTCATTCATATTTTGTATTCTCTTGAAAAAGGCGTATACAGCCGAAACATGTAGAGTTTTTTAAATACATATATTTTAATGTACAGACCTTTAATCGCCTACTGATTAGGTTTACCATATCATACCAAGGTCACGAAGTTATTATATATATATATATATATATATATATATATATATATATATCATTTAATAAATTCTTGGAATTTTTGGCTTTTTATATTAAATATTTTCAAATTAGTATGTTTCGCTAAATAACCTACTAATTTAAAAATATTTAATATTTATTAGGAAATTCTAAATGATTGTATTGGACAGTTTACAATACCATCTATCGCTAGATCCGCTCTTCATTTGACAATTTATTTGGGCAATCGAGAAATAATGAAAAATCCGTAAGCCTATTTGACGCAATATTATTCGTATCATGGCTGAGAAACATACGTTTTAGTTCATGCAAATTCCACTAGAGTAATATACACTATGCGTCACATGCATATTTTCAGTTAACGTACATTATTACTTCCTTATATTTTGCAACAATGAGCGTTTTATTGAATACATAGAATCGATTCTAATTGGTGAAAATTGGGGAATGATATTTAATGAGAAGATAAATTCACTATTAATTCCGAAATTAAAAATTTATTATTATTATTTATATATTATTGTGAAATACATATTCTTTATTTTTGTCGATTTGTGTAAAGAAATAAAAATTGTCAAAACCAATCAATAGTAAAAAAGAAAAGTAAAAAATTAAAATAAAATGTTTACGAAACGCTAATGCGTGTTTTAAACAGGTTAGACAATAGTAGATATCAAATCAGTTCCTTCTACTATGTGAAAATTGTCTAGCAGTCTTTTCGTCCAAATTATTTTATCGCCCGAAAAAAAATACGATAAAAATTTTAATAGATCGCGAGCTTCCAAAAAAAATAAAACAAATTGCTCGATTCTCTAAGAGTTTTTCATAAAATTAGCTCAATATATCTTTAACTGCGAAAAGTGATGTACTGATGTGCTTTCGGAACTTGATATTTAAAAATAAATGAAAAAAGTATGCTACTTCATTGGAAATTCGGAATAAAGATCCCTCTTATACATAATCTAGTTTAAGTTTTAATCCTGTGAAGAATATATTTAATTCTGTTACTTACCATAAACATTGTTATTTCTTTGAAGCAATGCTGTGAAATTGCTATATCAATTGCATTAAAAAGTTATTTCATCAGCTGAACCTGGTACTGATATGAAAACAAAGATTAATCTACTAACTAAGAGGAGATATTAAATTTCATATCAAGCAGTAAACAATCTTTATTTAAATAAATTGAATAAATCCAGAATAGTTTCATTAGCCAACGAATTGAGGCTTTTGAGAGACTAGTTGTTGGAGTTGACGCATAACTCACTAAAAAAAACATTTCGATCTATAATTCCTTATTAGAAGCTATTTATTGTTAGGTAATTTGATTAAACCGAAAGCGGCCTGGTAAACTTCAAAAAATGCAGCTTTGCACATACATAATTAGAATTGATATCCACGAACGATGACGATAAGAAAAATTATGAAAAATTTTATCAAATCATCTATCCAACAGAGAAAATACTTCTGAAAATGTTACGATAAGAGGCTACGAATAATGTCTACATTTTTTACAGATCTAATTTAAACACTCCTGTGAGGGGTTATAAGATTTTGCAAAAACATGCCATCCATGTGAGACACAAAACTCATCTGCAATTACAGCGACTCGGCTAAGGAAAACATTAAGTAAAATTTTTAATATAAATAAATAATGCCTCTTCTAATGACAAAAGGTAGTACCAGTCAGTTTAAGGAAAAAGCATTCGATAATATCAATATAGATGTGAAAGAAAATCTACTGAAATAAGAACGGAATTGTGCCGACAGTGATGATAATAGAAGTATCTCTGCAGAGTAAAAGAAAAAAGTGTAAGCGTTTTTCTTTACTCAGAACAAGAATTACTATGAATTACTTCGGTTTGAAATTATTTTTTAGTTCTATAGAATGTAAAATACTCTCAATATACAGAATATAATTCGGAATCGAATAAGCTAAAACTATTCAAAACGCGGAATGGGATAACAGAACAAAATATCTTTATTTTATACATATAAACATTATTTTCATGTAACGGCTTGAGAACATATATAAGAAATGAACTATAATCTCTTTTTTCTAAACATAAATTTTTTTCGTAATATTGGCCGTCATAAAAATGTTTTGGAAATAGGGGAACTATTTGGCTATTTTTAAAATTACACAATTGTAATAAAAAGTCGAAATTTAGTAAACTTGATATAATTTGCTATATTATAAAAAATGGGTTTGTTCCTGTTGTTTATAATGAATACTGTCGAGACGCAACAAGATTCGGGAATTAATGACTAATATATGTATATTCTCCAAAGCGCAAGAATGACAATTCCCAAATATCACATTTCTGGAAGCGATAAAATTGTACTAAATATCAATTGAAAATATACTCGGATTTAGCAACAGCGCCGGACGAAACAAAGTATATACACGACGCAATAAAATACGTTAAATGAAAGAAAAATATATGTTTGACGCAATATCATACACGATGTAGATGGACGCATTATGGTATGTGAAATGAAACAGGAAATGTATATTCAAAAACAAAGGTAGAAGAATTCTGAAAGTATCATCTGCTGATGGAAATGACATAAGAAATAATATACCGCGATATCATAAAGTTTCTGGGTCCAAGATGGCCATGGGGTGAAAAACGTGTGTCTTAATTTATATCATCCTTTTGAGAAAAATCTGATAAAATTTTCAGGTTATGTGTCATACTGACATTAAGATTAATATATTGACAACTTTTAACGTCAGCATGACACTTAACCTGAAAATTTCATCCGAATTTTCTCAAAAGGATGATATAAATTAAGACAGACGTTTTTCACCCAATGGCCATCTTGGACCCAGAAACTTTATGATATCGCGGTATTTTAACTAGTTTTTCTCCATGTGTGTTATTCCTGGTGGACGCAATAATGATAGTGGGATGTCTATATATATATATATATATATATATATATATATATATATGTATATTTATATTTAGTGTTTAAAGAATTTTGTTTTTCTTTTTTCTTTTATTGGCCGTGTCTTAATATATTTATATATATATATATAAATATATATATATATATATTAATATATATATATAACAAGTGTTCATTTGAAAAGTCAATCTAGGTTACTTTGAAATTTTGATAGAATAAGACGCAAATATATTAATATGTGTTTGTTGTTCCGTAAACGTAAATCCAAATGACATTTGAT
This sequence comes from Melolontha melolontha, assembly GCA_935421215.2. Classification (NCBI taxonomy): domain Eukaryota; kingdom Metazoa; phylum Arthropoda; class Insecta; order Coleoptera; family Scarabaeidae; genus Melolontha; species Melolontha melolontha. Next base: position 84,750,399 of record OW285239.1, on the reverse strand, counting down.
AATGTCAATCACATTTGTTATTTATTTGTATATATGAAACTGTCAAAATATACGACTTCGTAGGTCTATCACATACTCAATACAGAAAAGATAACACCGAGAAAATTAAAACGATCTTAACAAATAACAACTATCCACCACAACTTATAGAACAAACAATTAAAAAAAGAGTCCACCAAATATACAACACTGCAGACACCAATAACAATTTAAACAATGAAACAACATATATCACGATTCCATATGTTCCACAATTATCAGAAAATATTAAATACACTTTGAAAAAATATGATATAGCTACAACATATATTTAGTAATACTAAAAAACATCTATTTTCAAAACTAAAACCTAAAATAGAAAAAAATCGAGAAACACATGTCATCTATAAAATACCATGTTGCGATTGCGATAGTTACTACACAGGCCAAACTAAACAATATTTGTACGAAAGAATGCAAGCCCACAAATACTCTAAAAACAGACAAAACTGCTTTGTTTACACTCAAACTACAACGCGATCACCATTTAGATTTTGAAAACACACAGATAATTGATAAAGAACAACATACAATGAAAACGGAAATTCAAGAAAAGATTACTATTAAATAGGAAAAAATTCAATTAACAACAGAAGTGCTGTAAAAAAATTAAGCAGTATATACTATAACATAATTATGTAACGATCTGCAATTTACCATCATAATATATGTTGCTGTTATATAAATATATATCTTATGTTGTTTAAATATCAGTACATTTTCTTATCATGCTGGCTGTTCCGTGTTTTGGATCCTTGACTGAGCTGTCCGAGTAGGTTTTCGTGGTTTTTCTACTCGTTTAAGGCGAATGACAAAAGCTTAACATCTTAAGCCGCCCCACGGGCGCAGATATAATAATAACTCATGCTTTGCCATTCTCCATTTTTGTTGTCTAACTATTTTTAGAATACTAAGGCTTGATTTATTATTATTAAACTGGATTGTATCTTTGAATAATTTTATCCGTGACAACTGCAAATGTATATATATGACATTAATATACTGTCATATATATTTTGAATTCTTTGACAAAGACATCTTATGCCGAAACATGTAGGATTGTTTTAAATATATACATTTTGAAGTAAAACCAAACTTTAAATCGCCAAATAATTGCTACTATATATATATACTACTATATATATATATATATATATATATATATATATATATATATACATATAACAATTGATAAATTATTGGAGTTTTTCGGCTTTTTTTATATGAAATATTTACAAATATCAAATTAGAATGTATGTAATTGCAGAGTAAGTGGGGATGTAAACATTGCTGTCTACAAATTACAAAGTAAATCATACGAAATTTTTAATTGAAAAATATGGTCTTCGTTGGGACTCCAACCCTAGTCTACAGCTTGCCGGGCTGTCGCTTATACCACTCAGCCACAATAGACCCAGGTTTAAGCTATTTAGAAATGCATTATAAAGTAACAGTGTTAATGAATCAGATGTCAGTTATTGAATGTAGATGTCAAGTTGAAAGCAGAAGTCAGTTTTGAAAGCACATGTCAGTTTTGATAGCAGATGTCAGTTAGTGAAAGCAAATGCCAGTTATTGAAAGCAGATGTCTGTTTTGAAAGCATGTGTCAGTTATGAAAGCAAACATCAGATTAGAAAGCAGATGCCTATTTTGAAAGTAGATGTGAATTATTGAAAGCAGATGTCAGTATTTTGAGAGCAGATGTCAGATTTGAATGTTTAAAAATGCTAATTATTACTCCATAGCTATATGAGTGTTTAGATAATACCTTAGCCGTAAATTTTCTGGCTTCTACTCTTGTCTTGATGTCTATTGCTTCAAGTTCAGTATCAGTCCAGTTAATTATTCCAAATTCATAAGTAAGTACGTAAGTTGCAAAGCTGTTTATTGCCTAGGACATATTTCTTGTCGACAATTTGGTTTTTAACAACGGTCGCAGCCTAGAGAAATACTGATCTTCCGCTATATATATATATATATATATATATATATATATATATATATATATATATATAATAAGTATTCATTTGAAAAGTCAATCTAGTAGCATGTGATTTACTGAAAACATTTTGAAGCATGTCGTAAATTAAAATTTACTACTTAACCTACGAAGTCGTATATTTTGACAGTTTCATACATACAAATAAATAACAAATGTGATTGACATTATCAAATGTCATTTGGATTTACGTTTACGGAACAACAAACACATATTAATATATTTGCGTCTATTTGAAAAGTCAATCTAGGTTACTTTGAAATTTTGATAGAATAAGACGCAAATATATTAATATGTGTTTGTTGTTCCGTAAACGTAAATCCAAATGACATTTGATAATGTCAATCACATTTGTTATTTATTTGTATGTATGTAACTGTCAAAATATACGACTACGAATATACGAAATTTCAAAGTAACCTAGATTGACTTTTCAAATGAACACTTGTTATATATATGTATATATATATATATATATATATAACACACATATATATATATATATATATATATATATATATATATATATATATATAACAAGTGTTCATTTGAAAAGTCAATCTAGGATACTTTGAAATTTTGATAGAATAAGACGCAAATATATTAATATGTGTTTGTTGTTCCGTAAACGTAAATCCAAATGACATTTGATAATGTCAATCACATTTGTTATTTATTTGTATGTATGAAACTGTCAAAATATACGACTTCGTAGGTTAAGTAGTAAATTTTAATTTACGACATGCTTCAAAATGTTTTCAGTAAATCACATGCTACTAGATTGACTTTTCAAATGAACACTTATTAAATATATATATATATATATATATATATATATATATATATATATATATATATATATATATAGCGAAAGATCAGTATTTCTCTAGGCTGCGACCGTTGTTAAAAACCAAATTGTCGACAAGAAATATGTCCTAGGCAATAAACAGCTTTGCAACTTCCGTACATACTTATGGATTTGGAATAATTAACTGGACTGATACTGAACTTAAAGCAATAGACATCAATACAAGAGTAGAAGCCAGAAAATTTACGGCTAAGATATTATCTAAACACTCATATAGCTATGGAGTAATAATTAGCATTTTCAAACATTCAATTCTGACATCTGCTCTCAAAATACTGACATCTGCTTTCAATAATTCACATCTACTTTCAAAATAGGCATCTGCTTTCTAATCTGACGTTTGCTTTCATAACTGACACATGCTTTCAAAACAGACATCTGCTTTCAATAACTGGCATTCGCTTTCACTAACTGACATCTGCTATCAAAACTGACATGAGCTTTCAAAACTGACTTCTGCTTTCAACTTGACATCTACATTCAATAACTGACATCTGATTCATTAACACTGTTACTTTATAATGCATTTCTAAATAGCTTGAACCTGGGTCTATTGTGGCTGAGTGGTATAAGCGACAGCCCGGCAAGCTGTAGACTAGGGTTCGAGCCCCAACGTAGACCATATTTTTCAATTAAAAATTTCGTATGATTTACTTTGTAATTTGTAGACAGCAATGTTTACATCCCCACTTACTCTGCAATTACATACATTCTAATTTGATATTTGTAAATATTTCATATAAAAAAAGCCGAAAAACTCCAATAATTTATCAATTGTTATATGTATATATATATATATATATATATATATATATATATATATATATATATATATATATATAGTAGTATATATATATAGTAGCAATTAGTTGGCGATTTAAAGTTTGGTTTTACTTCAAAATATATATATTTAAAACAATCGTACATGTTTCGGCATATGATGTCTTTGTCAAAGAATTCAAAATATATATGACAGTATATTAATGTCATATATATACATTTGCAGTTGTCACGGATAAAATTATTCAAAGATACAATCCAGTTTAATAATAATAAATCAAGCCTTAGTATTCTAAAAATAGTTAGACAACAAAAATGGAGAATGGCAAAGCATGAGTTATTATTATATCTGCGCCCGTGGGGCGGCTTAAGATGTTAAGCTTTTGTCATTCGCTTTAAACGAGTAGAAAAACCACGAAAACCTACTCGGACAGCCCAGTCAAGGATCCAAAACACGGAACAGCCAGCATGATATTTAATAGTAATCTTTTCTTGAATTTCCGTTTTCATTGCATGTTGTTCTTTATCAATTATCTGTGTGTTTTCAAAATCGAAATGGTGATCGCGTTGTAGTTTGAGTGTAAACAAAGCAGTTTTGTCTGTTTTTAGAGTATTTGTGGGCTTGCATTCTTTTGTACAAATATTGTTTAGTTTGGCCTATGTAGTAACTATCGCAATCGCAACATGGTATTTTATAGATGACATGTGTTTCTCGATTTTTTTCTATTTTAGGTTTTAGTTTTGAAAATAGATGTTTTTTAGTATTACTAAATATATGTTGTAGCTATATCATATTTTTTCAAAGTGTCTTTAATATTTTCTGATAATTGTGGAACATATGGAATCGTGATATATGTTGTTTCATTGTTTAAATTGTTATTGGTGTCTGCAGTGTTGTATATTTGGTGGACTCTTTTTTTAATTGTTTGTTCTATAAGTTGTGGTGGATCGTTGTTATTTGTTAAGATCGTTTTAATTTTCTCGGTGTTATCTTTTCTGTATTGAGTATGTGATAGTTTTAGAGCTCTATCAGTCAGTTTATTTATAATCATGTTATTGAATACTGTCGCTGCATTTGAGTGGTAATTTATATATCGAAGTGAAGCTGTGAGTTTATTATACCAATTTGTATAAATAGTACCCTGTCTATCATAGCTTAAAGAAATATCAAGAAAATTAATACTCTCATTAATTTCTTCTTCAATAGTGAACTTTAATTTGTTGTGGAAATTGTTGAATTTATTTAAAAGGTAGTTTATTTAATTTATCGGAATACATGTTATGATGTCATCTACATATCTTTTGAAGAAAATGGAGTCGAAGTCTAATGAATTGATAACCTTTTGTTCCAAATGTTCCATTACCAGATTAATAGGAGCAGCTGAAGGAGATCCCATGGCAATACCACATGTTTGACTATAAAAAGAATTTTTGTACTGAAAATATGTGTTGTCGAGACAGAAGTGTATACCTGTAATAAATTCGTTTTTATTTAGTGATGTGTGTGGACTAATTTCATCCCATTTGGATTCTATTATGTTTATAGCTAGATCTGTAGGAATGTTAGTATATAAAGATTCTACAACAAGTGATATAATTTTGTGATTAATTGGTACTTTTTGTTCCTTGATGAAATTTAGTAATTGCCATGAGTCTTGACATGATATTACGTTTTTCCTAACAGCTTAGATATATTATCACCTCTCTCACTTCTGTGACTCAACGTGAAAGCAATTTTTTCGGCACAAGAGATAGGTCTAATAAGTCTGTCCTAGGCTGCACCACTTACCCACAAACTTTCAGTGCATACTATTCTTTTTTAAATTTTTGCTAGATACATTTCTTTATTAGAAATTATAAAGAGGCGTAAGTATTCTGCAATAATTATAACCAATTCGTTTCTCGCCGATTTTCTATTTTCTATTTTACTCTCGGAAGGTTTTCATTATAAATTATAAGTTGATCTTATGTTGTTACTAAAATGCAGTATAAGCGCGTTGTACCTATCAAGGTATATGGATATATCGAAAATATGAATTAAAAACCAATTTTATTCTTAGTGAATTAAAAATTATGTTTAGTAATATTCATATTTCGAAAAATTAATATCTGGAATTAAACGCGCGATGTCAAATACCAAAACAACTTTTAGCAATTAAAATTAGCTACGTTCTAAATGAACAAAATATTTTTATATTGTATTTACATAATTACTTGTCGAATTATAGGGAACTTCAGCTTTAATGTACTTAGAAGAAGGTATGCAAGACAGTATGGATTATTTTTTGCCTTGTCTACCTACAAATATTACAGCGAAACATTTAGTTACGTATGCTCTTTTACACTGAAAAAGTTATCGTTTTAAAACAAAAGCAATCGTGGTTAAACTATGTTAAACTGCACTAAACAGATAATACCTATTTCAAAACAAAAGTATATTCAAACAACAATTCACGTAATAATTAATTACCTTCTGGGCAGCTGTATTGTTCTGGATTTTCAGGAATGTTCGTCCTTTTGTTCATAATTACGCAAAAGATGTGCAACAAAAGAAACGGCTGAACTAGAGATACAGTTTCAGGTATACTAAGAAGGCAACATGCTAGAAAGTAACTGATACATTTTCCATGAAGGGTGTACGGTGGTGGAATGCAACGATGCATTCCCGACCTGAAAGATTGATACCACGGTGTAGGATATCTTTGTAAATAATTGATACCGAGCGTTAATCTGTAATTAGAAGAAGAGGATCAAGAGATGCGCAACGTACACGTTTCGACGCATGCTCGTCGCCGGGAGCGGCTCATACAGTGTGCGGTAGTGGAGCGTGGCGGTAACATGCCAACCGAGCTCCGCATAGAAAACGGCGCCGACGACGACGACGAAGACGATTGGTCATACATGGGCCACAGTGGTGGCGCGAACTATTACACATTATTCTAAAATTAAAAAAAACATAACCATAGATAGTGTTCTCTCACTCTAAATAATATTTCTCTCGAATAATATTAAACATATATAGTTGATAATTTGGTACTTTATGTTTCACATTTAATCGCCGACACACGGGCTGCTTCGGTTAAAACGGGTACTGTATATAGTGTGATTAGGGACCAAAACCATATAAACTCTATATTAAATAAATACGGACTTAAAGAAAGAAAATTCTAAGTACACATATAATATATTCTAACTTATTATTAACTGACTCTTTCAATAGAATCTGGAGTGCCTCATTCGGCATGGCCATGGCAAACGTAACGTCGCGGACGACCGTCGGTACAGAGGAGGCGTTCCTTTATTTAGAGAATTCAACGGGTAATGGAACTCTGTCTAATAGTACCAACGTGATCATAGCTTCCTACCCGAGCGGGTATACAATGCCGCAAATTGTGTTAGCTTCTATTATTGTCACCATTTTAATTATTGTGGTAGTAATCGGTAATATGTTGGTGATTATCGCCATAACAACTGAGAAAGCTTTAAAAAACATTCAAAATTGGTTCATTGCGTCACTGGCCGTCGCAGATTTTTTTCTTGGACTTATAATTATGCCCTTTTCTCTGGCGAACGAGTTGATGGGTTATTGGATTTTCGGAGCGTGGTGGTGCGACGTACATTCGGCCATGGACGTGTTATTGAGTACAGCATCCATTATGAACTTGTGTCTCATATCACTAGATAGATATTGGAGCATCACGCAAGCCGTCGAGTACCTCAAAAAGAGGACACCGATGAGGGCCATCCTTATGATAGGCGCCGTATGGTTACTATCTGCCATTATTTGTATACCACCATTACTTGGCTGGAAAGTACCGCGAAACGATAATGAAGTGTTGCCGAAATGTCAGGTACGTAATATTTCTCTTTCCAATTTTGGAAGATTTACTTATTCTAATGCACTTATTCTCTTGAATATATGCGTCTATTTATAGGTGTTAATTGAATATTTGCATACTTGTAAACAAATATAGTTTTAATACAAATAGCCTTAGGTTTGTGTAGCAAAAATATGTATGCTATATATTTTTGAAATAGTGTAGGTTCAACACTTATTATTTTCTTTTGTAGTTAACATGTATTAATACATGTGTACTAAAATAGTTCCCCCTAATACGAAAACTAAACGCGAGTTGTTCTACAAAGTAGAAAATGCACTTTGCGGTTAAAATGGCATATGTGCATACATCTAGAAATTATACAAAAATTGGAGACAGTGTTATTCATATTTTATACTTGCATAAATGCGATCATGTAATTCCTAATGTAATTTGAAAATAATCTATGTTAAAGTTAAAGGGCTAGAAAATTATAAACCGATTTTATGTATCATAGGTATTTGATATAATATTAATAATAATAATCATCATAATAATAATAATAGTAATATTCTTAACTTAGACATCCGTTACTCTTATATTAGTTAAATTAGTTCTTACACAATTACTTGGGGATAACAAAAAATATACTTATAAGCTTTTGAATTTAATTTAAAAGTATTTATAAATAATAAATGTTGAATATTATACTTTATTTTTGTTGATTTGTTGTTCTACAAGCAGTGACATTTCCTATATTTGTTATGAATTATAAATTTTTATATAATTCCATAACAAAATAATATATTATTCTGTTAATTCAAACCGAAACTGTATGTTTAGGTTTATATTGTATCCTAATACTATAAAAACAAAATTATCAATATTTTTGTTTTCTTTTGGTGCCTGGAACCATTCTGAAACTATCGAGGAAGTGCTTTAATAATAATAATATTTTACTTTCATCGGCAATAAAAACATCGACCATATCAAACAATTAACGAAATGCAAATATAAAATATGAAAATGGAGTATAAGAAAATCATATTTGTCAATATTCCAAAAAAACAAAAATTAAAAAGGCATATAACCTTTTACCACAATTATTAATCGTATCCTAAATACGTATTTCGACAACTAAGTTGTCATCATCTGTAGGTAAACCACTAATCAAGGTAGTGATGATAGACCTAGTGATGATGACAAGTTAGTTGTCGAAATACGTATTTAGGATACGATTAATAATTGTGGTAAGGGGTTATATACCTTTTTAAGTTTTTACTTAACCACAGTCTCCAAAGAAAGAATATTCTAAAAATTGTGCGTAACCAAGAATTTTTCTTAATAAAATTTTAAATGCATACAACTTCACTGTACTTCGTATTTGCACTGTTAATTTATTATAATATATGATTAAACTGTACTTTTGAGTAATTTAAATGGATTTGTTCTACAAAAGCTAACAAAACGAAAAGCTGTTATTTTCCCCAACGTTTCGTAGTTAATTTGATTACATTTTCAGGTTCTTAAAATTATGCTTAAACTGTCGCCTTAAATATTATGGTGGTTTATGTATATGGTACATTTTTTCTCTCTTACACATCTTATGCGAAAGACTCTTTCTAAGTTAATGGCACTGATCATTGTTAACCAGTGTGTCTTAAGGAAATAGTTTAAATAATTTATACCACTTGAATATGTAGTCAAATAAACTGCGAAACATTGTAAAAATAACAGCTTTTTATTTTAATATATTTTTTTAATGAATGTTTAAAAAAATAATTGCTAAGCCCGAAAAACCCAAAGACACTGGCAAATGGAATAGTAATTTCTACCATAATTTAAGTATTATCTAATAAAGAAATGAATATAAACTTTCTTTTAAAAATAAAAATATATAGTCACGTAGGGCCGAAAACAAGAGTTCTATTTAAAAAAATCAACAAATTGGACTTGGTTAACGTTGCGTATTTCTAGTTTCATTCTCCATGGCATGCTGCGAATGAGGTCTTAAATTATATTTTATGCCACTGACACCCGTCCTTCACAAAAAAAAACGCGAATTATTTAAACTATTCGATAACTCAAATATTTCTTAATATGTCCCAGAGATGCTAAATTGAATTTTTGTTAAAACCAAACGAACAATTTAAACGAAATCTTGATTCATAAGAAAACAAAATATTTTTCCATTTATTTTCAATTCAATGATAATAATCTTCTGCAATATTCAAGCCAACTATTTAATTACAACAATTTTGGAATCGTAGCAGATAAAATCACAGAGATCACCGTGTTTAAAAGATGACCCTTCTTCGATTGGATTCTAGACTTCTTGTGAATTCGTGAGTTTTCCAAGATAGCTGAATCGCTCACTTCTGCTTATTCGTGGAAGGAAAGTCAGCAATACGGATAGTATTTCGATTGCCAGTCCGTTCTTCAAATAAAACATATTGCTTTAACAATGTCGATAGGTTTTAATGCCATTTTTACTACCTTTGCTTCACCAAATAACTTAAATTTAGGTGACTAAAAAAATTGAAACTTACATTAAAACAATGGAAACTATGCTTTAACATAAATGAAAAAAACAAATTTTTTTCAAATTGTCAAAAAAAGTGAGGTTTTTTCATGAATCTCAGTATGCAAAGTGTGTCAATTTTTAAGCCTTAAAATAGTATATTAAAAAACGAGTTTCATAAGGCACCATTTTGTCGCACGAGATCAGGCGAGCAAAAGGCCTTATGAAACGAGTTTTTTATACTATTTTTTCTATTTTGCGTTTTTTACATTAATAAATTGCCCAAATTGGAATTATTTAATTTGAAAGTTCAGAGTTTAATTTTTATATAAAGCATGCAGTTGGTCACATTGATACTTGACATTTTCAAATTTAAATCTTGCTATCCGCGAAGTATATTATATTACATATTATTTATTAATTTTCGTTAACATTCCTTGATATTTCATTTAAAAATATAAACATGAGTGACATAGAAACATATATATGTTGTTGTCAATTGTATACAAGATACGTTGTTTGTGTAAAATACGGACATATATGATATCTGTCAAATGTACATAAATTCTTAAAATCAAATGACAGCAATGATATTTATTTCTGTATTCGAACAACGCCAACATTGAAAAATGAAAAAAAGCGTATCGAAATGAAGCTCATTTCGATACTGTTTTGGGTTTCATAATAAGTTCATTTCGAATGCAAAATAGAAAAATTTTTTTTTTCACTGTTAAACAACCTTTATTGTGTAATTTACACTCGTAACTAAGAAAACGCAATTGCCCTAGCCGCCGTAATTATGTCGGTGACATTTTTTTTTATTTATATTAATCTACAATTTTATATATATATATATATATATATATATATATATATATATACATATATATATATATATATATATATATATATATATAAGTGAACGGCTAAGATAATTTCTTAGCCGTTTATTAAATATAACAAATGATAAATTATTGGAGTTTCTCGGCTTTTTGCTTTGTAATTTGTAGACAGCAATGTTTACATCCCCACTTACTCTTCAATTACATACATTCTAATTTGATATTTGTAAATATTTCATATAAAAGCCGAAAAACTCCAATAATTTATCAATTGTTATATATATATATAGTAACTTCAATCAGTTGGCGATTTAAGGTCTGGCCTTACTTTAAAGTATATATATTTAAAACAACCCTACATGTTTCGGCAATGATGCCTTTATCAAGGATATAAAATATAAAATATATATATATTATATTCTATATCCTTGATAAAGGCATCATTGCCGAAACATGTAGGGTTGTTTTAAATATATATACTTTAAAGTAAAGCCAGACCTTAAATCGCCAACTGATTGAATTTACCATATCATACCAAGGTCACGAAAATATTATATTTATATATATATATATAATCTAAAACCTTGTTTACCCTAAAGTGTAAGGTTGTTACATATTATTACATAGAGTATACAAATTTTAAAATTCCTTTCCCTTTTTTACTTTGTTTCTGTAATTGCCGATATATCGAGATTTGTGATATCGAATTCAGCTTTTATTCTTTTGCACTTAGTCTTCTGATGTTCCATGTTCGCAATCTCATAAATTTAGTTTTTGTGTGTCGTTTTTTTGTTATTTATAGAAACTTCTTGGTTATAGGCCGATATTTTTATGTTTTATAGAATATGTCGTCTACATTGTTCATGTGTTTTCTTATTTCTGTTCATTAGCCGTGTTGTCGCCAGTAAGTGCTGATCCGGGACTAGTTTTTAGTGCTTCTTTACTCTTTTCCTCTCTTGCTATGTCTTTGATATTTTTCTGTATTTCTCTTTCCTTCTGGGTTGACTCCGAATCAATAAATGTATTTTTTCCTTTATGTTTTCTTTTCTCTTTTAGGACTCCTATCTTGTCCGACAATTTTCTCATTTCCACCACACACCTATTTTGTCCAATCTTGATTACTTTATTCACACCTGCCCTTACTCCAAGTTCCTTCTCTATTAATTTTTCTGCTGCTTCCTTTAGAGTATCCACTATACCAGTTATTATTAGATTCTTACGAATTTTATCCCTCTCCAGTTTTTCTAGTTTATCTTCTATTTCCTTCAACCTAGCAGTCAGTTTTGCTTTTTCCTCTTCCCACTCTTTTCTCATCTTGATAATTTCTTGTTTCATCTTTTTCATTTCCTCAGTGTTGTGCGTAATATCTGTCATTACTTCCTTCTAATCATCTTTAATTTCTCTGTCACTTTTAATTTCGATTCTTATGTTCACTATATCTTTTTTAAATTCTTTTCTAAATTCTATTAAAATTTTTTAATCTCTTCCCTCTCAGACTGCTTATTTTCTTCAACTTTAGTAGGTGTCCTTGGAGTTAACTTCCTTCTTTGCGCTATTTTCTGTGATTCTTCCCAGGAGGTGTCGTGATCTGGGCTATTCCTTTCTGGTTTTGCTTCATTTCGTCCTTTCTTCCTTTCCTATTCATGAAGCTATTCCCGGTTTGTTACAACTAGATGCAATATTAATCATTTTTTTTTGCTACTTATTAATTATTATTATTAGTTCTTATTAATTTATTTAATACCGCTGTTCTTGAAATTTAAAATTTGCGCAGTTGTTTTTCTATTTTTGTCCAATTAAATTTGATCATTCCTGTATGTTACTCCTACAAACGATTTCTTTTCATATCAACTTCTTTCTTTATTTTTCTATGCATATACGTATATTTTTACTTTGATTTTTCACGTTAGTTTTTCTTTCTTATCTTTCTGACATCGCGAAAAAGGTCAAGGACCTGGTCATCCCATGGAAACCTTGACTTCTATCAGTGTCTGTTAACTTTCTCGAACAGTATTTTTATTTAAAACTCTTGCTTACATTAATCTATAAATTTAAATTACTACAATTGTAGAAAACACGTTGTTTATGTTACGTGTGCAAAGCAGTTTTTGAGTTTTCGAAAACTCATCATTATCAAACTCAAAAACCTATTCATTGCACACTTAATACAAAAATAACTATTTAAATGTTACTTCTTAGTAGGCAAGATAAATATTAAGTAATATTTTAGTACAGAAGGCCTATTGAGTTAATTCAAAATTATCCAATGAACTAAATAAAACGCATAAGTAATTCCGTTTGAATATAATAATAATTATAGTACATACATATATATCTTAAATGAACTGTTTTGGATGTGTATTGTGAATAATGTAAATATGCCAAATATCAGAAAGATAAAAATATACGTAGCTGTGATTTTTTAAAGAAAAGAAAGAGAGATAAAGAGATTGTTGATTTTTAATAGCAACGAGTAAATAATATAGTAAAAGAAATACTAAGTAAACATTGATATTTAAAAGATTATAATCTTTTAAATATCAGTGTTTACATAGTATTTCTTAGTATTACTTAGTATTCAATAATTATTGAATGGAATATTAGCTATTGAATGATAAGACTATTCTTTAGTTGTTGAACAATAAAAGTTTATTATAATAAGTTGTTGATATGTTGAATGCTTTAACAGGAATAATAAATATATTTTTTATATCTATGACATTAATCAAATATGACAACTATATCACCATACACATTGCTTGGCTTACTATATAATATTTAATACTCCTCCTCAATGTGGATGTTGCTTTACAATATTATTTAAGTTTCAATTATTTTTCAGAATTATTCAAGTTTTAGTTGCTTTACAAAATTAACATGTTTAATCTTTGATAAGTTTTTAGTTAGTACATCAGCTATCATATTTTGTGTTGGACAATAGGTTAAGTCGATCTGCCCATCACGTACAGGTTCCCTTATATGATGATACCTGATATCGATATGCTTACTTCTCTTATGGAAGACAGGATTTTCTGCTAACTTCATCGCACCTTGATTGTCAATGTCAAGTTTTGTTACTCCTCTTTTATAACCATCAATTTCAAAAAGCAATTTTTTCAATTAAACAGCTTCTTTGGCTCCATCTGACGCTGCCATATACTCAGCCTCTGTGCTACTAAGTGCAATCGTATTTTGCTTCTTAGATTCCCACGAGATAAGAGATCCATCGTAGAAAAATGTAAATCCCGTATATGATTTTCTGTCCATCGCGTTTCCGCCCCAGTCTACATCCACATACCCTTCAAGACCACTACCATCAGAATCAAAAATCATTTTCAGGTTTCGTGTACCAGATAAGTAGCGCAATATATGTTTTAGTTTGGTCATATGTTCCTCATGCGCATCAGTATTGCGTTGTGCCATCTTTGACACGGAGTGTAAAATATCTGGTCTGGTGGATCTAGCCAAATACATTAGAGTACCTACCAGCGATTGATAATCAAAAATCATTTTCAGGTTTCGTGTACCAGATAAGTAGCGCAATATATGTTTTAGTTTGGTCATATGTTCCTCATGCGCATCAGTATTGCGTTGTGCCATCTTTGACACAGAGTCTAAAATATCTGGTATGGTGCATATAGCCAAATACATAAGAGTACCTACCAGCGATTGATAATCGTGTTGATTAAACTTTTTACAATTGTCTTTGCAATCAATTTGACACCCAGCCTCTAACGGTACAAATACTGCCTTGCATTGATCCATTCCATAATGCATCAAAACTTTTGCAATATATTGGCTCTGACTTAATTTAATCATACCTTTTCTCCTTGGCGCTCAATTTCCATTCCCAGAAAATGTTTAAGAATACCCTTATCATCCACCTCGAATTCGTTGGAAATCTGTGCTTTTACTTTATACACAATCTCCAAATTTCCACAGGCAATGATCAGATCATCCACATAAACACCAATCAGCACAAGGTTTCCATCTATGTTTGACCTGTATAAACATGGCTCATTTTCACATGGGTTAAAATTCATACGTCTCAGCACACTATCAAGCTTGTTATTCCACTCCTTGCCGCTTTGTTTTAAGCCATAAATAGCTTTGTTCAATTTCAAAACAGCATTTGGTGATTTCTCGTCAATAAAATTTTGGGGCTGTTTCATATAAATTTCGTCCTGTAGTTCGCCATTTAGGTAAGCGGTACGCACATCCATTTGATGTGCGTATAAGATGCAAATGCATCTTATGCTTAACAGCTAACGCCAGAAGCAAGCGTATTGTCGAATATCGTACGACTGGAGAAAATGATTCTTTGTAATCAATGCCGAATCGTTGATTACAACCTTTGGCAACTAATCTTGCTTTGAATCGTTCGACTTCGCCCTTCATATTTTTCTTGAAAGCAAATACCCACTTACACGGAATCGCTTTATGTCCCTCTGGCAAATCTGTCAGACTCCATGTTTTGTTCTTACGCAATGCATAAATCTCATCGTCCATTGCTTTTACCCACTGTTGTTTATTTAAACTAGCAAGGGCATCCTCAACCGTCTCAGGAATTTCTTCCTCAATAGCAACACACAGTTCATTAGCTTGTTTAGTGTTAAACTGTTTCTTTGGTCTACCCCGTTTACCATCCCGTATAATTTTAGGCCGCCCTCGATAATGAATCGCTTGCTGACCTACAATTCCATTATCAGTATCATCATCATTATCAGCTGTACCATACGATTCTTCATCACTTTCTATCTGCACAGAAGATCGGCTATTACAATCAACAACATCTGCATATTTATCTACATTAAAGCAAAATGTTAAGTAATCATCTGCATTAAGGAATTTTTTTCCCGTTTTCGTTGTTACTGTTGTCTACATTGTGCATCTTCTCATCAAATATAACATTGCGTTGTTCAATGACCTTGCGTGTCGTTGTGTTAAATAGACGATACGCTTTTGATGTTGCTGAATATCCTACCATAATGTTTGACAAATCCTTAGTTTTGAACGTAGATTTGTCTGAAGATTTGTTGAGACAGCATACGCACCAAATGTTTTGAAATGCTGCACACTTGGCTTACGACCGAACCAAACTTCGTGTGGTGTTTTATTCTCCAACCGCTTTGTAGGACATCTATTTCTTATGTACGCCGCTGTATTAACAGCCTTTGCCCATAAATATTCCTTAACACCAGCATGAAGCATCATGGATCTTGCCATTTCTATTAATGTCCGATTAGCTCTCTCCGCCACTCCATTCTGTTGTGGTGTATCTGGGACAGTCAACCGTCTACCGATACCCTCTGCTGACAAAAAACTTTCAAACAGCGAATTTATGTACTCTCCACCGTTATCTGAGCGTAATGTTTTAATTCTACAGCCTGTTTGCTTTTCTACATAGTTTTTGTACATTTTGAATTTTTCAAAAACTTCGCTTTTATGTTTTATAAAATACACACAAATACGTCGTGACATGTCGTCAATAAACGTAACAAAGCACCACCTACAGAATCTACTTTAAACGGACCGCAAACATCCGAATGAACCACCTCCAACAGTTGACTCGTTTTTATTTGACTTTCTTTGGGAAAAGGCAGTACATGTATTTTACTCAACATACACGTTCTACATTTAAAATCACTTATGCTATTTAGGAACATTCCTTTTATCATTTGGTTGTCCTTTAACTCTTGAGGACTCTGGAAGTTGAGATGACCATACCTGTTATGCCACAACACTAAATTCTTTTCTTTAATAGCGCATACCCTTTCGTTTGTCTTCTCATTATCTGCTACCAATATGTTATCCCTGCGTTTAGCAACCAATATGATAGTGCCGTCTGATCTTTTAATCCAAGCCTTTTGCGCATCAAACACTACTGATAGACCACAGTCAACGGTTTTATTGACCGAAATAAAATTTGCCTGTAATTCGGAGGAGAACAAAACATTTTGAAGTAAAACTTCAAAATTTCTGTTCTTTATCAATACATCACCTTTAGCACTGGCAGTTATGAACTTGTTGCCAGCCAATGCGATTTCTTCGTTATGATCACGAATACGAACGAACAACTTCCTATCGTTACACATATGCGACGTTGCACCGCTATCGACATACCAACCATCTGCTTTCAAACTTTTTGTGTCTGCTGCAGCCACCATCGTCATCGCCTGCATATTGTTGAAATTTCTTTGTCTTTTTTCACATTTATTTGCAAAATGACCTGCTACACCACATACAAAACATTTCCCTTTGAATTTCTTGCTGCTTGAATATTTTTTATTTCCTTTGCTATCGCTTGTATTTTTAGCTAAAAACGCTTGTTGCTGTAAACTTGTTGGCTTAGCTTCGGTTTCCTTCCTTCTCTTGCCTTCTTCTAGAAGCTTCTGTTTTAGTTGTGAAAGGTTTGGCAATGCGTCCCTTGTTTCCATAGCTATTACGAAGTTTTCGTACTCTGATGATAAACTGGAAAGCAAAATAATTGCCAAAAGCTCCTTCTGAATTTCAATACCACTTTCGGATAGTTTTTCACAGATTTCGGCAAACTCGTTTACATGTCCCACAACATTTCCATTAGCCATGTTTAAACTCACCAACCTTTTGTATAGTGACACTTTTTGTAAAGGTCCTTTGGGCATATGCACATTTTTAAGCTTCTCCCAAGCTTCGGAAGAAGTTTTGCAGCTTCAAATATAAACAAATTGAGTAGGTTTTACACAAAGAAAAATAGATGCTAGCGCCTTCTCGTCGTCAGACTCCGACTGCTCCTTCTTTACATCAGCAGGATCAATCTTAAGTACTCCACTGACAATTTTCCAATGTCCACTGTGGACTAAGACACTCTTCATCTGGATCGACCAACTGTCATAGTTCTTCTCGTCCAGTTTTTCTATGTGAATCACAGGTGCATTCATTTTTATTGTTCTTTTCCAATTATTTTGCATTCACTTCAACAAATATAAATACTATTTATTGTTTTAATACGTGGCTATCTGGGCCCATAACCTATTGAATGATAAGACTATTCTTTAGTTGTTGAACAATAAAAGTTTATTATAATAAGTTGTTGATATGTTGAATGCTTTAACAGGAATAATAAATATATTTTTTATATCTATGACAATAATCAAATATGACAACTATATCACCATACACATTGCTTGGCTTACTATATTATATTTAATACTAAAAACTAGTATCAGGTATTAAAAAGGTTAGAAGTTAAAGTAACATATAAACTGTAATAATATAGTGAATAATATTGTCTTGGATTATTACATGCTATATTACAAAATAGATTTGACAAGAATTGAAAGACTTCTAATGTAAAAAGAAACTATTGAAAATTTGAAATAAATAAGGCAACTGCAAAGAGACAGTTTAAAAGAAAAATACTTCAATGTGAGTAATTCATTTAAAGAAAGGAATCAATAGAAGAACAAATATAGTTAAAGCAAAAATTAAATATTGACAATATTTAAATTTGAAATCGAAGTTAGCACATTTAAGTAGGAGGTTTAAATGGAAATTAAACAGGTTATGTTTAGTTTTTTAGTAATTATGTTTACCGAAATTTATTAATTTTTTTAAGCCAGTTAATTTTTTTATTTTTCCCTTTTCATTCTATTAATAATAAATTTGTTAATGTTAAACGAAGTTTGGAACTATTTTCTTTATGCATAGGTTAAGAAATTCAATTTCTAAAAGGTAGAACTACTGACACTTAGTTTAATAAATATTTAATAAAATCAAATTATTTCCTATTTGGTATCTTTAACGTGTGGCATGTATTATTTTTTACGCCCAACGTGGGGAAGCATCATATTTGTAACAATACGTATATATATATGAATATACATAAATTTATATATATATATATATATATATATATATATATATATATTGTAGTAAACCCCGACAGCGAATATGCTAGAAATGCTACTGCAACAATATGATATCCCACGTTCGGTCGACAATATACTGTATAAAGCGGAAGATTTACAACATTTAATAATATTAATGGGACTCTTATAAATCAATAATAAATATCTCAGGCGTGTGAATTGGTTCGTTTTAAAAGCTGCGGAAATACCTATAAAAAAAAACAATCTTTATAAATTTTATGATTTAAAAAAAAAAGGATATTTATCGATTAGGAAATGATATTTATCGATTACTTAAACCTTTTGTCATACAATCTGACATCTATCTCAGGCTAGAAAGAACTCACTGAGTGAAATCAACAAGGTTTAGGTCTACTCCAAATAGGTAGACAAAAAAGAAACCCTTCAATATATTTTTACGGTTAATCATAAACAATAAAAGTTCTTCTTTTAAACACAACAGTATAAAATATTTATTTTAAAAACCAAGAATGCAAGGTAACACATACAGTAGTTGGATATTGAATACCTTGACAGGTATGTATTTGTTTTCAAAAACTCTTGTTAACTATAATTATTATGCTACAATAACCTAAGTTTATTTATTCTTTCAGGAAATGTAAAAATAAAACTATGAGAACATTAGATTGTTTGCTTCAAAGGAAATATAAATGATCAAAACACTAAATTCATGAATCAAAAACTTTATAATGCAACAAACCACGGATAGCAGTGTTAACCGAAGTTCGGAGAAGGAATAACCTTGATGTGGTAATTCACATCTAAAATGACCCAAAATAAATGATATATAGTTCTTGAAGAGACTGTAATCTTTAAATTAGTGTTAAGAATTATCCAATTGGTTTATGGGAAAACGTATTGTGAATAGTTTTCAAGTATGATTAAATTATGACTATAACAAGGTTTATCGATTTATTTTAAACTAATTACCAAATGATTTCTCTCTTATGCGTGTAATTTTAGGTACCTTCTAAATCGGGATGCAAAGTTGAGTCCAGATAAAAGGAAGGATCTTGGGTATTACATCAACTAATACTGGAAACAGAAAAATCTTTCGGATCTTATAAATCTGGACCAGGAATGCCTTTTAATTACATAAACGGTATGAATAGGCTGCTCTGCGAAGGAATTCTTCGGGATTGTCACAATATTGAGTAAATCTTCTAGGATTTCTTAAAAAACTGATCTTGCTTAAGGACAGGAAGTACAGGATGATTAATTTTCTACTTAAAGTTCCAAAATAAGGTAATCTTCCTGATAAATCGTATTTAAAAACTAAATATCGGTAGTCGCCATGTTGGATTTATAAATTTAAAAAGATGCTTTCGATGACAAATTATATAATCACTAGTGTACGCTGTTCAACTGACTTTTAATTAATAAAACGTTAAGCTATCTTTTGAATATACAGGGTGGCACAGGGGAACGGGGAATTTTGAACGTTACAGTTGTCAGCACTGTAGAGCCGGCAGTTGTTCGTAATGTCGCACAATTGTTGTGAACGCATTGCAATTTAGTAATCATGGATCGTCGGACTGGTGCGGAACGTGCAGTAGCTGTGAGAGCGTTTTATAAAAATGGTGATAGTGCGACTGCCGCGCAGAGAATATTTCGACAGCATTGCCAGCTTGGACGTCATGGACTTGTCCCATCTGCGTATGCGATTACAACGTGGATTCGTAATTTTGAAGAAACAGGATCTGCCTTGAAAAAGAAAGCTCCAGGTGGCATTCGAACGGTACGTACCCCAGAGAACATTGAAGCTGTTAGAGCTGCAATCGAGAGAAGTCCTCGCCGCTCCGTTCGACAGCATGCATCTACGCTAGGGATTAAGCGACGAAGCTTACAAAGAATACTGCACGAATTACATTTCCATCCCTATAAGTTGCAGATTGTGCAACAATTACATGAACGAGACCCAGCGTCACGTATGGAGTTTAGTAGGCAGATATTGGCTGAAATTAACGAGGACGCGAATTTCATTGGTAACATATGGATATCAGACGAAGCACATTTCCACCTAAACGGTATCGTAAACAAACAGAATTTTCGTTATCGGGCCCAAGACAATCCTTGTGAGTTACACCAGCGACCACTACATAGCGACAAGGTAACAATATGGTCTGCTGTATCATGTCATGGTGTTATCGGCCCTTATTTTTTTACAAGTGAGAATGGTAGTGCAGCGACAGTAACATCCGCTCGATATGTTGAAATGCTTCAAATATTCTTTACACCGAGACTGTACGAGCTTAATCTTAACATCGAAAACATGTGGTTCCAGCAGGACGGAGCCACGTCACACACTGCTCGACATTCGATGGCAGCAGTTCGTCAATTGTTTGGAAGACGCATTATTTCACGTAACGGTGAGATTGAATGGCCTGCGAGATCCCCTGATCTTAGTGTGCGCGACTTCTTCCTGTGGGGGTATCCTAAAGGCAAGGTGTACCGTACACGTCCTGCAACAATCCATGAACTGAAGGAGAACATTGAACAAGAAATCACTGCCATTCCCCAAGATTTGCTACACCGCGCATTCCATAGTTTTCATAACAGGCTGTTAGAGTGTAAACGCCGAATGGGAGGACATCTTTCCGATGTCATCTTTAAAAAGTAAAGAGACACTTTTGAACATTTTGATTGTAAAAACATAAATGGCATGCTGCATACATGCACTTTCGTTAATAAATTACTAGTTTTATGAATTTATTCGTGGACATGACGTTATTTCAAAATTTCCAGTTCCCCTGCGCCACCCTGCATTTTAAGCACTATTTTATCTATTTAATATCTATTTTAGTAATATGCGGACTAAGAACAACGCTGATATTTTTTGAAAAATAGCCTCCGTCTCTGATGGACTTAATACAACTACTCTCCATAGACGCCGATAAAAAAACAAGAGCGTTCCCTTAAAAGCTTCTACACATCTTCCCATTGGTTTGTTTGAACAACGGAAATGATGTGGAAATTATAAAATGTTCAAATTTGTATCAATTACAATTTCCATCAGAATTAATCACATACAACTTATTACATATTCTAAATTTGGATATTAAAAACTATTGATAATACTATATTTATATTTCCTTTGATTTTCCTTTACTTATACTTAGTGTTTAAAAATGTATATAATAATATTTTTAAATTTTTAAAAATTTTATTTATATTTGAAATAACTAAATTGAAATATATTGTTGGAGGTAATTTGCCTCAGAACAATATATATATATATATATATATATATATATATATATATATATATATATATATAAGTAGACAAAGAGTCTTTGCCGTTAAAACAAGTATGTAAAATAAAAATTGTTGGGGAATCCGGCAATAAAAACCTTTAGTTAGTCAATTAGAGTCCTTTATTTTATACCTTATATTTCGCTCTGTAGATTTAGAGCTTCATCAGAGGTCACTTTAATCAAAAGAAAATACAACATTAGCTAATTTAGTCTACTAATTATAAGATCAATACTCACAAAAGCGAAACTATTTTAGTGAGAGATATAACATTTTTTAAAAAACAAAACCTGTAGAGAAACAAGAAGTCCACGTAATACAAATAAAACTTTTTATTAATTAAAAATTGTTACTTTAAAAGCTTATTGTTATTACATATTAAAACCATTTAAAAAATTATTATTTTTTTCAACAAACACATCTAAAAAGAAACACACACGTAGTAAAGAACTACTTGTCTTGATGTAAATTACATTTTAGCAATTCAAGTGTCGACAAGGTAGTGTTTTAAATTTTCGAAACCAATGTCATACTCGTATATGCAAAACCTATGATAAAAGTACAGTAGGTGAAAAACAAGCAATGTCAAGGTTAACGATATATATACAGATGTTCAAAAGTTGCGTGCTTAATTTCAATAATGTGCAGGCTACAAACAGGTTAAACTTCATTAAAAAGAAATTGCAAAATTAAAATTATAATCATATGAAAAAATTGTGGAAGGACAAATGTGTTAAATGACATCAATAGAGTTAATATTCTGTGTATTTTGATGACTTGAGTTTTTGATATGAGAAAAAGTCAGTAAAAAGGCATATATTGCGCTTAAATTATTTGTGTCAGATCTGAAATTCATAGCGTTAGGATTATTATTGATCTCAACCATCTCCAAAAACTCCCTACATTTTAAACTATTAACTCTCGGGAGGATTTTAACATTCTCAAAATTTGGGTTGTTGTTGTATTTGAGAATTTTGAGAATGTTAAAATCCTCCAGAGAGTTAATAGTTTAAAATGTAGGGAGTTTTTGGAGATGGTTGAGATCAATAATAATCCTAACGCTATGAATTTCAGATCTGACACAAATAATTTAAGCGCAATATATGCCTTTTTACTGACTTTTTCTCATATCAAAAACTCAAGTCATCAAAATACACAGAATATTAACTCTATTGATGTCATTTAACACATTTGTCCTTCCACAAATTTTTTCATATGATTATAATTTTAATTTTGCAATTTCTTTTTAATTAAGTTTAACCTGTTTGTAGCCTGCACATTATTGAAATTAAGCACGCAACTTTTGAACATCTGTATATATATCGTTAACCTTGACATTGCTTGTTTTTCACCTACTGTACTTTTATCATAGGTTTTGCATATACGAGTATGACATTGGTTTCGAAAATTTAGTACACTACCTTGTCGACACTTGAATTGTTAAAATGTAATTTACATCAAGACAAGTAGTTCTTTACTACGTGTGTGTTTCTTTTTAGATGTGTTTGTTGAAAAAAATAATAATTTTTTAAATGGTTTTAATATGTAATAACAATAAGCTTTTAAAGTAACAATTTTTAATTAATAAAAAGTTTTATTTGTATTACGTGGACTTCTTGTTTCTCTACAGGTTTTGTTTTTTAAAAAATGTTATATCTCTCACATAAAATAGTTTCGCTTTTGTAAGTATTGATCATAATTAGTAGACTAAATTAGCTAATGTTGTATTTTCTTTTGATTAAAGTGACCTCTGATGAAGCTCTAAATCTACAGAGCGAAATATAAGGTATAAAATAAAGGACTCTAATTGACTAACTAAAGGTTTTTATTGCCGGATTCCCCAACAATTTTTATTTTACATATATATATATATATATATATATATATATATATATATATATGTATATACACTGCTCAACTTTTGAACTGGTACACTTATATAACATGCAGTCGCAGGCGTTAGGCATGACTACCTATGTGATCAGGGCTGTGTTTCAGAATGCAAACAAATGTCTATCGAATGACATTTGCGACTCCATTGTTGTTTGTTGTCATTATCTGTCATAAGTGCAGTTACTGAGCCCGCGGGCGCTTATACTTTTATCAAGTTTTAAGAGAATTTTTGCTAATTTCTCGAATAAGTTTTAATGCAGAGTGGTTGATTGCATTTTAGAGATGCCATTAAGGCTTTTAAGTATTGAAGAGATCAGCCAAGCTATGGAAATGCTTATAACTGGTGCATCGCTAAGAACTGTTGCTGCCCATTTCAATGTGAGCCACAATGTGATCAGAAGAGTTCGAATGCGTTTTAATGACACTGGATCTGTCCAACATAGGCACAGCGGAGGGCGAAATCGCAGTACAACAGTCAAGGAGGACTGTTTTATTACGGTTCAATGTCGAAGGAATAGATTTTCTACTGAAAGAATACTTCAAATTCAGTTATTGAATGCAACAGGTACTCAAGTATCCATTCAAACAGTAAGAAGAAGACTCCATGGGGTAAATTTAAGGTCCAGATCGTCTAAAAAATGCCCGTTGTTGACCAGATCTACAAAAGAAGAAGGCTAGAGTGGGCACATCAACATGCAATTTGGAATGTTGAAGATTGGGGTCGTTCTTTATTCAGTGACGAGACCAGAGTGCGTCTTCATAGCTCAGATGGAAGAGTTAGAGTTTGGAGAAACAGAGGAGAGCGCTATATTGAGAACAACGTGACTTACGATCAAGCTTATGGAGGTGGTTCTATTGCTGTTTGGGGAGGTATTTCTGCCACTCGTCGTACTGAATTGGTTATACTTGGAAATACTACAATGAATAATGTCAGGTATCTTAATGGGGTATTACAACCTTTAGTGTTGGCATTTGCTAATGAAGTAGGCGATGGTTTTGTGTTTGTTGTTGATAACGCGCGTCCTCATAGAACAAGACAAATCAATGCATTTTTTGAAGAGAACAATAATACGCACATTGATTGGCCAGCGAACTCTCCAGATCTTAGTCCCATAGAGAACGTATGGAATTACCTGAAGAGGTTGGTAAGATCACGAGGAGTGGATCCAAACAATCACCATCAGCTCCGTACTGCCGTTTTGGAAGAATGGCAAAATACTCCTCAGTATTACATTCGGAATTTCATTTCCGGTATGCCAAGACGTTGCCAGGAGGTCATAAGAGCTAGAGGAGGTCCTACACATTATTAATCTTTAAGTGTTTGGTTATCTTTTCTATCCAAAACAAACATTTCTGTAATACTAAAATGAAGATTTTTTATTTTTCTATTAAAACATTTGAAATTCGTTATTTAAGTTTTTTTCTTTTAATTCTTCGCCTTAAAAGTGTTTCCCAGAACCATATACTATCAATTAAGCAAGAAAGTGTTGCTCAAAAAGTTGTAAATTGTTATTTATATATGTTCTTGTAAGTGTACCAGTTCAAAAGTTGAGCAGTGTATATGTATATTGTAATGTTTCTGCTATTTTACATCTAATGGAACAAAGACAGGAATTAATATATTGAATTTAGAATTTTAATAGGACAAATTTATTTGATTGTCACATCATCAATTATATTGATGAAAAATATAAAATAATTAATGTTAAGAAATTTAACGCATATTTGATTTCGATATTGCTTCAAATCATTTATTTAATCAATTTCAGTCATAGCAGTAATTAATAATAGCTAATTTTACATTAATGTAACTATGTATTTAAAATTACATTAAATATTGTCTACGTTTTCAATTAAAAAAAAAATTTCATATGATTTGCTTTGTAATTTGTAGACAGCAATGTTTACATCGCCACTTACTTTGCAATTACATACTAATTTGATATTTGTAAATATTTCATATAAAAGCCGAAAAACTCCAAGAATTTATCAATTGATGTATTTCATGAACGGCTAAGAAATTATCTAAACACTCATATAGCTATGGAGTAATAATTATCAATTTCAAACCTTCAAATCTGACATCTTCTTTCAAAATACTGACATCTGCTTTCAATAACTGACATCTGCTTTCAAAATAGACATCTGCTTTCAAAACTGACATTTACTTTCATAACAGACATCTGCTTTCAAAGCAGACATCTGCTTCCAATAACTGACATTTGCTTTCAATAACTGACATCTGCTATCAAAACTGACATCTGAATCATTAACACTGTTACTTTATAATGCATTTCTGAATAGCTTGAACCAAGGTCTATCGTGGCTTAAGTAGTAAAGCAACGGTCCGGCAAACTGTAGACTTGGGTTCAAGCCACAACGTAGACAATATTTACATATATACATATATACATATATATATATATATATATATATATATATATATCAATAAAAATGGATAATTTTTGTATTTTAAATTCTTGGAGAAAGGCATCATTTGCCGAAACATGTAAGATTGCTTTAAATATATACAATTTGAAGTAAAACCATACCTTAAATCGCCAACTAATTGAATCTACCATAACATACAAAGGTCACGAAATAATTATATATATATATATATATATATATATATA
Organism: Melolontha melolontha; assembly: GCA_935421215.2. Classification (NCBI taxonomy): domain Eukaryota; kingdom Metazoa; phylum Arthropoda; class Insecta; order Coleoptera; family Scarabaeidae; genus Melolontha; species Melolontha melolontha. The sequence continues at coordinate 84,723,841 of OW285239.1, read as the reverse complement.
TACATATAGATAGAAATAATTATTTCGTGACTTTTGTAACGATCTGCAATTTACCATCATAATATATGTTGCTGTTATATAATTATATATCTTATGTTATTTAAATATCTACACATTTGCTTTTCATGCTGACAGTTCCGTGTTTTGATCCCTGACTGGCGGTCCGAGTAGGTTTTCGTTGTTTTCCTTCTCGTTTAAGGCGAATGCCGACAGCTTAACATCTTAAGTCGCTCCATGGGGGCATACATAATAATAACTCATGTCTTGCTTTTCCCTCTCTTTATTCTCTATCTATTTTAGAATACTAAGGCAAATGATGCCTTTTTCAAGGAACATAAAATATAAATGACAGTATATTAATGTCATACTTATATATTTGTAGTTGCCATAGATAAAATTAGTCAAAGATACATTCCAGTTTAATAATAATAAACCACTATTATTATTAAATCAGTTATTAAAATCAGTTTTTATTTGACAATCACATTCATAGATATGGGCTTGTATATATATCGTCAGTTTTTCTTATTTCTATACATAGCCTATTTTCAGTTTCAAAAAGAATAACTCAGTGCATTGGAATGTTATGCAACCAACATCGCTCAATTATGTGTTTCAACAAATGCCAAAATCAATTTCAGTAATGTGCATAAACGAAATCAAATTAAATATTTTATCATTTGACATTTGTATTCACCAAATTTATAATATATATATATATATATATATATATATATATATATATATATACATAAAAGATGAAAAAAATAGAAATTTTGAACTAGGATAAAGCTGGAAACAGTTTAAAGAAAGTACGGGATCTGTTTTCTATAAAATATCTTGCATGCCCATGTTATCGGAAAAATTTAAGCGATTACTAGGAAATTTTATTTCGATGGCTACATAATAAATACAGACAGAAAAAAAATTAAAACCCCTCACATTCTTTCAGAAGACTTAAAATTAAATGTGTTATGTTACATTGAAGAATTCCTTATAACACCATTAAGTAAAATACCACAACAATTTAATATTTCTAAGACGTCTGTATTTAAAATTCTCAAACAGTAAAAATACAAATCTTACAAGTTTTCTAATTACCGACAATCATTTCATGAAGATAGAATAAGACGCGTTGATTTTTTCGAAACACTATTTAATTTATTAAATGAAAATTATAATATTGTGATGACTCATCCAACAATGCGTCACGTATAATACCTCTGCCGCGTTCTCGATAGATCTAGAAACGGAAAGATCGAGACTAATAAAAATCGAGAGGCTCATCGGCCGATATATATAAGTCGTCGAAGAAGGGAGGGGCATTCGAACCAAGTTATACCCGAGCGAACTTGCATAAATATAAATACATAAATGTGCTTATTGTTAGTAATTAGTTTTTATATTGTCATTCGTTTTTATTATTAATATAGTGTGTGTCTAAAGTTACCGTTAGTTTTATTTAAGAACCCGAAAAGACAAACTTTATAGTGGTGCAGGTGAGTGGTTTAGTAAATAACAGACTAAGTGGACAATTAAGCGTTAATTAAATATCTGTTTAAATAAATATAAAGTGCGAAAAGATGTTATTTTAAATATCGTGATGGCTAATAAAATGAAACTCACGGAATTAAAAGTGACTGATTTAAAACGAGAATTAGAGGAGAGCGATGAGGATACAACCGGCAAAAAGGCAATTCTCCAGCAACGGCTTCGAAATGTGTTGATCCAAGAAGGCTAAGATCCAGAAAATTATGTCTTTCAAGCTCCAGGTGGAGATGCTGACGTGAATTCGCTGTTGATGAAAATGGAACAACGTCTGATAGACAATTCACAAACCTTGGAACAGCGTCTAATAGATTCACAAACTAAAATGGAGCAGAAGACCCTGGAAACTTCTGGAAACTTAGCAAAAACTCTAGAACAAATGGAACGGAAGAATCTCGATAGTGCGAAAAATATGGAACAACGATTAATAGAGAATGCGCAAATTCAAATGCAACAAATGGAGCAGAAGAATATGGACAGTGTAAAAGCTTTGGAGCAACGTCTAATAGCAAGCCTAGATGGAACAACGAAGCTTAGAAATCGCTAGAATCCTCGAGAAAAATCTGGAAAAGAAATTACTAGAAAATTCTAGAAGCTTCGAAAAATGTCTAGAAATAATGGAAAAAAGAATTCTGAGAGCTTTGGAGAAAGTTCTAGAACAGCGACTAGTGGAAAACTCAGAAGCGTTAAAGGAAGAGGTTTCCATAGCTGTAGATAAGAAAATTGGAGAACATTCTAGACTTTTAGATGCAATAATGACTCAGATGAAATTATCCTTTACCATGATTCATTCTGATCCCAAGCATGTCAACGAAGAAGTTATACCACGGCCCATCGAAATAAAAGAAGAACTTGTGGCTACTTCGAAGACCAGAATCAAGCTACCAACTTTTGATGGAAAGACGTCATGGGCGACTTACCTGACACAATTCGAAGCAGCGGCAGAAGCAAACGCATAGTCTTCTGTCGAGAAGGCTACTACTTTAATCATAGCATTGAGGGGTGATGCTAGTGATATTTTACAGACATTGCCTACTGAGGAACGTAAAGATTATTCTCAACTCATTAAACGCTTGGAGATGAGATATGGTCATGCGCATTTGGAGCAAGTGTACCATACCCAACTTAAGAATCGATCACAGAAGAAAGGCGAGAATCTTCAGGAATTTGAGGCAGATATTGCTCGTCTAGATCGATTTGCATATTCTATGGCGCCAGATAATTTCATGGAACACCTAGCTGTTCAGACGTTCATAGATGGTCTCCGGGATATTGATACGCAGCAAGCATTAACGTTGGCACGACCGAAAACCTTGATCAATGCTTTGGCGCACGCACTTGAGTTTGAGACTGCAAACAAGCCTCTCGGAACCATGCTCGTGTCTGCACTGTTGACAGACAGGAAAATGAGGAGTTCATGGAGCAGGTGGTTAGTAGAGTTCAGAACCAGATCAAACCAAATAAAAGAGTACTGCGATGCTGGAATTGTGGAGAGATTGGTCACATTCGAAGTAAATGTGGTAAGGTGGCCAAGAAAGCATCGTCTGAGCAGCAGGAAAACTAAAGCGGGTCGATGAGCGGGGCAATTATCGATCCAGCATCAGGAAACCCCAAGGACGGTTGGTTAAGTCGCATCCTTGCAACATCAAACCAACGGCCTGTATGTTATGAAATTATGAAAAGAAGGACCTATGCTTGCTTGCTAGATACTGGATCGACGAAAACAATCGTGCGACCCGATTTAATTTCCAGAAACAAAAAGTTATTTTCTAGCAAATGGAGACTTAAGACAGCAACAGGAGAAGATTATGTCAGCACGCTCAGACGACGACTAGACAATATCCATGAACAAGTAAGACATAATATCCAAGATGCTAGTAACAGGATGAAGGAGTGCTACGACATCAATGCCGAGATGAGTGATTACCATGAAGGCAATCGGGTTTGGTTATATAATCCACAACGCCGACGGGGATTATCTCCAAACTTCAAAAGAATTGGAAGGGGCCATACGAGGTTTTGAAGCAGATTAACAATATAATATACCGCATCAGGCGAACACCTCATACTAATCCAAGAGTCGTACATTTTAATCGATTAGCCCCATATTCTGGAGCCAATAATGACGAAATCGCTGACTTGCGCCGATTGGATAGCCAATACCAGGAACTAACTTTGGAAGACTTTATGGAAGAGTATTCCGGTTCGAGAAAAGCTCGATTTGGGGTAACCATCGAGAAACAGCAAGATTTGTTTACGGTACCGCCAGACTACGCGCTTGCTCATTGCGTAGTCCGAGATCTGCGAATGGCCAAAAAATTATTATTATATAATCTGCATATGCAGATATATTGTTAAATGACCAATTAGACCTTAATAATTCCCCACTTTTAAACTGGTTTCATTAAATATTAAAATAACAATAATTTTAGACGATGTATCGGTAAGAGACGATTCTAATGTAGACAAGTGCAACCCATTGAAATAGTTTAGAAAAAAGCCATACATTTGTGAAGAGCGTGTTCAGTAGTAATATAAGATCCGAAGAAGCTACATCGTAGCGAAACATGTTATCTATTTATTAATATATAATAAAGTGTAATATATACTGGAAATAAGTGTTTTACTTAAATCCCATTTACATTTAAATATAATATATATAAATTAACAGAAAAATAGTCATAAGATTTATAAAAGTAAAGGTATATAAGGAAATATAAATAGCTCATTGTCTTACACTAAATATATTTTAAACTTTCAGTTTTTTATTTTTCTTTCTGAATCTTGCTTTGATTTACTGTTACAATCGTTGTGTGTCTTAACTAAATTGTTCAATAAAATCCCACAAACAGTAAAGTTAATATTATGCAATATATTTTCAAGACTTTCTTTACAATTACATTGTTCGGATAAATCCGTTATATACAAATTTGAATCTTGTAAATATCTATCAAGAATTACTAAACTTAATTTATGTAATATTGAAAGTTGATTTGTTGTGCTTAAAAATAAATCATGAAAGGTTTCACAAATTTCTTGTAAGGTATGCCATGCAATTGATACCGATATTAATGCACATTCAGTAGGCAAAATTAATTTACCTCTATCCATTTCTGAAATAAAATTACAGAAGTCACTTGGTACTTGTACTTCAACTTCCTTATCTGATTGTACCCAATTAGTACAAACATTGCATTTTTTATGTGTAATTGTTTTCTTACGGCATAACCAGCGATATATGCTAAAATTGACAGTTTGAGAACAGAAATATTTTTCAAAGAAAAATCGTTGCTTACAACTGCGTAAAATGGGTCAATGTTAATAACATTTTCATTAGATTCTTTACTACAAGGAAGTATAGTTTTGAGAAAAATTTCTCTATTTGCAGAAGAAAAGAGAACAGCATCTCTAAATCTGATTTTCCTTTCGCTCTCTAAAAGTTGTATAAAACTGATATAATAATTAGCGCCACTTAATTGACGGTAATAACTAAATCTACCTTCCAATACATCATTTTCAAATTTACTTAATAGCAGATAATCCAGTCGGTATGTATCAAACATATACGGTATTAGAAGCAAGAAAGCATCTATGGTATTTATAAGAGACTGAAATGTTTGGATTGATAATGACTGAGATATAGGCACAGACATTCTCCAGTTTTTTAACCAAAGCGATATTTTACGAAGAAAATCAATCTGTAATACGCTGTCACGTCTTATTGGTTCTCTATATTTATCATTAAACCGTCTTCCTTCAAAAGCACTTTTTATATTAACGATTTTCCACCACGTGGAAATAATATATAAAAACATACCTTCAGTCCTTCACGACCTTCAGTCGTACTTAGCACTGAAATACTTTTTGCAGCACATTTCAATGCAGCTATGTTTTTCTCGTCAAAAACTTTTAAAGCTAAATTTACATTTTGTTTTTGAATATTTGAGGGCTACAAAACTTTATATTATAGGGAGTGACCAAACTTTATAAGAGAATTTTTTTCTGCTTCATATAACGTCTCTAAATGTTTAAACTGTGCTGTGTTTATGCTACTATTAGCAGGATTATCAAAATCTGGAAATTTCGAGACACAGTTATCAGTTCTTTTACTTATCCAGTTGTTGCGTATACATTTAATAATATGAACAACATCAAGAATAAAAAATAGCTGCTTTGAGTTATTGGTATTATTGGTATTAGAGGTATTGACGGTTGCAAAATATTTTTCTCTATAAAAAGTTCAAACGCTTTCCGATTCACATTATTGTTATCAGATATTAAAGCTACCACTTTAAAGCCGAGATTTTCTATTTCTGTTAAAACTTTAATAATCAGAGTTTTTAATTGTACGGCTGTTAAATTATGTACTGGTATTAAAGCAACCACATCTTTATACTTTGAAGTTATGCTCGATATCATAAAAACCTGAATAGTTTTAGCTATTTTTGAAGGATCTGTTTCACTTATACGAAAAATTGTGTCACCTTTAAAATTTAACTCTGCATTGACAATATTTCATCCAGATGTAAATTTACAATTAATTCATTGTCTTTCAAAAAACTTCCTTTACTTTTTAAGTATTCAATGCTTCCTTCAAGACTTGCATCTCCTAAGGAAAATTTACAAATTAACTTCCTTATATTTCTAGGATGTGGCAAATATAGATATTTATTTTTATACAAAGAAAAATATGCTGCACTTGACTGAACAAATAACGTTGATGCAAAAACTAGTGTGTTCGTACTATACCTCCTTGTGTTGGATGGCTGCCTGCATAAGGTTAATTGCTCCATTATAAAAGAAAGTTGCACAGCTTCTTCATGATTTTCACTAATTTCAGATAACATAGTATTAATTTTATCAAATGAATTTTTTTCAATTAGATCACTAACACTACACTTCACAAAATCAAGAATGTCTTCTAAAATATTAATGGAATTTAACACATGCATGTTCCGGGGTATATTTTTAAAAGATAATTTCCCGCCTTTTATGCATAATTCATAATTTAAGTTTTGTTGAACCACTACCGAATATAGAACACTTGGGACACCTTCGGTCACATCAATGTAGCACAAATACACCTTTTCATTTCGATTAGATAAAATATATTCATTTGAGATATTCTTAGAATTATAATAATATCTTCTATTGTGTGAATTTCTCTCGCTTGTTGATACTTCTGTAAAGACTCAAGACTGTCTTTTACAGCGGTTTCCATATTTTCCTCTTCTACATTATGTAACCTTCTTGAAGTAGAAGGAGCTGTGCTTAAATAGTGCGGCAGGTTTGGAAATATTGAAGGTACTACATTGTTTTTCAATTTAGGTATTTTTCTTGGATATTCCTTACGTTCTCCACCAACAATACACACATCTGTTCTAATAATGTCACATTCTGCAAAATGTTTGATGTATATAAAAGGATTTTGTACGGTAGTAAAATCAGTTGGTATTTTTCTTAGGCAGGCTTTTCTCAAAACTTCATCTTTAGGAAGTGCAAATGTTGTGACATACTCTGTTTCATTTCTGTAATTTGATCTATATCCTTTTACACTGCAATGTCTAGGCATGATCTGAAAACAAAACAATGTAAAATTAATAATAAGTAGGCATTTTAAAAACACAGAAGTGGATGCAAATAAATAATATTACTTACTATATAATACTCTATTTATGTATTCTCAATGTTCTTTAAATGCACTTATAACTTATACGAGTAAATTACCTGTAAACCTAATAAAAGAGTTTGTAGCACATGCAAAACTATATAAACATAACCACACTGAACTGCACTGAATCACACAACAATCCGTAGGCAAGGAATTATGGGACTAAGATGGTCACGTGATTTTTGTGCGCCTAGGCCTATATTTCTCGTAGGCCTCAGTTATTTCGATATGACGTCACAATGTAACTAAGGCCCTACCTGTCGATTTCGCCATCATTTGAGGGAACCAAAGCATGTCATGCTTCGGGATGAAACTTAATTTTTAAGAAGGGGGCAATGTGATGACTCATCCAACAGTGCGTCACGTATAATACCTTTGCCGCGTTCTCGACAGATCTAGAAACGGAAAGATCGAGACTAAGAAAAATCGAGGGGCTCATCGGCCGATATATATATATAAGCCGTCGAAGAAGGGATGGTGCATTCGAACCAAGTTATCCCCGAGCGAACTTACATAAATATAAATACATAAATGTGCTTATTGTTAGTAATTGGTTTTTATATTGTCGTTCGTTTTTATTACTAATAGTGTGTGCCTAAAGTTACTGTTAGTTTTATTTAAGTACCGAAAAGACAAACTTTACAATATATTGAAGAAAATACTTTTCACTGATGAATCCTCTTTTTCTTCGAACACGTTCCTCGATTTGAAAATTTAACCATTGAAGATTCCTGATTTCAAATAGATTCAGCCCCAATTCATTCAACTGCAGCAATTACAAATTTTCTTCCTGATCGATTGATAGGGAGATTTATCGACGAATTACGAACCAAACCGGATTTTTTAACAAACTCTTTGCAGGAATTTCATAATCGAGTCGCATATTGTATGGAATGTGAAGGTGGATATTTAGAACATTTATGAAAAGTTAAAGAATTATAAATAAAAACAAACTTTATTTCAATTTACCATAAAATTAATTTTAATATTGTTTGTGTAAGTTAAATGTTAAATAAATTATTTTCACACTTTGTTGACACTGACAACTAAAATGCCTTATTACGACAAGTGATGACACTCGCATTGTTGGCTGCGTTCCTATGCATTGAAACATTTATTTTAAAACCAAACATAGGTATATTCCTGTGTTATGTTCAGTGATATAAAAACTCAAGGTATATCTTTAATTCCGCACAAAGGAAAGGCATATATGTTTAATAGACCCCACGTCGTGACTTTCTAAAATATGTTGGCACTTATAAAATGCGAGCGACGTATATCTATACTGTACATAACTCATAATCATTGTAAGTGGGAAATATTTCCAACATTTGTTGTAATATTTTTAGATTTATCTTCTACATGTTATGTTACTGTTTTTATGGTTTTTCAAGTTTCTCATGATTATCGTACTTTAAAAGCTATCCCACGTCACTAATTACGAAATTTAAGAAAAAATTAAATTTTGTACTGAAAAAGTAAATGCTTAGTTAGTAATGTATTCTAACAAGAAAAACCATTACAAAGTAAGGAGTTTGTTATGCTTAGTGTGTAGCTTTTCAGTAGTCTTAAGGACTATATCTCAAAACCAAATTAAGAAATCTTAAGGTTACTAAAATAAAAATTATTTATGTATAGCATCTGAGATGGTTCATACGAATAGCGTTATATAAGAATTTGTTAAACTGGAACAGGCCTTTATGTATGTCGATGACACAATAATATATTTGACTTAAGTTGGCATTGATTAACTGTCATACAAACAGTAAATGGAAATGTAATATTTTTTTTATATAAAAACCAGTTTATCATCTGGTGATCTTTTATTCAAAGAATACTATAATTTTAACTGAATATTTTTAATGAATTTTTTGTTTTACTTGCTTCTTCTATTTTCTTGGATTGGTTTTGCATTTTTTTGCCCATTGTCGTTTAGTCTTATGTAGTGCTTAGCCTAGTTTAGGTTCTTTCCTTCTGATCTTTCCTTTATCGCTTTTAGATACTTAAGATGCTTTTAGATGCTGTAAATTCATTTCTTCTTTTATCGATTCTTTTTGTTCCTGCTACCTATACTTTGAATCCCATTTCTGCAGCTTATAGTAGTTTTTCCTATTTTTCACAAAAATCGAATATTTCAGTACATATACTGTTATTAGTAAATATACGCTATTAAATATCGATGGTTTTGTTTTTCTAGATATTTATTTTCTATTTTTCTGTTTTCTTGTATAATTAATAGTAAAACCTAGTTGCCAATTTTCTACTATTTGCAATCTCATACTTTTCCGTTTTCTTATTGCTATACACTGCTCCTATTCTTCACCTGTGTTCGCAAACATTTCAACAACTTCTCCATCCATACTGTCATTATGTGCTGCTTTACATTATCTTTCTTTTTCGAAAGTTTGCGTCTATTGTCGTGCTTGCTGTATTCCTATTTAGTATGAAACATTTTGTTCATATATACTTATGTTCTTAGCCATTATAGTATTCTTTTGATGATCAACACCTTTGCTTCACTATTCGAGAGATCAATGAAATATTTTGAGCATGTATTCATTACTTAATTTCTAGACTAGATGACTAAGTTTGTTAAGTTTCATTTCCATTTTAATTATCATATTTCCTATAATTATATTCTTTATAGCAACTTAATTATTAATTATAGAAAAGAACATATTGCTATGGATTTTTCCCCATATATATATTTTAAATTTAATTATATATTGTCCTATTATTTTGGATATATGTGTATATCCGCATGTATTTCATGTCCTTTGATAAAAACTGGTTTTATTCGAGGTCGTCTTTATGCTAAAACGATAGCGAAGTATTGAGGGGTAGACACAATTTAATAGTTAGACGACAAGCACGTTTATTTATTTTGAAATTAGATAATTATCTTTTGAAAGTTAAATTCGGGTTGTATTTGATTTATTATAGTAGATGTGTTTGTATTTCAATTTCCCGAACTATTTTACGAGTTTGTAGTCTCGTAATTTTGAATATTTTATAACGTTTCTCGTCAAGGTGTCTTATATATATTTTTTACGTAAGTTATATATTTTTTTAAAAAGGATATCTTTTTTAATTTTGAAAGAATTGAATTTTGTATTTTCTATTGTATTAATATTGTTGTATTGAGATTTAGTCTTAGTTAATTGATATAGATAACAAAGAGGATTTTTAACATTTCTAAGTAAAAAACTGTAAATGTAAAATTTTGCACGTTGGTATTTCAAGGGTATTTTTTCTTGGACATGTAAGTGCGCATGTTTTTAGAGTTTTGTTCAAGCTGTCAAGTTTGGTTATTTATTTTGTTCTCTGGGGAGAAATTAGAACTATTCTTTTGATTTAATTTATTTTTAATTTGTTCGGTATTCACTAAGGTTTTTTGAATGCACGTAGCGGTCATTTCCGTGCGTTATTTTTAACTTTTAAAATATTGTTTAATGATGCAATATTAATCTTTATACTCTATAAAGAGTTTTTTCTTTTTTTTGATTTTTGTATTAAATTGTCATTTAAATTTATATTGTGATTATTATTGAATTGACCTTTTAATTTCAAGTTTTATAAGTAACTTAAAGATATAATTATAACATTTGTCAATACTCTTTTACTGGCGCCTTATAAATTTGTAGAAGAGACAACCACTTTTCCAATTGGAACCCTGAGAAGAACGCAGTCCCATTTTTTGGAAGTAAACCGACTGAATATCCTAGCTGGATAGATTTGTCGTGAATGGTGGTAGGTACAACAAATATCAAAACCACAGTTCATAGCAATATGTTTTATTTATTTCATTTTTATCATAAAGAATTTGATTAAATTATGAGCACCGAAAAGTTAACTGGATGTCAAGTTCCTTATGCTAACTATTAATAATTATCTTCTTTCTTGGATTGTTTGAATGCGCTTGCTAAAAAATAGATTTCATTATATAATACGTATGCTAAAAATAGTAGATATAATGGGTGTTTCAATAGGGACGTCGAATTTCATTCCCACCCACCGTTTAACTATAGAATAAAATGTCTCCTCTACTCTGGTAGCACACCTTTTTTTCTTTTAATGAAATTCTTGATTCCCTTCTTACGTGTCTGCTGTTAAATTTCGCTAATAATGCGTCGAATAAAGGCTGTCCCACTAAGAAATTTCCGTTTTCATTTCGTGACGAAACTACATGTTTTCTTCTTCTTCACCATTGACCAATTAAGGCCACATGAAGTCTGTTATCATGTGACGATAACACTGATCAACAATAAAAATCTTTTGGGCTTAAAAATAGTTAATTCCTATGTATTTCCGCCTGCTGAATTCAAAAATCGACCGATTAGCTCCTGCTTTGGAAACACACAGACATATCATTTTTTTGAGTCTACAATTTCAGTTTGGCAGAAATTTTGTTTTAGAGTGTTATCACATCTGTCAACTGACAATAAACAACGTTCTCCAGTTGTTTGTAGATTATAAATCACTGTTGGAGTGATTGTAAATTTCATATTGTTTCTGTTGTATTTAGTGCAGAATTTTTAGTTTTGGAATGCTTTGTAAGTTTTAAAATTTGTTTACTCAAAATAGCACAATGTGTAAATTTAGTGAATAATTTTTTTACACTTGTGGTGGAGCAGTGTTTTCGTCACAAAAAGCACAATCTCACGCCTGTTATGAAAACTGCCCAACAGCATTATTTTAGTATGAAGGTAGGGCACCAAGATAGGCCATGGGCTCTACATAAATGTCGCAGCTCTTGTTCAGTTATACTACGAGAATTGCTGAAAAATAGAAATACCATCAACTCAGATGCAACATATGCCTTAAAGTCCAATTTCTCCACACCCACCTAGATTGTTTCCCTACTGGTTGCGAAGCTGTCAGTAACGAATACGGAGAAAGATTCTATCAGAGAATTTCTGTAATGGAACAAAAATTTTAGGGCCATCGGAATGAAGCAATGCTTGCGGATTACAGCAGGTTTGTGTGTAAGGATGCTCCGGAATTCACTTATAAGAGGCATGCCAAAAGAAAACGATCTCATGAACCGCTTCGCCACATGCTAGGTATTCTCCCATCAATTTTGAACTCTTAAATTGTAACTGTGATTAACAAAATTTTAAATCGACTTTGTTTTTCGCATATGTAATTAAAGTGTATCATCTTGTTTCAATCCTTTTTTTTTATTTTTCTTTATCGTATTCGTTTTTCTCAACCCAAAATTAGTGAGGTTTGACCCATAATGTGAAGGAAACATTCAATTTTTTTTTGTTGGCCAGTGTAATCTGCACCGTTTACTGTTACTGCATTTGCAGTTTTACCCTGAAAATTTAGTGTGCAATTAATCCATGAGTCCAGAAACCACACAAAATTCAACAGTTTTGTGTATTGACGTACCCACCGAGCTCAATTTGCGCCTTATCCCTAAAGTTTATTTTGTGCGAAAATTCACCATCCACTTGTTGACGGTGCAGTATTCCGTTAACAAATACGATGCAACGTATGTTATACTGGCTCTCGTTCCTGCGTTAATTGAATTTTGTAAGGATAGAAGGTGAGATCTTTTAAAATTCGGTGCGAACTGGTTCTGAACATATGAGTTTGCTGTGAATGATGGTGAATCAAAATGCCGGAATCTTATTTATCTCACAACTCACTTTTAAATCACCACTTTGCTTAAATTTAATGATTTATCTTCGCACTGTCACATGGTGCATTATCATGGGCTGAAATTGGACGAATCTTCGAACTATTTTAGCGTAACATTCCTAATATTTAAAATGGGTCTTTATAATTACTGTGTTCCAGCTGTCGCATTTTAGAAGGCCCATGTTGAACAAAGTACAAATGCTGCAAAATTTAAATATAGCGTTTTAACTTGGACACCCAACATAATACAGTGTGTATTATAAAATAATTTATAATGTTTTGTTATTTATACAAAGATGTCAATAGGAAGCTGGGATAAAATATGCCTAATCGAAAAACACAATTTGGAAAAAACGAAATAGAAAACTCATGTCTCATATTATTATTTTAATATAGAGAGGCAATTATCATTTTTTGCCAAAATTAGCTTATTGTCCTTCCGTATTTAGTGACCTACAGCAAATTAGTTTATTGCAGAGCACATTGCTGAGTAATTTAAAGAAAAATAATAAAAGTATTAATAATGGAATTTCTAATAATTTACTGTTCGATGCAGTGGAAGATATTAGACCTTTGTACTTTGTATAACGTACCCTCCTAATACGAATAATTCTTCCTAGATATTTGTGCATTGCAACGCTTCTAGAGCGTAGAGCTAAATCTATCAAGCTATATCTAGCTGCTGAAAATTTGACCGTAATGTAATGACCCGGAAATATTCCAGACTTCAATCCATGAAAATGTATGGCGCTATTTAAAGCCAATTGTGTTACAATATAATACCTAGTTATTGTGGACGCTTGGTGAGATGATCCATTAATTAAAACCTGCACTCGACGACTAGGTTCAAAGAATCTTAACCTCTGTCCTAATTTCGATTTCTAATATTGCCATTGTTAGACCATCTTTGTTGTTTTCTGTTAAATAATTAATAATAGATATAATAGTCGATGACAGGCGTTTTTAATTCCACATATAAATTTATTATTTTCTATAAGAAAATAAAAATATACATGAATATGTTCAAGTATTATTGCATGCTAAATAATAATATATCACATCAAATGAGAAATATTGCTATATTGTTATCTTCTTTTTTTAGAAAATCTTCGGCAATATTTAACTAACATATAGGGCTTTGTAAATTAGAAAATGTTAGAGCGTTAATGATAAAATTGATTGCTTTGCAATGAAGAGAGGTATCGCGTGTAAATTGTATAAAAACTTAAACAGTGCCTAGTAGGATATAAAATTTTTTACTGAATCCAAAATACTCTGTGATAACTGGAGACCAGACGCATAAGGCCGAAATTACAATGGACCATACAAATATTCTATAACATCGCTAAGTACAACACGCAGTTAGTGAATAGCAGTTTTGTCGTTGAATTGTAACGCAATTATTTCGATATTACACTTAACTTCCTTTCTTCATGGGTGTAGATAGAAAAACAATCACATACAATATATAACATACCCTGCAAAGACTGTGACAAAGTATACATAGGCCAAGCAAAACAGTTACTACAGGAAAGATTGAAAGGTCACAAATACGCAAAAAATCAAACTTCTTTAAAGAAACACCAAATGACACTTAAACATAATTTTGATTTTGAAAATACCGAAATAATAACAAAGCAAAAAAATACAAAAGCTAGGGAGGTCTTAGAAATGATCCATATTTTCAAAAACAGCAGAACAATCAACGACAGAAACGAAATTGATGGACTTTCTAAACTCTATTACCCACTCATTAAACTATAAAAGACAACCAACCCCGCCCCCACACACACCAACACAAACAAAAATTTTTTTTTATTATTCCCCATTGTAAATACATATACTATACATCCCTCAACACATTCCCTGACCATTTTGCTATTTTTGAAACAGAATAAAGACAGTCAAACAAAATATTCGAAGCGGCGCGGTCGTTTCCCTGAAAAAGGGCTCGGACAATTTCCGACGACACATGTGCACAATATGAGTGTTAAAACAAAACAAACCGGTGAGTTTTATGTCATTCAATGTTTCCTTACTTTATTATTAGTTTAATTTAAAAATTTTTTAATTCATTCATACAAATGTAATCATTTTAACTTTTCCTTACTTTATTATTAATTTAATTTTAATTGTTAATGCACTCACACAAATTCAAACATATTTTCTTACTTTTCATTGTATTAATTTTTGTTTCTAGTTACTTTAAAAAGACTCAATAATAATAAGAGTCGAAACGTCGTAGAAGAAAACATTAAAAGTCATTAAAGGTCGCTAAACCAATAAAAAAGTCTATTATTTTAATATATATATATATATAGTTGATTCCGCTTAATGTGGAAAGTATTTCGGAGGTCCAAATAAATCGGAGATCGTGAATAAACAAAAGAAAAATATCTCCATGTGCATTGACTGGTTTACTTATAAACATATACATTCAGTATTGTGGTCCTCAGTACTAAATACGTACATACTAAACAAATAAATCCAATAAGTACAACATATCTACATAAAACAAAATCCAAATTACGTGGTTAGGTATGTATAGGTACTGGTAGATATAATACATATATGTATGTCCATATATTTGTGTATATACAATATACATGTACATATTATACAAGGCGTGTCTCTTTTTCCAACGAGAAAGCTACCCCTCTGTCGCCTTAAAATTTTCAGGCTTCTGGCCCAGCTTCTTTGCAAACTCTCCGGCTTTCCATTTTAACATAGGCCCGTACACACGAACACCTCTTTTAGTAACAATGCCAAACCATTTGCTGGTTGCTTGGTCAACTTCAGCATCTTTTCCTTCTCGTTTACGTTTTGATGTACGTCGCAGGTGTGAGCGGGCATGGGCTCACACCTGCGACGCTATTTGTTCACGGAGTTCGAGTTCTCTTTCAGTTTCACGAATTCGTAGTTTTCGGTACCTTTAAAATTTAGAATTTCTCCGATTCGTTGTGTTTGGATGCTCTTTTATTTTGTTTAGCAGATCCACTTTTTGAACAACACTTAAGTCTACGGGGCATTTTCAACAAACGAGCCCACACACAGTTTGTCTTAACTACATACTTGGAGGAGCGCACATTAAGAAATGAGTCGACTTTGGCCCCTCGGTTCACATTTCGCTTCTCCGAGAATTAGGGAGTGCTTCCGATTATTCGGTGTTTTGCCTCGATAAAACGGTGAAGTTTTGCTTATCTTTGATTCCGTTTTATTAGAAATGTCCCAAAGAAGCGGTTGTCCCAATTATCCGAGGACCCAATTAAGCGGAATCGACTGTATATTAATTCTTTAAGATTATAGTATCTTACGAAAAGAGTTTCTTCGTGTTCCGAGGGTATGGTAGATTCAAATATACGATCTGTGAAGAGCTTTGAACGAAACACCGATGAAAATTTTTCGAATTTGAATTATACGTAAAAACTTCTGACAGTAATAAGTTAAGAATAATTGAAGTATTTTAGAAAAATTGTCACTTTTCAGAATTATATGTGGGTGGATATGTTTTAAATCCCACATTTTAAATCTATATTATGTAGAACATATTGTTAATTCTTTGATATTTTTATATATTTTCTTTATTTTATATTTGTTAACTGTATACATTCTTCTCGTGAGGAATGTGTACTGAATAAATCGTTATATTCCTTAATAAACTATTGAATGATTTCTCCCCGTTTGATGCTAGGCCCTATAAATAAGAGCTGAATACTTCCTGAGATAAAGCTTCTAGAGTCTTAAAAAGGTGTATAAGTTTTTGTCGAAAACTTATTAAATTACTATATTAAGGATTTATTATACCCAACAAACTCAATACACAGCAATATCTGTAAGGAGTGGAAGATAGGAATACTTGAAAGAACTTCTTAAATAAATAACATTATAGTAACAAAATATTAAAAATTATATTGTTCAGAAGAGAATCCAGAAGAAAATACTTAAGAACGGCCGTGAAAGTCTAGAAGCTACTATTATCCAATTTTCTCGTCTGTTACTCTTCATAAATATTAATTTAAAATTATATATTTAAAAATTAGTGAATTTAATAACAAATGTTTCCATATTATGACTTACTAGCAAGTAATTAATATAACTTATATAAAGTAATAAATTTTGTGTAAAAAATAATAATAGTATTAATTGCCCGAGAGTTAATACCTATTACAGGACAATAATAAACAATTTATAACAAACATATATTTAATTATAAAATTTAAGTTAAACTAGCACCTTAAATAAATGATAGTATAAAAATGCACTGATTTTAAGTTTCAAATACTTTAATCTAACTTTCCACTACAATATCGTTTCGTCACACTGTGACTTCATCAGGTGGATGAATACATAGTGAATTTACAAATGTACAAGGTATATATACACAGCCTGGTAATTATAAATTTAATGAAAGTAGGGGGGAATTACAAATTTCTGTTTGGTCGTTTAATACTAACCCTAATTTCTTATATCTAGAAATTTCTAACGATTCTAGTAAATCTAGTTTTTTACTTTTATCTTGAATATGCAGAATTTTGAAGTTAGTATTAAAGTTGTGGTTATTCTCTATACAATGATTAGCAAAAGTTGAATCTGATTTATTATTTCTATAACTATTTTGATGTTCAGATATCCTTTGAGTGAATTTTCGTCCTGTTTGACCAATATATGACATATTATACTCACAAGTTAACTTATAGACGCCTGAACCAAGTTTTTATCCGTTTTGTCCTTATTGTTTTTTAAAAAACTTCCAACTGTATTATTGGTTTTGTACGCTACGATAGTATTAGTGGCTTTCTTGATAAGATTACTCATTATGTCTGAAGTTTTCCCGATATACGTTAAGGAAGAATAATGTACTAAATGTTTTAATTGTTTAGGGTATATTAAAGAGCGGGTAAGTATTTTTTGTTTGTGTTGGAGGATTCTATTGATAATATTGTATGAATATCCATTATTTTTAGCAATAGTGTGTATTCTGTTTAATTCTATGTTGAAATTGTTTTTATTCAGGGGTATATGTAAAAGTCTATGTATCATAGATTCATACGTGGTTAATTTGTGCTTTAACGGATGAAAGGAGGACGCATGTATTGTTGTATCTGTCTGTGTTGGCTTATGGTAAATGGAAAATTCATGTTTATTAGCGTTATGTGCTATAGTAAGATATAGGAAATTAATTAAGCCATTCTTTTCTATTTCTAGTGTAAATTTAATATTTGGATGAACATTATTTAAATAATCAAAAAACATTTTTAATTGTCTATCCGTACCATTAAAGCGGATTAGCACATCATCAACGTATCTAAACCAGTAAATACATTTTTTAAAAAGGGGGTGAGTGCTTATAGTTTCTTCGAAATGATTCATGAAGAATTCCGCTAATAGGGGGCTTAAAGGGTTTCCCATAGCTAATCCTGTCGTTTGTGTGTAATATTCATGGTTGAATTGAAAATAATTTTGTTCTATGCAAATATTAAGTAGATTTAAGATTTCTCCGTATATAACGGGATTAGTATGGTGTTGATGTAGTTTAAATTTAATGATGTCTATTACTTCTTTTGTTGGGATATTAGTAAACAGATTTGTTACATCGAAAGATTGCATAAATTTCTCTGCTAGAAATTTATGCAAACAGTTAATTAATATTGTAATAGAACATACAAAATTTAAATTAACCTTTTCTTTAAAAAATTCCTTAGATCTCATAAATAAAATCTCAAATTTAAATATCCCTAATAACGCTAAATTTGTGTCTTTCGATGTAACAAATTTGTTTACTAATATCCCAACAAAAGAAGTAATAGACATCATTAAATTTAAACTACATCAGCACCAGACTAATCCCGTTATATACGGAGAAATCTTAGATCTACTTAATATTTGCATAGAACAAAATTATTTTCAATTCAACCATGAATATTACAAACAAACGACAGGATTAGCTATGGGAAACCCTTTAAGCCCCCTATTAGCGGAATTCTTCATGAATCATTTCGAAGAAACTATAAGCACTCACCCCCTTTTTAAAAAATGTATTTACTGGTTTAGATACGTTGATGATGTGCTAATCTGCTTTAATGGTACGGATAGACAATTAAAAATGTTTTTTGATTATTTAAA
Source organism: Melolontha melolontha (assembly GCA_935421215.2). NCBI lineage: Eukaryota > Metazoa > Arthropoda > Insecta > Coleoptera > Scarabaeidae > Melolontha > Melolontha melolontha. The sequence continues at coordinate 84,704,853 of OW285239.1, read as the reverse complement.
TAATGTTCATCCTAATATTAAATTTGCACTAGAAATAGAAAAGAATGGCTTAATTAATTTCCTAGATCTTACTATAACACATAACGCTAATAAACATGAATTTTCCATTTACCATAAACCAACACAGACAGATACAACAATACATGCGTCCTCCTTTCATCCGTTAAAACACAAATTAGCCACGTATGAATCTATGATACACAGACTTTTACATATACCCCTTAATAAAAACAATTTCAACATAGAATTAAACAGAATACACACTATTGCTAAAAATAATGGATATTCATACAATATTATCAATAGAATCCTCCAACACAAACAAGAAATACTTACCCGCTCTTTAATATACCCTAAACAATTAAAAGATTTAGTACATTATTCTTCCTTAACGTATATCGGTAAAACTTCAGACATAATGAGTAATCTTATCAAGAAAGCCACTAATACTATCGTAGCATACAAAACCAATAATACAGTTGGAAGTTTTTTAAAAAACAATAAGGACAAAACGGATAAAAAACTTGGTTCAGGCGTCTATAAGTTAACTTGTGAGTGTAATATGTCATATATTGGTCAAACAGGACGAAAATTCACTCATAGGATATCCGAACATCAAAATAGTTATAGAAATAATAAATCAGATTTAACTTTTGCTAATCATTGTATAGAGAATAACCACAACTTTAATACTAACTTCAAAATTCTGCATATTCAAGATAAAAGTAAAAAACTAGATTTACTAGAATCATTAGAAATTTCTAGATATAAGAAATTAGGGTTAGTATTAAACGACCAAACAGAAATTTGTAATTCCCCCCTACTTTCATTAAATTTATAATTACCAGGCTGTGTATATATACCTTGTACATTTGTAAATTCACTATGTATTCATCCACCTGATGAAGTCACAGTGTGACGAAACGATATTGTAGTGGAAAGTTAGATTAAAGTATTTGAAACTTAAAATCAGTGCATTTTTATACTATCATTTAGTTATGGAGTTTCAACAAGTGTCTCCCTTATCAATTAATTATTTAGCACCTTAAAAATGATGTTTCACTACATGTACCTACATAATTTAGTTCCTTTTTAAATCATGAAAAATATTTGTGTAATAAACATCGGCTGTTCTATATATATTGTACACTGATAGTCGGCGTCGGTAATACAAAGGTTGAAATATATCGAGATGGATGACTAGGAACATGGAATTTCAGTATAAACAGTAAATTGCTGTAGTCAATAATCCCATTTACTTGTTTCCTCAAAAATATTGATTAATGTCTTTGTCTCCGTCCAAGAAGGGATTGGAAACTATGGCGTGCAAGTAGTGAATTATAGTTAATACCCTTAACAGGATACTCACCGTCAGCTTTAAATGAGATATATTTCAAAAATCGTCGTTGAACCTTCTGAGAGAGACTTGATGAGAGACGTAATATGGTGAGTAGACAGTGGAACAATATTCCAAAGAGCTCATAATAAAAACGAAATGAAAGGGCCCTTGAGTCGTAAAATTTCTTAATTCCATGGAACGGCGTATAATAAATCCTAATTGTTTAGAAGCTATAGGAAACATAGAAACATATCTAATGTTTCATCCGTAATTGCTTTTCAAACCGATGTACTCAACTCGGCGATATTTTAACTTTCTTATGTCTTCCGAAATGCAAAATATATCTTTGTATGAGCGATAACCTCCTTCAATGCAAATCTCTGATCGCCGAGGTGAAGTAGCGCCCAGTTCAGGCGAATATGAGGGATGAGACAGCAAATCGAAATATAATTCGACCAAATTTTTGGTTAGAATTGCAGAGGAATGCGGTGAAACAATATTTTTTTTCGGAAAACGTGGTCGTTTTTTCTTTAATTCAGTATTGAAATGATCCAATAAATTAGCATAATAGGATCCTGTTATCGTTCTTCTTTTCGCCAAATAATGGATATAGATTACATGAATATCGTTAATTAAAAAACCGAGAAAAACCTCATCTATCCCGGAACGTGTGTATGCATTTCGCTCTTATTAGAGCTCGTCAGCAAACGATATCCTGGAGACAGCCATGACTTTTCACTTTTATACTTCGTGTATAAATGGTTAACATTTTGAACTTACTGCAAATGAGAATTAATTATTTTTAAATCTCCTTTCTACATGCAAATGTCGCCTTATGTGTTACGTTAATTACTATAATTTCACGAACTAAGTTTGTACCAGTATGCAGAATGCAACACGTCGCTCGCGATGTCAACCTTCCTGGTTGTTAAGATAATTAAAAATTTGTGAGGCTCTAATAAAAGCGAAATGCATCCACACGTTCCGGGATAAAGGTGGATTTTTACGTAATTTTCAATTATCCTAACACCCAGAAAGGTTGACGTCGCGACGTGTTCCGATACGCATACTGGTACAAAATTAGTTTGTAAAATTGTAATAATTAACGTAACACATTAGGCGTTACGTGAGATTTAATAGTTATTAATATATATATAAATATATAAATATATGTATATGTATATATATATATATATATATATATATAAGTGTTTAGATAATTTCTTAGCCGTTCATTAAATATAACATTTAATAAATTATTGGAGTTTTTCGGCTTTATTATATGAAATATTTACAAATATCAAATTAGAATGTATGTAATTGCAGAGTAAGTGGGGATGTAAACATTGCTGTCTACAAATTACAAAGCAAATCATACGAAATGATTGTATCGTATGATTTGCTTTGTAATTTGTAGACAGCAAGTTTACATCCCCACTTACTCTGCAATTACATACATTCTAATATTTCATATAATAAAGCCGAAAAACTCCAATAATTTATCAAATGTTATATATATATATATATATATATATATATATATATATATATAGATAATTATTTCGTGACCTTTATATGTTATGGTAAATTCAATTTGTTGGCGATTTAAGGTCTGGTTTTACTTCAAAATGTATAGATTTAAAACAATCCTACAAATGGAATTTTAGAATTTATGCATATATAGTCCCACCTGAGAATACCTGTTGTTTTATGGAGAGCGTGAAGCTTTCTGGTAGGATATTTAAGATTCTGTTGCGCTCAGGTAATAATTTGAGGCAGGATTGTTTGTGTTGGTCTATAGAGATACTCTCTTTTAGGACAGGAACGTTTTCTTTATGAAGGTCCAATTTCTGGATAAGTTCTTGGGTAAATGTACCAATTTTAATTAATTTAGCACTTTTACATGGTTTTCTAAATTTTGTTTATTTTATTCGTTTTAGCCAATATTTCTGGAATTAACTGCCTTTGAGTAGGAATAATTCTTGATATTTATTATCACTTGAAATAAATATTTTTTTCTTTCGGAAACTATCTTCAAGTATGGTAATGCTGTTTATTATTTATTTGAAGCAACTTTGTAATTAAATTATGATTATTTATTAGGTTTTAAAGAATTTTTAAGTGGAGGCATCAAAAAGCGTCGTTTCTATTATAAGTAGTACAAAAATGATCTCCAATCAACTTTTGGTTTTTTTGTCATAACTACCAAAGGAAGCTAGTGATAATTATTTTCATTTTTGTAAAATTTTACTAAAAATCCAAATAATATAAATAAAGTAATTTTATCCATTTTATCAAATTATTTTTCTGAATATTACTACGTTCTTTTCGTTCGATTTCCAATAATAGTTATTTCTATATAAACCTATATCAATCTTAATATATTACCCTCACATTATCAAAGTTGCATACTTTAACAGGGTTTAATCAAAAGTTAAACTAACAGTAACGTTCAAGATTTTGTGTGCATTAATATTTTAAACATAATTAGCTTTAAAATACTTGATTTAACGCTATATTAAGTTTTGATAAATAAATAAATGACTAAATAAAATAAATAATATATATAATAATATATATATAATAAAAATATTCGATTGAGATGTCATAATTAAAAAGCTAATTTAGATCATAAATTATGTTTACATAGGATTTACTAAATTATTTACGTTTTAAGTACTATTCCTTAATTGATATTACTTTCTTTAGACTGAAAATTAATTAATTTCTTTGCATACTGTAAGTATGAACTGAAGCATCGAATAGATTCAATTAGTTCAATTAGTAGTCTGGTTTTATTTCAATATGTATATATTTAAAACAATCTTACATGTTTCAGCATATGATGCCTTTATCAAAGAAATTAAAAATATAAATAACAGAATATTAATGTCAACTTATATATCTGTCGTTGTCATGGATAAAATTACTCAAAAATACATATAGTTTAATAATAGTAAATCGTGCCTAGGCATTCTCTAAACAGTTAGACAACAAAAACGGGGTAATGGCAAGCCATGAGTTATTGTTATATCTGCGCCCATGGAGCGGCTTAAGATGTTAAGCAGTCGGCATTCCCCTTGACCAGAAGGAAAACCACGAAAACCTACTCGGACAGCCAGTCAGGGATCTAAACACGGAACTGCCAGTATGATAAGCAAATGTACAGATATTTAAGTAACATATGATATATATTTATATAACAGCAACATATATTATCATGGTAAATTGCAGATTTGGATTGGGATCTCAGAAACTACTGCAGATAGAAAAACGCTTAAATGGGGAAAGATGGGCAGTTTTACGAGTTTGATTTAAAACTGCTTTTGTATCTCCGATAACTTTCATGACTTATTAGATATTCAAAGAAAACTAAATCTTACGATTTTCTTTAAACATGCTTAGCATCGTTAATAGTAATTTTAGAGAAAAAGTGTTCAGACAAAAGTTTTAGATAGTTTTACGCCAAATAAAACTGTGTAGCTAATATTTTTTTTTCGTTCACCATTATCGACTTATGACACAAACTTGTGTTTTTTTAAATAGAAACCATAGTTGGTTTTGACATCATTAAAAAGCTTATTTTTTGCTGATTACAATGATATAAGGTTTGATATGGATATTTTAAAAACTTAAGAGGATATAGACATTTCTATGATTGTTCACTTTATAAGATAAAAACTTAAAAAAAAAATGTTTGGTGTTTTGTAATTCAAAAAACGAAAAATCTGAGTTACAATAGTGTTCGTTGGAGCAGTCGATAAATGTACTAACATTGCTTTCAAGTTGAGTCACAGAAGTGGGAGCTGTTCATTTTTACTTTTAAGTCAAGTTAATTGTCAAACATTGACAATTAACTATTAATTACTTTAATTGTAACTTAACTATAAGCGGTGCAAACGCCCGTTAATCATAAGTTTGCATTGGCTATGGAATTTTCTAACGTAGAAAAGTGTGATATGGTTGAATGTAACATTCAGTGCCAGAAAAATTCTACTAGAGCTGCTGAAGTTTATTTTGAAAATTATTTTGATCGACATCAGCCGTCGCTACCTAAGAGATTTTAAGAGATTATGGGATAATTTAGCATATTATGGTTCGTTCGTTAAACCAAAATAAAAAAAGGGGATGGATGAAGATAGAGAAATAAACATATTAGCAAGTGTCGCTCAGAATCCATCTACATCGACCCGACAAATTTCAACAGAAATGGGCTCCTCTCAACGCACTATTGTCAGAATGTTCAAGAAGCATAAATTTCGTCCCTACAAATTATCAGTATCACAAACTTTACATGAAGGTGATAACATCAGACGAATAGCTTTTTGTACATGGTTTAAAGATCATTGTCAAAACGATGCACACTTTTCAATGAAAATATTATGGACTGATGAATCTCGTTTCACAAATTGTGGAATGTTTAATAGGCACAATGAGCACATATGGTCTCAAACAAATCCACTTCACGTTGAACATAGGAGACCACAAATTAAATTTGGGTTTAATGTTTGGTGTGGTGTTATAGGATCAACTGTTCTTCCTCCTTTTATTTTTGATGGATCACTAACTGGCAATCGTTATCTTAATTTTTTACAACAAGATTTGGAGGAAATGTTAGATAATTTAAATTTAAGAACCCGAGCAATGCTGCAATGGTTTTAACATGACGGAGCGCCTCCGCACAATCAACTGAATGTTAGAAATTATTAAAATTTGAACTTCCCTAATCAATGGATAGAACGAAATGCACACATTGAATGGCCGGCTAGATCCCCTGATTTATAAGTTTTGGATTTTTTCTTGTGGGGTGTACTAAAGGACACAGTATACAAAAGAACATATGAAACAATCGACGATTTAAGAGAAGCTGTTTTAGTTGCTTTTAATAACATCGATAGGCATAAAGTCCGCAATGCTACAAATTCTGTTGTGAAGAGATGCAATTTGTGTATTAATAATCATGGAGGTAGCTTTGAACATTAATAATGTTGTGTGCCCTTAATAAAAGTTCTTATAGTTTTCATTTTATTACTACATAAGATTTCAAAATAAGTTTTCATTTGGTTTGTGTTTTATCAGTTCGAAATTCAATTGTTTTCCATAAAAACCATAAAAATGTCTATATCGTCTTTATTTTTTTAAATAACCATATCAAACCTTATATCATTATAATCAGCAAAATATAAGCTTTTTAATGATGTCAAAACCAACTATGGTTTCCATTAAAAAAAACACAAGTTTGTGTCATAACTCGATAATGGTAAACGAAAAAAAAAAATTAGCTACATAGTTTTATTTGGCGTAAAATTGTCTAAAACTTTTGTCTGAACACTTTTTCTCTAAAATTACTATTAACGATGCAAAGCATGTTTAAATAAAATCGTAAAATTGAGTTTTCTTTGAATATCTAATAAGCCATGAAAGTTATCGGGGAAACAAAAGCAGTTTTAAATCAAACTCGTAAAACTGCGCATCTTTCCCTATTTAAGCGTTTTTATATCTCCAGTAGTTTCTGAGATCCCAATGCTAAATATTCAAAAAAACTCACCCTGTATATATATATATATATATATATATATATATATATATATATCTATTTTCTAAACAAGTGAAAATCCATATATCCGAGACAATCTGAGATCTACCTAAAAGAAACGGCATTTTAAAAAACATGATTTAGGAAAAACTATACAAATGCATTCTTAGCAAAGATTTCAAAAGAGGGGTAGTAATTTTTTCGTTTAAATATGTATAAAGTATGCCTCTCATGTCGAGTTCCTTGATGTATTGCGTACAAGTTGAGATCTCAGGATGTATATATTGATACATTTAGCATAACACTATGTCCGGCGATGTAGCCAAACTTTCTAAACAAACGTACGTGCTAGAACACCGATTAGGAATAGTTGAAGTAATTTGATATGTAATAGTGAAATATTTGTATACATATCTCTCGACCGTAATCTTTGTTTCAATAAATAATTATGATTCCATGTGCTTATAATGAATAGTGTGTTTGAGAACAACCGCGCGTTTTTTAAAATAGATAATTTAATGTTAACTTATCTTATTACTTATTAAAGCGAATCGAGTAACAATTTTACTACTCTGGAGAAAGCAGTTAACTTTATTACTAAATTACATTATTTAATATTAATAATAATAATAATAATATACTTTAATACCCAACAGGCTAGGCCCAATTGCAAGGTACATTATAATTATAATTACATGACATGGAAGTGCAATCAAATGAAGTATAGACTTAAAATAGTGCTGTGCATCCGCGAGCCATCCTCAAGCAAATAGATCATCCTGCATCCTATTGGCCACGTTGGAGAGAATACAGGTAGGAGTCCGTTTCAAGATGTTTGTCTTCGCGAAGGGAATCATTAATGTAACTTCGTACCTAGAGTTCATACGAGGAACCAAAAACGACGTTCGCTCCAATATGAACGGGCAGTCAATAATGTTTTCCATCAGTTTAATAACGAATTTCCTACAAATATTATCTCTTCTTACGCTTAGTGATGACATGCCCTGACGCAAAAGCAAATCATTCTGGGATGCACCACATTCCGGGTAGATACCATCAGTCTTGAAAGTGAGGTACTACAAAAACTTACGGTGAACACGATCCAAAGGAATGGAATCGCAAGGATAAATGGGATACCAAATTAATGAGGCGTATTCCATTTTCCTCAAATCATAAACATGGTACAGTGATTTAAGGCAAGTGATGTCTTTAAAGTATTTTGATATACGCATAATAAATCCCAAACTTTTGTAGACATCGGAAGACATGTGGATTATATGGGATTTGAACGTAAGATTAGAGTCAAATAAGACTCCGAGATCCTTTATTTCAGTTTTCCTGGTTAAGATATTGTTTTTAATAAAATAAGAAGACTCGTGAGGCGTAGCAGAACGAATATAAGTGACCACGCAGCATTTGTCGATATTTAATTTAAGTTTGAAACGGTCACACCATGGAACTAATACATCCAGATTTTGCTGTAGTTTAACGATATCGCCAGTTATGGAAATCTCAGAATATATCATCCGCATAGGCAAGAATGGGACACTTTACTTGGAAAAGGAGACTATTCATAAACAAAACAAATAGCAAAGGACCCAAATTTGGTCCCTGAGGAACGCCAGAAGGAAGAAAAAATGATTGGAGCGGAACCCATTATAGGTCATGTAGCATTTTCTTTGAAATAGATAAGACAGAAGAAGACTGATAGAAGTTGGAACGAGACCAAAAGATCCCAACTTATGAAGTAAAATCTCATGATCAATTGAATCGAAAGCCTTGGATAGGTCAGTATACATTACATCAGCTTGACCTCTGCCGTCCAAAACCTCACCGATATGCTGAAGAATCGACGCCAAATTGGTGACAGTAGATATACCGGTGACAAAACCATGCTGGTTCGGTGAGATATGAGAGCGCGTGCCACTAAATAGTCTGCAGTATAATACCTTCTCATACAGTTTGGCGAAGTTAGAAATAATAGAGATGGGCCGGTAATTATTAATCAACGCGCGATCTCCTTTCTTATGCACATGGATTATTCTTGTGTTCTTCCACCGATCAGGAAAGGTATTAGCTGTTATAGATATATTAATAAGTAATTTCAGAGGATATCCCAGGGCAAATCTACTCAGTCAAGTATTAAAAAACTCGGTCAGGAATCATCTCCAGTGGTGTATTTGTTAGGAAAACTGGTCATTAAATCGAGTAATTCATGTCATGAAGTGAATTAGCAGCGCTACTGCAGCGCTGTGTATTGCGAAGAAAACTCCAGAGATTACAAGCGGTTGTTTTGATTGAATGCTCCATTGTAGAAAGGTAAGATGTATAATTATCCTGAATTTTCATCTTTGCTATAGTACGAAGACGTTTGAATTCATTGTAGGAGTCAATATTTCGAGCTTTGATCCACTTTTTGTGATAGTAGTTCTTATTTTTGAGAATAGAGATTATTTCAGATGAAAACCAAGGCGGGTAAGAGGATCCAGATTGAACCTTACGAGGTACACATAGATTCAATACAGCGTATAATGTATTGTAAAAAGCATCGAGGGCTAAGTTGATGTCAGAATAATGTGTCAGAAAGGTCCAATCAATATTAATTAAATTACTGTATAAAGAAATGTAATTTGCTTTATGGAAATTATATCTGAAATTATTGGCCGAAGGAAAAAGTTTTTCAGAAGATGTATGTAAAGGATAGAATAAAATTTCAAAGCTAGGGTGATATAAATTTTCTCTAACGATAGGGGATTCGGACCGCTGTACTTCGAAGTTAGTGGTAATATTGGAGATTAACAGGTCCAACATCTTACCTTCACTATTAAGAATATTGTTGTATTGCTTTACATTAAAAATGTCTAGGAAATTTTGAAATATATTAATTTTATTGTAACACTGATGAAGAGGCGAATACAGATTTGGAAGATTGAAATCGCCAATAAGAATGAAGGGATTACCAACCAGAAGAGTCTCAACTACCGAGGTAAAAGTCTCCCGCTCTTCTGAAGAGATGTTAGGAGGAATGTAGACAAGTGCAAGATATATAGTAGAACCACTAATATTCATTTGCAGATCAATAGATCCACAAGAGGGACCAGTGCACTAATATGGCTCGTATTTACAATGTCATATGAAATGTCGTGCTTTATAGCAGCCAAGACTCCTCCCCTGGAATGATTAACCGTCATACGATCCCTGTCTTTCCGAATAACATTGTAGTAGCTCGTAAATAGTTCATTACTAAATACGGAGTCATTTAACCAGGTTTCTGTTATAAGTACTATATCACTAGACAAAGCAATCACGTTAGTAAAAAAGTGTGTGTTTAAGTGTTCAATCCCCTAACATTCTGATAGTATATCTTTAGAGTGGCTGTTAACCTATTGGGTACATTTAGTTTTCCGGGTTCTGATTGATTATAGTTGGAATGGCATTTTTATACTTAATCCGTAAATTAGTCTCGCCTGCTGCAACGCGTGTGTTTAGTTCAGTTCTAACTGACCTGAAGAAAGCCATTTGTTGTGAGGTACGGTCAGTAGTAATGAAAAAATGAGACAACTGAGTATCAGATTTTATTTCTCTGAATTTTCGGAGCATTCGGAAGACATCTTCAGTAGATTGAAGACGCACTCGGATTGGACGTTTACGCTGCTGAAGGGTAGAGTCAAACTTACCAAGCCTAACCGGTGCAATTTTGTCACAAACCACACCAGCCTGACCAAGCAAGCCATGCACCATGTCCGCATCATACTGTCTCTGCTCATGCTTAGAGTGTCCCTCCTCTGGAGATCCATAAACAATGACGTTCTGAGAGCGCCCACTTCTGTCATGAATTTCATTAATAATTTGCTCAGTAATAATCACAGTTGAGGGATTGATAACTATATTTGACAGCTATATTGGCATATTTTTCCTTCAGAAGTCGGATCTCGTCTTTCAGATCATTAATCATAGATATCAGTTTGGGAAGTTGATGAACATTCAACACATAAGTATTTAATTCTACGTCTCACACTAGAACGCAATGTGAAACACTTTATTTCAGCTTCGGATAATTCCGCACAAGGAATATGGATAGCTCGAATGCATTCATCGCATTTTATAAATTTATCAGTTTTCTCATTTATAGGTATGTTACATTTAAGACAAGACATTTTTTCTTTTTTTGTGTGAGTAGGGGAGATCCTTGTACTTTGGGACAAAAAAAAAGTTCTTTGTGATAATATTTACAGCGTATAATTTTTATTGATTATTAATATAGAATACAAAAGATAATCTTGTTTTTATGTGAAGGAACCAATAAAACTGTTAATAAAATTAAATACATAAGAACAAAAAATATTTTTTTGTAATAATCTTTGTGTCCTAAAGTACAAGCCTTGTAATGTACTTTGGGACATAGATGTTTGTACCTTGGGACGGTTTAACAAATTCTATTCTACATTATAAGCTGATATGTCTATTTCAAATTTAAGCTCCTCATTTTGTCTCGCAGTACCTGCAACTACTTGTGGTTTGCCAAGTGTAATTATGGCATCGCTCTTTGGCAATTCGTACTCTATATTGTCGCCAATCGCAAATTTATGTGTTAATTTATTTTTTTTATAATATTTGACAATAAAAGTATCGTCATCAATGCCTGTGATTATAGCAACGTAATATTTTCTTATTCTTTTGGTTTCTAATTTTGCTAAAATATAGTCGCCAATCTTAAGTTGTTCGGTCTCATTATTTGTTTCTATCTCTGCTTCTCCAAATTCAATGTCTTCTAGAGAATCATCTGTATCTTCCAGCAATTTGTCTTCTGAACTACTCTCAGAACTGCTGTATTTTAAAATTTTCTTAACCTTCTTTTTCTTAATAGCTAATTCTTTCTTCTTTGTCTTATTTTTCATTTGTGCCTGCATTTCAACTTCATTTTTTTCTGGAGTGTCAGTAACAATTCGGCATCTTCCTGGTTTCCTACCCCCTCTTTTACCTTCCTTCCTTGGTTGAGCCTTTGGATATGGTCGTACTTGCTCTGGTGTGTGATGTTCCCTTGAAGGTCCAGGTTGAGGCTGCTCTTCCGAATTAGATGGGGTCTGTGGAATTAATCTATCTGTCACAAAAGAGCTCAAATATCATCTTTGAAAACGTTCCTGTCAATAGGATATATTCCTGTAACAGAAAATCGTGATTGGACGTTTTTAGGTGTAAACGCCAGTGGATAAGCCTTCCCAACACATTCAGCCACATGATAAATTGACATTGGCGTGCCACAATGAACCAGTAGCCATTCATTACACGCAGTATTAAAATATTTTTTTAAAGGCCCAAATACAGTTCTATCAATTGCCTGCAATTTGTGGCTTGTATGCGGAGGAAAAGTTAACATCGTTATTCCTGCAGTTTTGGCTAAGTCTAGAGCCTCAATTGAGATGTGACTCTCATGGTTGTCCATAATCAACAGCACTCTATTTTCAGTGGTAGAATGAGCGTGTTTAATAAAGTGATGTAGATATTCAATAAATATTGAACTATTTGACCACCCACTTGAATTTGCACTTCCTATGCTTCCTACAGGGGCACCGTTCAGCATGTGATCTTTGAAATATACTCGCGGAAAAACAAACATAGGCGGTATTGAATTGCCAATTGCGTTAATACTTGCTATAAGAGTAACATTTATACCCTGCTCAGCTGACGTCATGCTACCAACTTGTTTACACCCTTTTGCTGTAATAACTCTAACTGGAGTATGTACAGTTGACGTACCCGTTTCGTCAACATTGTAAATATTTTCCGGAGAAAAGTGATAGCGTTGCATAACATCTTCAAGTTTATCAAAAAATGTATTTACGTTGGTTCTATTAAATGAAGTTGCTCTTGCCAAACTAGTTGCTTGTGGTTTTCTTAATGATATTCGTGGATGTCTTCGTAAGAAATACCTAAACCATTCTTTGCCTACTTTTTTATTTGTATCCCAAGAAACAGGATATTTCATGTTATTAGCCACAGCATAGTTAAATGCTAGTTTTCTTACTTCGTGGGTTGATAAACCATAGTGCATATTAACACATTCTAACAAATATGCAACTAATTCATTTTCTTGCGTTTCTGTTAAAACTTTTTTAACATCCTGAGCAGCACTGTAAATAAATTCTTCGCCTCCGCTTGCTTTATGCTTAAGAATATGTCTTGAAAGAGTAGATTTTGATATTCCATAGTGGTCAGCAGCTTGCCGAACGCTGAAATTATTTTCTAAAACTAAGCGGGCTGCAGCAGTAACATTTTTTTCATCTGGTTTAATCCTTTTTTTGATTAATTTACTTCTTGGCATCTGCAATTAAAGTTTCATATGATGAATAAAATATTTTAGTATAAGATTTGTACTTTGGGACACGTCCCAAAGTACAAACCTAAAGGTGTCCCAAAGTAAAAGCCAAGCTATTATTTTTTTAAAAGTTTAGTTTTATTAAAAGGTTAAGTTTAAAACACAAATTCTTTTGAAAATACATAATCTAATATTTGCTCTTCAAGATAACATAAGCAAATAATAATAATTTAGCTTACCTTGGATTGAAACGAGTTCGATGTTCTCAGATAATAATTCACTTCCAATCCTATAAAACACCTTAACACGCAAAACATAAAATGGCTCCTGGAATTTCACTATATTATAACACGTATAGACATCTAGTGTATAAATGCATAACTGATAGAAATATTGGCGCTCAATTTCAAATAAAACAATAATAAACTTGTGTGTCTCAAAGTACAAGCTGTCCCAAAGTACAAGGGTCTCCCCTACTTATATGAGTATAATATATATGTATTGATATCAAGGAAAGCACGGGGACACACTTCACAACGACCGGGTCGATAGCCGTTGACTAATAGACAGACAAGAGGGCCACGGAAAAGGATAGGGATTGTAAAAATACAGAAAATATCAATACATAAAAACAAACAAAAAATTGTCACAAAACGTATTAAAGAAATAGAAAAATATACCTTTGCAGAGTGCTCAACGAAGTAATTTACTATTTACTATATACATTATTACTATTTTATAAGAAATTACTTGTTTACCAAAAAGCGTTAAGACAGAAAATTAAACAACGCTTATTATCAGCCGGAAAACCTAGTTAAAACACGGATAAATAAACATACGTCTACACACCACAAACGTCCACACCGTTAAAATATGTTATTAATGATATTAATAATATTAAGACAACATGAATTTGTTCTAGTATACTACTCACGTTTATTCGTCTAAGAATTAAATTTATATGATACAGTATGTAATCAGAGTCACAAATATTTTTATTTTATAACTGAAAGAAAGAAGAAACTGCGTATTTAATTATTTTATAAAAGAAAAACACGTTGATTCAATGAACATACATTCATTAATTTTTAGTTTAAAAATTATCAAAGAATAGATAGAAAATTATGTTTACTACAAGTTTTGCTATTACATTTGAACCATGAGTTTGTTCTATAAAAATTACGATTACTAAAATGTCATATAAAGTATTAATAATTTTTCGCGAAGAAAAAACTTGTAATCTTAGAATATTATAATATACATTCTTAATAAATTTTGTTATATACACAAAACTAATTTTAAATGAACTAAATAGAAATCAAATATTTACACAAATGCTGATTTTCATGTAAGGAAAACACTAATTTTGGAAACTTTAATTGGAATCAAATTAATGGTCAAAATATTAAACGTTTAAATGGATTAAATATCTTCGCTCTTTCTATAAATATAATCATATAACTATATTTTCATTAGTGTGTAGCATGTATATTATATATGAAAACTGCGAAACTTAAAATACAGTAGCTACTACAATATAATACTTTACTTATATATAAAGTCTTAATCACTTGCGGAATATATTTAATTTTCCTAAAATTTTGGAACAAAATCACATATACATTTTTATATAACAATTATTAGAAACTCTTAAACTATTTCAGTTTGCGAAAGTAACATTCATTGTCCATCGCTGAATATTATTTTTCATAATAGAAAACAAACAACTATAATGTATATGATTGATTCCCAAAGTGGTCCAGGTCCACGGGAGACTCGACGGGGGTCTACGTTGGCGTGACAAAAAAATGGGGGTTCACAATTCGTAAGCGGGAGTCCCCGAAAATTTATCTGGTTTCGATAGTGAAGAACTAAAATGTTGGCTTGAGTTCACTTATCAATGTAGGCAGATAATATTTTAAGAAGCTCAGCGACTATTACTTGTAAAAAACTTGCATATTCCATATTCACTACAACGTGTCGAGACTTGCAAAGCGCTGCCGCTGCCGCTGCCGCCGTCCGCAATGCTTGTTCAGACATGCAAAGGGACGAAGTACGACTTGTGGTGTGTGTGCTTGCAATCTTACATGAACTTGTTTGATTCTTCACCAATATAAATACGAATGCCACGGATAAACGTTACTCATTTGTTTCCCGAATTTCGAAAAGAAAAGTAAAGTAAAGTGAATCGATGTTAGTGTTTGCCACTGTCGGAAAAGTAAGTACTTACCTGCCTATTTGTTATACATACTTTTATTTTATTTATTATTTAGGTATCTATTTATTTTACAATTTATTGTACACGTAAGTAAACAAAAAATTGACAAATTACAAAAAAAAATACGTAGGTACAAAAGGTGAGGCTTATTCCTAAAATAAATCTCTTCCAACCCACCTGCGATAGGAGATATATTTATGTTGTAATAAGTATATTTGTAATATTTGCGTGTAGTAGGTACGTATTAAAAATTAAATACTGAACAGAGCCATTATTAGATACTTCCATAAAAAAAAACAGAAAGCCGAGAAAGGTTGAACTTCTTGTCCCTACGTTATTAGTAATTTTTTTATTACCCGACTGTGTGGTGGTTCACTAATAATTAAATATATTTTCATAAATTTTACGTGTCTTTATATACTACATACTCGTAACGTGCATCAAAGTAATAAATAAATAATTAAAATAGCGAAGTTTTGATATATTTTCTATCAAATTTATAGAAATATATCAAAATATAATTAATGAAAAAATGTTTTACATTACATTAAAATCGATTCAGCCGTTTTCATAAAACTCAATTATTGATCCTAGCGATTTATTGCTTTTAATAATTAGAATCAGTTTGCCGCCGGTACTTTGTTTATTTCATTGCAATAATCAATTAATCCTGTTAAAATAGCCATATCCTGTTAAGTAAGGCCGCATTAAGATTACTACAACACAGTTTTTTTTTTATTTACAGGTAGGTAACTGATACGAAATATGGCTGAATCTAAGAAGAAATGTCGACAGTACAGTGTTAATTATTTAAAATTTGGTTTTCTTCCATCAAAGGCAGACAAGCGATTACCCATATGCCTTTTATGCGACAAAGTTTTGAGCAATGACTCTATGAAACCATCGAAGCTCGAAGATCATCTAAGAAGGTGTCATCCTGATAAAATAGGTAAAGATTTGAAATATTTTCAAACATTGAAGGAAAAATATGAAAAGAGACCCACCGTGCACAGTATGTTCGCTTCAACGTCGGAAAGTAACGATGATGGCATGCGGGCATCTTACGATGATGGCATGCGGGCATCTTACAATATCTCATTACTTATAGAGAAATCTGGAAAATCGCACGCCATTGGAGAACAGTTAATTTTACCCGCTGTTGAAGAGGTTTTACAAACTGTTCTGCACAAATCTCCATTTGACATACTCAAAAGAATTCCTTTGAGTAACAACAACTAAGTAACAACAACTCTTCACTCTGAGTAACAACAACTCTTCACACCAGATTTTTAATAATATTTTATATGATTAAAAATACCTTTGTATTAACAAAAACTTTACCTGGTAATGAAGCATTATTATTGGCATATGTTCGATTTGTTATGGACGAAGAAATTCATGAAGAGCTAATATTCGCGAAAACTTTGGAGATGGACACTAAAGGTGAATCAATATTTAATGTCCTGAGTGATTTTTTTACGGAAAAATCGATTTCATTCACAAACTTTATTTCAGTGGTAACAGATGGAGCTCCTGTAATGGCCAGGCGATGTCGTGGGTTTATAAGCCATCCTAAAAGAATTATACCAGAGGTAACTGTAACTCACTGTGTCATCCACCGACAACACGTAGTAGCGAAAAATTTGAGTGCTAAATTGCACCAATCGCTTCAATTTATGATTAATGCAGTTAACAAAATAAGAAGCAATGCATTGAATACGCGTTTAGTTGCACAATTATGCGATGAAAATGATGAAGACTTCCAACGGTTGCTCTTACATACTGAAGTACGCTGGTTGTCGAAAGGTGCATGTTTAACAAGATTTTTCTCACTTTTTGCATCAGTTTTAGAGTTTCTAGAAAGTAAAGATCCAGATTTAAAAGAAAACTTGATCAATTTGAAAGCAAACATCGCGTATTTGACAGATTTGTTCAAAAAATTTAATGACATTAACTTACAATTACAAGGGGACAGCCTCAATTTAATAAAAACAAAAGGTGTAATTTCAGCTTTTCTTGGAAAATTGAAATTTATGAAGCAAAATATTAGTCGGCGCGAATTTTCCCAGTTTTCAAACTTGTCACAGGTAGAATGCCTTGATGAGGATATTCACACATACGTTCAACATTTAATTGCCCTGCATGATGACTTTAAAATCAGATTTGAAGATATTCTGACGATGGAAATACTACCATGGATCATAAATCTACTTGATGAAACGGAAGTGGAGAATGTGATATTACAAGAGGAGCTATTCGAGCTTAGCACTAATGATGAACTGAAGGTGAAATTTAAAAGAGGGTATCGAACATTTTGGCTGCAGGCAGAAATACCCGAAAAATATCCTGGACTATGGGGAATTGCGAGAAAGCTTTTGATAGCGTTTCCCGCGTCATATCTTGTCGAGAAAAGTTTTAGTGTCGTTACAAACCTTTTAACAAAAAAAAGGAACAGATTGAATATCACAGAACGGGGAGATTTGCGGTTATTCCTAACAAAACTGAAGCCAAATATTGATAATTTGCTGTCCATCCATCAAGTACATCCCTCCCACTAAAACTATGACTATTTTGTGATTGTCATTGTCGAAGTTACGTTACGTTATTAATATTTAATTTTAATTATATTACGACTGCTATCACATTACAATGTAATTTGATAACAATAATAATTAATAGTGTAATAATTACATATTTGAATAAATACAACACAAGGAAATATACTATTTTTCTTTTTATTTTTACCACTCCGAATGGGGAATTTTCTAAATAAAATATGTGAGAATTGATTGGTTTCTTGTGCTGTGAGTAGATGTCAAAGGAGTAAAGTTGGATGGATTCACTTTTTTGATTGGCTAACTTTACTTTTTTGACATCCACTCACAGCACAATCAATTGATTAATTAACCAATAACTCAGCCGCAACGCAAATTTCCATAGTTAGATCTAATACTCACATTTTTTGTCGAGTTTTGGGAATATGGTAGAAATGTAGCTACAGGGGGCCCACCGGAACCAGCAAAACTTTCAAAGTGGTCTATGAGAAAAAAGTTCGGGAGCCTCTGATTTAGAGTAACACATTTCAATTCAATGTAAATGTTTTTGTAACGGTTCTTGTAGGCATTTTGATCAAGAAAATGCTGATTAATTGAATATATATGTATACTTATGCATCTTGTTTATTTAGCAGTTTCGTTTATTTTCGGCCTTGATTTAGGTCAGTGTATATACTTCATATTGATTGACTGAAAGGGAAAATGTCTGAAATTAGAAGAAAAATAGGTAGATCTATTTCAATCAAAAAGTTTGGTCCAAATCAAAGTTCTTATTTCTTAACTCGTTTAAAAAAAATAATAACTATGTATTTTATTAAATACTTTCATGTTAGTTATATGTGTTATTTATGTTCTTTTTAATAATTAATAATCGACGAAGGAGATACTTGTTGAAACTTCATTATATAGATATAATAAAACACAGTTGTATAGTTTCAAAATAATATATATGCACTACATATGTTTCACCACACTGTGGCTTCATCAGGTGGATGAATATACTAATTCAAAATATCGCTATAAAAAACAACAAAGATAAAACGGACAATAGATTAAACTCAGGGGTTTACAAGTTGACATGCGAAGATTGTAAAAAAGTGTATGTCGGACAAACAGGACGGACATTTGATATTAGAATGAAAGAACATGAAAGAAGCCACAGAGACAAGAAGACAGACTCAACTTTTGCCAATCATTGCCTAGAACATAATCACAAATTCAACACTAATTTTAAAACTTTGCATGTTCTAGATAAAAGTAAAAAACTTAATATGTTATAAAGTTTAGAAATTAACAAATATAATAAATTAGGTATAATTTTAAATGACCAACTAGACATAAATAACTCCCCCCTACTAAACTTCAAACTCATACATGTCCACCCCCTCTTAGAATAAGATTAGTTCTGTACTTTGTATTGATATATATAAGATCTAATTGATATTTTGAATTAGTATATTCATCCACCTGATGAAGCCACAGTGTGGTGAAACATATGTAGTGCATATATATTATTTTGAAACTATACAACTGTGTTTTATTATATCTATGTTCTTTTTGTTGGAACTATAACTTTTCTCGGTTTCATTAGCGTTTATAACATAAGTATGACAGGCCAACACGCATATATGTGTTTGGTTTACCCCAATAAATTCTTGATATGGTATGATGAGTCGCCGGACGAGAGAATCTATCTGTCCAAATTATGTATTTTTAATATTTGTTATTTTTAGTTTAAGATATATGTAAATACACTTTGAAATATTCAGAGAACGATTTAGTCTATAAGTTGCCGAATTACCGATAGGTTTTTAAAATACAATCAGTGTTATTTAAAACTTAATTCAACTCAATATTGGATCTTATCGATAGGATTGGTTACTCTGAGCAATTTATTTGTGCATAGTACTGTAGGATTTTATTTAAACAGTTACAAGATAGGTGTTATATTTAACTAAGGTAATAATATACAAGAATGTTTCGTCTTAAGTTTCGTCTTCGGCTTTCGTCTTAACTCTCGACTTAACTTTTGTCTTAACTCACTAACACTCTTTCGTCGTATATATCATCTCCACTACTTCACACACACACGTCCTTTCGTTATGCCGTCTTGTTCACTACCCTCCCTCTTCTCGCATCTAACCCTACAGTACTAAAGTATAATTTATATAAGTTCCTGTTTTTTAAATTCTAAAGTAATTAAACTACTTTTAGTATTGAAATTTGTACTAGCATGTAAAAAGACTTTCAATCTAATGTACGAAGATAAAAAAGAAAACTTAAAGTTGCTTCTAAAAGATCGTTGGGAAATAAAAAATCACTAATGTAAAGCTTTGGCCATTCATTGCAGAAAAACTTATATATCAGAATAATTGAAACTTACATGAGTAGGTAAACCCCACCAGTTTTGTATAATACAAAGGTATTTTTAATAATATAAAATATTATTAAAAATCTGGTGTGAAGAACACAAATACAGGTTCACTATTAATATTTTTTGTGAACGTGTCCGAACATATCCCTACCCAGAGACGTAGATACGTATTTCGCCTTTCTACAGGCTCGTCGGTACGCCCCTGCTGGAGAAAGGATATTCTCAGACACATTAACAAAAAAAGGACCACATCACCACATCACCGAAATTATCAAGACCAGACGTAGAAGTAAATTCAGCGCTGCCTATCGTCAGACAGCCGAAATACCTCGCCCCGTCAACATAACCAATGTGAAGTAACGACGCCCTTCCAAAGGTGGCACAGCCAATCTCTCTAGAAACTGCATTTTGTTTGTGTCTTCACTCATACTACGGAATAATTGAAACATGCATGAGTAGGTAAACCCCACCAGTTTTGTATAATACAAACGTATTTTTAATAATATAAAATATTATTAAAAATCTGGTGTGAAGAACACAAATACAGGTTCACTATTAATATTTTTTGTGAACGTGTCCGAACATATCCCTCCCCAGAGACCTGATACGTGTTTCGCCTTTCTACAGGCTCGTCGGTACGCCCCTGCTGGAGAAAGGATATTCTCAGACACATTCACAAAAAAGAACCACATCACAGAAAATATCCAGACCGGGCGTAGAAGTAAATTCAGCGCTGCCTGTTGTCAGACAGCCGAAATACCTCGCCCCGTCCATATAACCTTTGTATTATACAAAACTGGTGGGGTTTACCTACTCATGTATGTTTCAATTATTCTGATACATTACACATGCGGTTAGTCCGTAGTATGAGTGAAGACACAAACAAAATGCAGTTTCTAGGGAGATTGGCTGTGCCACCTTTGGAAGGGCGGCGTTACTTCACATTGGTTATGTGGACGGGGCGAGGTATTTCGGCTGTCTGACAACAGGCAGCGCTGAATTTACTTCTACGCCCGGTCTGGATAATTTCGGTGATGTGGTGATGTGGTTCTTTTTTGTGAATGTGTCTGAGAATATCCTTTTTCCAGCAGGGGCGTACCGACGAGCCTGTAGAAAGGCGATATACGTATCTACGTCTCTGGGGAGGGTTTTGTTCGGACACGTTCATAAAAAATATTAATAGTGAACCTGTATTTGTGTTCTTCACACCAGTTTTTTAATAATATTTTATATTATTAAAAATACCTTTGTATTATACAAAACTGGTGGGGTCTACCTACTCATGTATGTTTCAATTATTCCGTAGTATGAGTGAAGACACAAACAAAATACAGTTTCTAGAGAGATTGGCTGTGCCACCTTTGGAAGGGCGTCGTTACTTCACATTGGTTATGTGTACGGGGCGAGGTATTTCGGCAGTCTGACAACAGGCAGCGCTGAATTTACTTCTACGCCCGGTCTGGATAATTTCGGTGATGTGGTGATGTGGTTCTTTTTTGTGAATATGTCTGAGAATATCCTTTCTCCAGCAGGGGCGTACCGACGAGCCTGTAGAAAGGCGAAATACGTATCTACGACTCTGGGGAGGGATATGTTCGGACAAGTTCACAAAAAATATTAATAGTGAACTTGTGTTTGTGTTCTTCACACCAGATTTTTAATAATATTTTATATTATTAAAAATACCTTTGTATTATGAAAAACTTATATATCTAATCAAGATTTTTGATGATTTTGGATTTTATGTTCGTTATTTTTAGTATACTTAGAAAGATAACTATTAGTTCCAAATACTACGTTGATGGCATTTTTCCATAGGAATTTTGAAATATCTTCGCTAGTGTGACCTATATGTGATAGTTTTGTATTTGTTATTTTTAGTTTATTTTATTATAGGGTACACTTGTAAAATGTTTTTTTTTCAAATAATTTATTTCGTAGGTTTTTTTGCTAGCAATTGCGGGAGTAATTATTCATTGCAATTTGTTTAATTATACATAACTCTTTAACAAAGTGAGTCTTTGATAATGGAATGTTTATTAATTTAAATAGCATGCTGTTAATCTATGTCGTCTGGAATATTTTACACTATTATGGGAAAATCCATTGATACTACTAATTTATAAACCTAAAACAAAATAATACGTAAAATTAATAACTACTATTTCTTTAGTGAAATCAATATTTTTATGTACCGAATTAATATAACAAAAGAAAATGTTAAGTCGACCCTTGTAGCTTGCAAAACCTAGTAAAATATCAAACTAAATGTAGAAAAATAAAAAATATTATTACATTAGTGGGTTGTTAGAGATTTCTATTTCTAACTTACTCATGAAAATTTCACTGCACAAGGGGTTTCCAATAATTAAACCCTCATTACATGTATGCACTTGATCATTAAACTGGAAATATTTTTGTTTCGTACAGACTTTGACAAATTTAAAATTTCTTACTTAATTACAAATTTTATATTATATTACAAAAGTTCTTTTAATACTCGCATTACTACTATTACAAATAAATATTGTAAATACTAACAATTTTATTTATTTTGTGTTACTTACTTATTACAATGGATTCTCGTAACGTAAAGGCCTAGTAGATACCCTTAATATTACGTGAAAAAAATTACTAACGAGAATGTACCTTTTTACATAATTATTCGCTAAATACAAATTGAAAGATTAATTTATATATACATATATGTCTTAATGAACTATTTGTTTTCTTATTTAGAATAATGAATTTTAATTAGATATAAATTTAGTTTACCGAACTTGAAGTGACGTCATCTAAATGAAGAAGCGCTGATCTATATCATTTGAATGAACTCGTAAGTATATTTATATTGTATTGCTTATATGTATTGTCATAGGTCAACGTATGTACTCTGCGTTTTTTGTTTCGGAAGATTGTGCTTACGTTAATACACACAATTATAATATTAAAAACGCCAAATGGGAGGCCGGTACAATAAAAAAAAAGCAAACGAATCAGAAATCTATTCGAAGTGACCTTGTAAACATTATTCCTAGTCTTCTATGTATAGTTCCTTATTTGTTCGGATAGTACTTTTACAAATCAACACAAAATAATATCAAAAGTTGTAATATCTTGTGACCTGGACTGAACTTCTATATACATTTTCTCGAAAATTTGTTATATAAGCAATGCCACATAGCTAGGAAGTTATGTGGTGGTTCCTTTTCTTCTCCAATTGAAACTATAATTGCAATTATTGATGTGCTGAAGTTAATTCAACATGCTAGATGATTTCAATATAATTTAAATGTTTAGACATTAATAACATTTTCCTTGACATTTAATTTGTTTTATAGTTTCCAGCGAAGAATCCATATTTATTCGGGTGCATGTTAGGAAACATGATTGCTTTCTTGCTGGATATAACTTTTAGTAATGATTTCATAATTTAACTGCATTTCGTTTTTTATTTATGTCATATTTTGAACGTTGTTTAGCGGTTATATTAATATGTATATGGTTACATATATGTCAATTAAATCTCTGAGGTAAAAAAAACAATTTGTACATGGCCAACAACATAAAATCTTATGTTAGAAGTATGTAATAGCATTGGAAATAATAATTTCAAATAACTCAAGAACCGTCGATATAAAGGACATTAAACTCATATTTTAGAGATCTACGTGGAAAGCGCAATCCATTGAAATAATATCTTCCTATGATTTTCATATAAAAGATTATAACTTTGTCACAATTCTATAACCAAACGTTATAATTAAAATGGATTAGCATCATCAGTTATATATCAGGATATTTACAAACACTGTTTTTGTAATTCTACTACATTTCCCATAATAGGAAAGTTAGAAACACTTAGAAAACATGAAATTTTGAAATTCGGGATATATTACGGAAAGCAGACAAAAATATGATGTCTTTATTATTACTAACTTAGTGATAAAGAGGGCACATATTAAATGTTTTTTTTTTATATCTCCGCATTTCTGCAAATAAAATAGCTTTTTGTATTAGATCGAAAATTGGACAGGTTCTGTATTATTTTAAATATCATGTATTTGGTAGAATAATTTTTTAAAGTATTGATACGTTCTACAATAATTTTTTATCAAAATAAGATAATCGAATTTATCAAAAATAATGTAATAAACATATTCACTCTATATAAAAAGAATAAGAAGTGGCGAAAATATTGAGTCGTTATGACGATTAATTCTTCAACAAATAAAGTATGTATAAGAACAAGTTTAATCGCATCCGTTAATATACTATTAAAAACGTACACATCTTTTCTATTATTATTAATTCATCAGCATCAGTTTATCTTGCAAAAATAACGTGTTGACGTATCGTATTACAGTGCGGTGTCGCCAGATTGTTAGGATCTCTTCTTGACTTTTAAATGTGTATTATGTATATCGAAGCGAGAAGCCCTCTCCCGCAGATATAGATGAACTATAAACGTATAAGAGGTGCAGAAAATGGTAAAAACGAGATCTAACATAAATTTTAAAATTCATCATTACTGAGTGAACTAATTCATATAGCGACGAAATACACGCAAAAGAAAACGAGATCCAAAATTGGATCTCGTCTTGCAAAATGGACCTCGAGTGGTATGTGGAATGTATGAAAATGATCTACATTTGTCGCGATACATATATATATATATATATATATATATATATATATATATATATATATAGTAAACCTAATCAGTAGGCGATTAAAGGTCTGTACACTACTTCAAAATATATGCATTTAAAAAACACTACATGTTTCGGCGGTACGCCTTTATCAAGAGTACACAAAATATAAATCTATTATTTATATTTTGTGTACTCTTGATAAAGGCGAACCGCCGAAACATGTAGAGTTTTTTAATGCATATATTTTGAAGTAGTGTACAGACCTTTAATCGCCTACTGATTAGGTTTACCATATCATACCAAGGTCACGAAGTTTTTATATATATATATATATATATATATATATATATATATATATATATATATATATTGATGAGATGCCGCCTCTCGCTGGGCTGCATATGATGCATTGCCGTCTCGTTGGGCTGACAAATGATACGATGCCGCCTTCTGAATGAATAATAATATGTAAATAATTGTACTTCAACTAATATATTATATCCCTCCACCAATAACTAAAAAAATTAAACCTATTATTCCTTTTCCATTGGACATCAATGATATTGATCTTATGAATATAGAGATTTTGCTAGATTTGAATTTGACTCATATATAATCCCTATTAATGATATCCCTTAAAAGGTAGAAAGTTTTATTGCATTGCACTAATCTGCCATATTAGAAATGAGTATTGGGCGTTATTTGAATTATAAAATATATGTAAATATTATTATCTAGCAGCTAATAGTAAGCAGTATTCCCAATTATAAATAGATGCTGTTCTAGAGCATGAAAGGAATACAAAATTTATATATCTCCTACTTCAGAATCTTCGCGAGTAGTAACACTCTTTAAAGCTTGATAAATAATAAACTAACAATATAATTAAAATAGATTTAGCTACGCATAGATAAATAAAAACATCACTTTAACCCAATTACTACCAACGTCCTTTTAGAAGGTCGGTACAGAAATCTTTTTTTTTGTACAACTTAAACTACTTTCCGAAAGATGGTGCTCCAATTTATCATTAAGCAGAGCATGGACAACGTCTTTCTAAGATTTGCAGCAGTGTAAGTTTTGAAGACTTGCAGATATTGTAAATTGTGTGTGAAACATTTTTTTACGTTCTGTCATGGACAACTGGAGGTAAGAATAATTACGTAATTACAAACATAACATTATTATTTCTTTACACTGATGAGTTGGTATAGTCATAACTTTATGGTTTTACACTTAGACATCTTTGTTTTTTGCTTCATTTTTGCAACATAACCTTACAAACACAACCGTCCTTTTAAAAGGACAATAGTTAAAACACGTACTATTTTGTTTACAGTTATTTGAAAAGACCTCTTACACTCCATGAGCTATTAGAAGAAGTAGAATATATTGATGATGTTCACAGTATACCAGACGCTATAGCAGTGTTTCCTCCCGTTAACACTAATGAAGAGGTTACCGATGAAGACTCCGGAGATGATGAAATTGTTACTATGAACAATCTTCCAGGTAGAATATTGAATACTCAACCTGAAGCTATTTTTGATACCGATCACGATAGTGATGATGATATCCCATTGTCACATTTTAAAAAATATAAAAAGAGACAGAAAAGTAATCATTGGATTAGGGAAGACATTACAAATAATTTACCAAAATGGCAAGATGAAAGTACGGCAAATAATAATATGTCTTCCTTGGACTTGTTCAGTCTCTTTTTTGACGAGAAACTTTGGCAAATGATACTAAATTATAGTACTCTTTATGCAGTGCAACATAACAGAAATGGAGATATTAGACTAGATGAAATAAAATGTTTTTTTGGAGTACTTATTTACAGCGGTTATACAAGTGTCTCAAGAAGATCTTTGTATTGGGAAAACAGCTCTGATGCTAATCATCAAATTGTGTACACCGCAATTTCACGGAATCGTTTTAATTTTATAACGCAAAACCTACACTGTTGTGACAATACAAATCTAAAAGTTGGTGACAAATTTTCAAAAGTTAGTCCACTGTTAGAAAGATTAAACCAGAAATTTCTTTCTTTTGCCCCTATACAAGAAAACCATAGTGATTCCATGATTCCGTATTTTGGACGGCATGGTTCGAAACAATTTATCAGGGGCAAGCCCATTAGATGGGGTTTTAAATTTTGGATGTCCACAACTATAAAGGGCTACATAGAATGTTTTGAACCATATCAAGGATCCACCACAAATCTTTCAGAAAGATACAAAGACATGGGCTTGGGCGCAAGTGTGGTCTTATCATTCGTTGACAAAATAATCGCAGCAAAAGGTCAGCTGCCTTTTCATGTCTACTCGATAATTTTTTTACGTCGTGGGAGGTACTTTTGGTGCTTAGAGACAGAAATATAAAAGCTACTGGTACGGTGAGAGAGAACAGAATTCCAGTATCAATTATAAGGTCTGGTAAAGAATTGAGAAAAACAGAAAGAGGGACATTTGAATATGCTTTAGAACGGGAGGAGAATATAATAGTCTGCCGATGGAATGATAATAATATTGTTACCATTGCTTCCAATTGTAAATCTGTACTACCAACGACAAATGTGACTCGATATTCTCAAAAAGAGATGAAGAAAATATCTGTGCCTCAGCCCAAGTTGGTAAAAAAATATAATCAGAATATGGGTGAAGTAGACAGGGCAGATCAGAATATCAGTCTTTATCGCGTGAGTATCAGAGGAAAAAAGTGGTACTTTCCTATAATTTGTCATGGCTTGGATATGGCTATTCATAACGCCTGGCAACTTCACCGCCACTGTGGGGGGAAAATGGACCAGTATGGCTTCCGTCGACCTCTTTGTAAAGGTATTTTAGAATCCCATAAGAAAAACACTAAGAGAGGACGTATACGAACAAGTGTCAATGAAAACGAAATTTCACGATTTGATGGTAAAGATCATTTGATTGTTTACCAAGAAAATCAATTCAGATGTGGACGGTCCCACAAGAAAGTCCAATTTAGGTGTGCCAAATGCAAAGTGGGGTTACATCTTAAACAATGTTTTGTTGAATATCAAACGCAATATTATTTTTTTATGTTTATTATGTTCCAATATCAAATTGAAGATTGTATTTAAATAAACTTAAGTTTTTTGAAGTTAGTTCTGATTACACCTTTTAATGCCACTGTCCTTTAAAAAGGTCGGCCCTTATCTAAAAAACTACTAAAAAAAATAAAAAAAGTTAAAATGAAAAGTTGTTGATTGGGTTCCAGTTAATGTAGAAATAGACAACAAATGTATTTTTTCAAGAAAAAATTAATTTGGGAGTATATGGGTTAAAATTACACATATAAAATATTTATTTAACTCAAGATATCTATATAAATAGATGTGAAACTTGGCTTAACGGAAAAATTGAATATTATCAATCTATGTTTGTAACAGTGTAAGTGAATAATTGTGGTTATGTCTAACCAGTTGAAATTACATAAGCAGTGATTATTATAATATAAATAAATAAACTATGTTAGTTGGTAAGTATTATCTGAGTAATTACTAGCAAATACTCTTTATATTAATGTATAAATATGATTATCCTTTCTAAGTAAAATCAAGATGTTTTAATACTCATAATTATTGAATTCTCACATACATGCCATTGCCGATCTAATTCGTGGCATGTATGTGAGAATTCAATAATTATGAGTTCTCATTAGCATTACATTTATCATCATAAGTATATATACACGCAGTATGGAAATGAAAGTAGTATCTATTTCTGGGTAAGGTGTATTGACAATTAGTAATAACTATGAAACGTCGACGTCTACACATCCCGAATGGATACGACTTTCACACATTTTTTCATATATATATATATATATATATATATATATATATATATATATATATATATATATATATATGGTAAACCTAATCAGTAGGCGATTAAAGGTCTGTATATTACTTCAAAATATATGTATTTAAAAAGCTCTACATGTTTCGGCAGTTCGCCTTTATCAAGAGAATAAAAAATATAAAATGTAGAGCTTTTTAAATACATATATTTTGAAGTAATGTACAGACCTTTAATCGCCTACTGATTAGGTTTACCATATCATACCAAGGTCACGAAGTTATTATATATATATATATATATATATATATATATATATATATAAATATAATATTTTCGTGACCTTGGTATGATAAGGTAAACTTAATAAGTCCTCGATTAAAGGTCTGGTTCATTACTTCAAAGTATATATATTTAAAACAACCCTACATGTTTCGGCAATGATGCCTTTGTCAAGGGAATAAAAAATATAAATGACAGAATATAAATGTCAAATAATTGAGTTGCTATGGTTTAAATTATTCAAAGATATATTCCAATAATAATAATAAGTCATGCCTTAGTATTCCAAAAAATAGATAGCAAGGTGTGAACATATGTGTTGTTCGCTGCCAGCAGCTTGTGTCTCTTTCTGGGTATGAACCTGTGTGTTCGTTGCTGCTGGCAGCTTGCGTCTCTCTCTCTGGGTGTGTTATTTTGTATTTGTGTGACCGCTTAAGTGTAGGGTTTTGTATGTTAGTGCGTCGTGCGTGTGTTTAGTGGCCGGTCGCGTAAATTTAGAGAGATCGGATAACCAGCCGTTGCGTAGGGCCGCCAACCCTTTCCCGGCAACTTCTTTACATTCCCGTGCAGTACTTCGACGGCCCGACCACCGCCCCAACGAGGCAAGTCGCAGACCAGCGAAGCGCACCCTGTACGGGGTTGCTCATCGCCATTGCCGGGAAAGGGTTGGCGGCCCTACGCAACGGCTGGTTATCCGATCTCTCTATATTTACGCGACCGGTCACTAAACACACGCACGAGCGCACAAACATAAAAAACCTTACACTTACGCGCTCACACAAAACCACACACCCATAGAGAGACGCAAGCTGCCAGCAGCAACCAACACACAAGTTCCTACCCAGAAAGACACACAAATTGCTAACAGCGAACAACACATATGTTCACACCTTGCTATCTATTTTTTGGAATACTAAGGCATGATTTATTATTATCAATTGGAATGTATCTTTGAATAATTTAAACCACTGCAACTCAATTATTTGACATTTATATTCTGTTATCTATATTTTATATCCTTGATAAAGGCATAATTGCCGAAACATGTAGTGTTTTTATGAATATATATACTTTGAAGTAATGAACCAGACCTTTAATCGCCGACTTATTAAGTTTACCTTATATATATATATATATATATGAACTTCATGTGTATGAGAATTAATAATTATTAAATCTCATTTTACATGCGATTGTCGCTATAATTTGTTGCATTTAATTCTACAATTCGGCAAATCACTTTTGCCCTAGATTGTAGACGCAACAAGCCGCGACATCAACTGTACAAGTTGTCAGTACAAATGAAAAATTTTGTGAAAAACTTATCTGCGCGGAATGTGCATATATCGATATTTCACTGTTTTTTACAGATCATCAGTGCACCTTACCGAAGACAGACATGTTATTCACTTCTATACTACGTGTATATATACGAACTGTAATGAACTTCATGTGTATGAGAATTAATAATTATTAAATCTCATTTTACATGCGATTGTCGCTATAATTTGTTGCATTTAATTCTACAATTCGGCAAATCACTTTTGCCCTAGATTGTAGACGCAACAAGCCGCGACATCAACTGTACAAGTTGTCAGTACAAATGAAAAATTTTGTGAAAAACTTATCTGCGCGGAATGTGCATATATCGATATTTCACTGTTTTTTACAGATCATCAGTGCACCTTACCGAAGACAGACATGTTATTCACTTCCATACTACGTGTATATATACGAACTGTAATGAACTTCATGTGTATGAGAATTAATAATTATTAAATCTCATTTTACATGCGATTGTCGCTATAATTTGTTGCATTTAATTCTACAATTCGGCAAATCACTTTTGCCCTAGATTGTAGACGCAACAAGCCGCGACATCAACTGTACAAGTTGTCAGTACAAATGAAAAATTTTGTGAAAAACTTATCTGCGCGGAATGTGCATATATCGATATTTCACTGTTTTTACAGATCATCAGTGCACCTTACCGAAGACAGACATGTTATTCACTTCTATACTACGTGTATATATACGAACTGTAATGAACTTCATGTGTATGAGAATTAATAATTATTAAATCTCATTTTACATGCGATTGTCGCTATAATTTGTTGCATTTAATTCTACAATTCGGCAAATCACTTTTGCCCTAGATTGTAGACGCAACAAGCCGCGACATCAACTGTACAAGTTGTCAGTACAAATGAAAAATTTTGTGAAAAACTTATCTGCGCGGAATGTGCATATATCGATATTTCACTGTTTTTTACAGATCATCAGTGCACCTTACCGAAGACAGACATGTTATTCACTTCTATACTACGTGTATATATACGAACTGTAATGAACTTCATGTGTATGAGAATTAATAATTATTAAATCTCATTTTACATGCGATTGTCGCTATAATTTGTTGCATTTAATTCTACAATTCGGCAAATCACTTTTGCCCTAGATTGTAGACGCAACAAGCCGCGACATCAACTGTACAAGTTGTCAGTACAAATGAAAAATTTTGTGAAAAACTTATCTGCGCGGAATGTGCATATATCGATATTTCACTGTTTTTTACAGATCATCAGTGCACCTTACCGAAGACAGACATGTTATTCACTTCTATACTACGTGTATATATACGAACTGTAATGAACTTCATGTGTATGAGAATTAATAATTATTAAATCTCATTTTACATGCGATTGTCGCTATAATTTGTTGCATTTAATTCTACAATTCGGCAAATCACTTTTGCCCTAGATTGTAGACGCAACAAGCCGCGACATCAACTGTACAAGTTGTCAGTACAAATGAAAAATTTTGTGAAAAACTTATCTGCGCGGAATGTGCATATATCGATATTTCACTGTTTTTTACAGATCATCAGTGCACCTTACCGAAGACAGACATGTTATTCACTTCTATACTGCGTGTATATATACGAACTGTAATGAACCTCATGTGTATGAGAATTAATAATTATTAAATCTCATTTTACATGCGATTGTCGCTATAATTTGTTGCATTTAATTTAATAATATATATATATATATATATATATATATATATATATACAGGTTGTGTTACAAAAAGCGCACCACGTTATAAGTCTGCCATTTATAATCCGATTTCATAAATTGAAAAACCGCACGAGACAGGTGTATAAATACTACAAAAGAGTATAATCTTTGATCTTTTTAAATGTGTAATTTTTGTCAAGCGATAGTTTTTTTTTAACGCATATTTTTTTTATTCGTTTGGTAGAGATTTTTTTCATTATAAATAACAATAAATTAATTAACTGATATCATCTAAGTGTTTTTAGAGTGTTACAAAAATTCTGGTCAAGCAGTGCGCATTTACGCAGCTCGCTTTACCGATAGAGAAGCTCCTCACCGTCAGAAATGTAGAAGAATTGAATGAAATTTAAGAAATCTTTTAAGAAACCTAAGAAAGAGGGACGCCAATTTCGTGAAAGTGTTGAGTTAGATGCCGTTCTTAGTGTTCAAGAAAATCCAAGAACTTCAACTCGGGAAATCGCACATAATATTGGCACGTCAAAGGTCACTGTTCATGAAACCTTAAAAAATACACATTTAATCCGTACATCGAACAAAAAGTATAAGCGTTATATGAAAATGATCAAAATAGGCGCCGCCAATTTTGTGTTTAATATTTAAACATGTTAGGGCAGAATGTTCTATAGAAATGTGATTGGGTCCGATGAGTGCACTTTTAGCAATAATGGCGTTTACAACACGCATAATCACCGTTATTGGTGTCTACAAAATCCGAGAGTTATTGTTGACACTAATCGAAAACATAGATTCATCGTAAATGTGTGGTGTGGTATTTTGGGTGAATTTGAACAATTTCTTGGAAGAATTACCTCTTGCAGAATCAAATAGAATATTTTTCCAGCAGGATGGCGCTAGTCCACATAATGCCAGGATAAATGCTGACTGGTTGAATGCTAAATTTGTTCAAAAATGGATAGGGACATACGGACCAGTTCGGTGGCCTACGCGTTCACCTGATCTTACGCCGCTCGATTATTGGCTATGGAGTTATGTTCAAGACAGTGTCTATTTAGCACCTCCTGAGAACTAGCATGTCTCCAGGGAGACAATTATTCATACTTGTTGAGAGATACCTCCTATTTTGATCTTGAATGCAACATATGGAGTAACTAGAAGATGTCAGCTTTGTATTCAGCAAGGTGGGAGGAATGTTCAGCAATATTTATAATAATTATGATTTGTTAGGATGTTTTATTTTAGAAGTTAATAAAATTTTCCATTGCTTTGTATTCCAGAGTACACTTTAACTTTGTTTAGGAAAATAAAATTACTTTCCAAGAATATTTTACAAGAAGTTGACGCACACCATTGTATTCAAGGAAAAATCTCTACCAAATGAATAAAAAAAAGTGTTGCTATTTAAAAAAAAATATCGCTTGACTAACGTGACACATTAAAAAAAAATCAAATATTATACTCTTTTGTAGTATTTATAAACTTGTCTCGTGCGGTTTTTGAATTTCTGAAATCAGATCATATAAATGGCAGTCTTATAGCGTGGTGCGTTTTTCCTAAGACAACCTGTATATAACAACTTTGGCTTCTCCAGGCTCACAATCACGAAATTTTATTACCCATCGATTTACAGTAGACCTATCAACAGCATCGTCACCATAAACACCCTTTAAACGACGATGAATCTCACTAGGAGTCACTTTTTCATCAGTCAAAAATTTGATAACAGCACACTGTTTAGCTCGCGTTGACATAGCACTAGAACACGTTAGCATACTTCTCAAAATAAACTAGATGAATTCAACGACCTCAAATCTGTGTATCCGTATAGAGGGGGCACATCACTTCCACATTCCACCTGGCGCGCTTCTGAAGGTCATTTTGTTCCCATTGTGCAAGTATGTGTACATTACTTTTCAGACTAGCCTCGTATATAGAAACAGGAATATTTCCCGGCAAAATGTTGAGGTAACGCGAGAAAAATTAACGAGATTTGCACTCGAATTACGAGATAAATACATAAAATAGTAGATGCATATAAGCAATTGCTTACCTCAAAATGAAATTAAATGTATTACAATTAAAAATAGGTGTATTATATAACATAATAACTTAAAAATGGAAAACATAAAACCTTATAACAACATGGGTATACATAAAAGGTTAGAGAAACAGAATATGCTTCTCGCTAACATATAATATTATAAATAAATATAAAATAATCATCCAATGAGTAGAGTCCTAAATTAACAAAATGAACTAAATTGACAAAATCTAAACGTAATCTACTTTCTAAGAGATCTAATCTCTGTGAAGATGAATGATTGCAATTTATTATAGATTTGAATGCATAAATAATGCGCACCTCTGACTTAAAATTATCCCGTGGATAGCAAACATATAATTCACATGCTAGAAGCGTGTAATATATTCACGAAACTTTATTTGGATTTTTTAATAATACATACATAAACATATAGGAAGCATGTACTTTTAGAATGTTATAATGCTTGAAGATACTTTTGTAAAATGTATTGAATCTAAATCAAAATATCATTCTAACCACACGATTCCGGACTATAAAAATCCTAACACTGTCGTTACTCCGACCCCAAAAAAGATGCCATACTTTCTTCTTGAGTAAAATAGAGCGTAGTATATACTCATCGGAGTAGGGAAATCCTTTTCTAATGCAATATTAAGTTGTTTAGATAGCGTTTAAATGTCGGTTGACCAATTCAAAATGCCGTCGATATGTTGTTACGCACAACGAGAAACACTAAAAAAAGGTCCACGAAAACTGGCTTGGAGAAAAAATAATGTTGCGCAGTCCAAACACCCTCATCGGACTTACCTGTGGGATGATCTTAGATTGACAAAGCAGCCAGCCTGTTCCAATGGCTTAAAATTCGGTGGAGATGGTAGTGCGATTCTTGTCGAAGCGTTGATAAACTGACTAAAATTAAAAGGGTCGCCACCACGATTTAAGACCTGCTTGTCATAGGGATTACACGTCACGAGGAGAACGGGGTCTAGGACGTTTCGTCGCCGCCGTTTCGGGGCCGCCGATTCGGAGTCGCCGTTTCGTGGCCGGGACGTTTGGGGGCCGAGCCGGTTCGGAGCCGAGCCGTTTCGGGGCCAAGCCGTTTCAGGGCCGAGCCGTTTCGGGGCCAAGCCGTTTCAGGGCCGAGCCGTTTCGGGGCCGGGCGGTTCGGAGCGGGGCAAAGTGAATATTTTTGATACTTTTAAAATCGTATGAAAGTAAACACTGTTTATCGGCTTATAATCTTAATCCACATGTTAGCAAGAAGAAATGACTTTAATCGCTTTCTGTCGGTTAAACGGTTCCCAGATTATCCATTCATTTTTGTGTAAACGGATTATTATAACGACATCCTGCTTTGTAGCATCATAAAAGTATCTGTTTAATGGTTATTGGTAATCAGTAGGTAATTTTGTAAATGACATTATATTCAAAGTCCACATTTTTGCATGTTCGTGTCTGTTATTGAGTGGTGTCCGTTAAGCTAGTCTCTGTGCCAAGAAAAGTTATTCTTGCTACTTGGCTACTTGCTAAAACAAAAATTTACCCCCAAAATTCTTCTTAATTCCCGAAATTAAACCCATTTCTTCTTGATTGAATTGATTCGGCATTTACTTGATGAAGATCCATAATTTAGAATAGAAATAAAACTACGGTTTTAATCTTCACTTTTAAAAGTGAAGATTAAAACCGTAGTTTTATTTCTATTCCATTTCTTCTTGCTAACATGTTGATTAAGATTATAAGCCGATAAACAGTGCTTACTTTCATACGATCTTAAAAATTTAGAAAATATTCACTTTGCCCCGCTCCGAATCGCCCGGCTGCGAATCGTCTCGGCCGCGAAACGGCTCGGCTCCGAAACGGTTCGGCGCCGAAACGGCTCGGCTCCGAAACGGCTCGGCTCCGAAACGGCTCGGCTCCCAAACGTCCCGACCACGAAACGGCGGCTCCGAATCGGCGGCCCCGAAACGGCGGTGACGAAACGTCCCATCCCCCGGAGAACGCACATGTGCTAACGAACCCATTAATGGAAGAACAGAGTAATTCCGAATACAGGAGCTTCTATGAAGTAAAAGAAAACGATCCACATTAAAGAAACCGAACCAAGTTTATTATAAAGGATTTCGTCAACAATAAAATTTACAAGATAAAATAGAAAAGAAAAACGTATTGCTTCCAAAAATATCTGAATGGTTGAAGCCCTGTATATAATTAGTTTAAAGTATACAGTAATTTAAATAATAATATAATTTTAATCATCAACATCATTTACTTAAAGAAAAATTCAGAATGCAAAATCAAGACACTAAAACTATGGTATGATACGGTACAAGAACTAGACTGTATATGTTAGAATACAAAAAAAGTAGGCGCTGTACGTTACGGTGTACGCATTCACAATCTAAATTAAACCTTATTTACGTAATATTAGGGCCACATAACTTATGACGCTATTTATATAAAATAAAAACAAATGAAATACATTCTTATGCACGTAATCCTTAATTAAATCGAATCAATAAATTTCTGTTTAATCTAAATTGCATCAACGCAAAACTTAAATACACTGAATTAATTACAAAGCGGTATAAACAATTCTAACTTTTTCCATGATCCAAGAGTTTCATGTCGAATCAAGACAAAAAAAAAGAAACATTACTGTGAACGATAGTAATGTATTTACAACAAAGGAATTATATAACGTTTTTAAGACAAAACAAAAAAAGAAGAGGTTAAATTAATGTTTCTTTATCTTACGGTAAGTGACGATGTATTAGCTATTATTTATACAACACTTGCAGGTTTTTGAGTAATATATATAATCAGACGGGACGGAGTAATTGTGACAGATCTACTTTACAGTTTGCTGAAATTGTTAGAGGAAAACCAGCTGCAATGGAGTCGTTTCCGTTTCACACGTGTTCCTCGATGAATTTTAAGCTCCACATGCTCTAATTCACTTCCTCAATAGATTTTACTAATTCCGTTGGTTTTAAACTCGGCAAATTTCAAAAACCCTGCAGATGTTCAAGGGTACAATTTAACCATCGGCAAAGACAACAGCACCAAACTAGTCAATTATTGATGTCTATCAAATAATGCCTGCCGCCACATAAACCACCTATTTCGTTGTAAATTGAATATCGTTCAGTTCTCTCACATTAACCACATCGGCAACACACAGCAATACAATTTGTCAAACCGAGGTTCTCAATGGTAGTAACTGATAATCACAAGAAAATATCCAACCTATCTGTGACGCTAGACACGCATGACCGTTAAGATTAGCAAGGATGCGATGAAGATATAGCAACGGTCAAATAAATCGTAACAATCTCACTTATGAACGTTATAGATTTGGTATAGGTATATACTGTTCCATTTAGGTTAGATATAAAAGACGGCAAAGCATTAGTTGTTTTTTGAATATAAGACAGTTTATTGATGTGAAACCATTCAGTCATTGTATGATTCACATTTATCTACAAAATGAAGCAGAATGTAGATGATTTTGGTGTCTAAAGGCCAAACATATAGCAACTTGCTTTTAAGCATAAGAGCTTCTAATTTTCATAAAATTAAATCATATGTGCAAGCCAATGCATCAGTACCCAGAAAACTTGAAAGGTTATTAATAAATATATTAAATAGTAAGGGACTCATATTGGATCCCTGGGGCATATCTGAAGTCGTCCTAAAGTGCTCAGTAAAGCATACAAAACTGTATTGATAACTGAGACATTACATCTGTTTGAGCAGATACGAAAAAAAAATCAAAATTGTCCAACATTCTCATAAGTTCAGACAAAAGCTCTAGAAAAAATCCAAATGATTCATTAATGGTTAGCTGTATGTTATTTTTAATTTTTTTTTATAGTAGTTATGTAACTACATATTACTTTATGTAACTATGTGCAAATATGACGAGCGATTTGAAATTCCCTATCGTTTCTTAGAATTAAAAATAATAATGTAATTAGCTTAATATACTATTAAAATAGAACAGGCAACTTGCTGTTTTGCTGCAAAATTAACAAAACACATTATCTTAACTTAAATCTAATTACGAAAGACCTTTTATCGATATGGATATTAAAGATTTTGTCGGTGGCACTATGTCGTAATTAAAATACACTAACATATATTGTTCTCTAACATAGACACAAGGCAATTGTCTACTTCCTATCAAATACAGTAAACACCCTCTGCCAGTATAACTTTTGTTTTATGTTGTGTGATCTGGGAATCTCTAATTAAATATAGTAGAGTTCCATCTTCGTTTTTACTGCATTAGATATACTATTTTCTTTTAATACTTTATTCTATACGTTTATATGCTCTTGTAAATCCTTTTTATTTGCCGCTACAGTAACTACATTGTTTGCGAAATCTCATTGTAAATTCTTGTATGTTACCAGCATGTTTTTTGCTTCCATAATTGACCCTAATTTTACTTTTTATAAAAATAAAATTAGGATTTTTTTACTAAGGTCATAAAATCATAGGCGCCCGACTGGGAAATACGTAACTGTGTTTTAGCAAGAATTTATAAGTTACAAAACGACTGTTCGACATATAATGACGTACTGTTTGCATAATCGTAATGGTCTTTGAAGCAAGTAGATAATAATATTAATAATGATTTATATGTCCAACAGGTTCACACCAAATAATTCGGCAAAAAACTGTATAAATATATATATATATATACATATGACAAATCAGAAGAAACATAATAATAACTTTACAGATAAACATAAATAAACAAATACTATGTATGTTGATATATAATGTGACAGTCATGAAATACTTACAGGAACATATAAACAAACTTGTTAAATGATTCCACAAGTAAATATGTCGCTGTAGATAGTATCAGCATTTCGCATCATATGATATAGGTGATTCCATTAATAAGTTGGTCCTTGGAGTACTCAGTAAGAATGCATACGTAAACCCAGTAGTAACTGGAGGTATATTAAGTCGAACAGCAGATAATATCCTAGTGCAATCAATAATATTACTGATCAGTTTAAACAAGTAATAAGCATTTTAATTAATCTTCCGATCGGTGAGTGTTTGGAATCCAAAGCGTAGCATAAGTTCATGGTAGGAAACATTTTTATTCAGGTACATTCTAGTATTATTTAAAATCAAGAGTTGAAAAAATCGTCGTTGTACACGCTCAATAGGAAGTTGTTGCTATATATAATAAGAGAACCAAATGACAGATGCATACTCCAGTTAAGGAAGAACAAGAGCGAAGTATCAGGACTCCAGAAGCGTAACATTAATGAAATATTTACTAATTCTGATAATAAATGCTAAACTTCTCGAGACCAGCGAACAATTTTTTTGAATATGACTATTAGACGATAAAAATTAATCAAATGACACACCAAGATCCTTAATTTCACTCATGCTGGTGAGACGAACATCATAAATTTATAGAAGAACATGTATGATTGATTTATTTTTTAGTGAAGTCATAACATAGCATTTATCATCATTCAAAACAAACTTATTCCTTTCGGACCAATTGGCCAGTAAATTCAAATTATATGGAAGTATGCGTACATTGCCTTGATTACAGATACTATAAAAGAGCTTAATATCATCCGCATATGTTAATTTTTAACAAGATAATAAAGGAAACCAATCATTGATATATATATATATATATATATATATATATATATATATATATATATATATATATATATATTGATAAGTAAAAGACTCAAATTTGGTCCTTGTACAATTACAGATAATGTACAGATAATGCAACAAATTCTAATGACTTAAACCCATTATAAAAAAACATATCCCTGTCTATTGGACAAGTAAGAGTTAATTAACTTATTACATAAGGCAAAAGAATCAAGTTTTCAGCTCTTCGAATCCACGAAGACCTCGAGTGTTATGATAATACAACGTAAAAGAGTACGTATTACTGTTGGGCGAAGTTAGCCTTCCGAAGCTATAAAATTAGGAATGCCGTTTCTGTATTTGATTTTCAAGTTTCGGTCTACAGCATCCACACGCGCTTACAATTGAATTTTAAAGCTTTTATACTATTCTTGTTGTATAATTGTTTGGTCACGAGAAAAGCCCAGGCGAAACCATTTATCAAAAGATCTTACCCGTGCTGATTTTTTTTAATAATTCAATAACTTTAGCTTCCGAAAGGAATTTAACTCTGATTAGACGACATCTAGGAACATTACTCGAGTCAAATCTACTCAATTTCTGCACTTGGAAGATGTCAAATGTTATTCTATATCAGTAAATATTTCCCTCAATTGCGTAGTATCCAATAACATTTGCTCATTATTGGAATTCCGAGTTTCAGTACAATTGCATGCAAACAATAATATTGGTTTTACGAGTTTCACGACTAGAGATCTCCTTTATAATTTTCTCCGTTTGTAATAAAGGCAGGGAAGGAGCAGCAGAAGTATTAACCCAGGCTACCAAAGTTTCTATTTGCTTACGAAGTGAGACTATTGCTGCCTCTAAATCGTTGCCAAGATTGGCACAACAATTACATGAAAAAAAACCTATCTATAGGAACTCTATTAATGTCGATGTCTTAATCTAGCCAAATCTGTAGTACAGTATTACATTTTACTCTAACATAGACATTTTTCTCGTGGGTCCAGCTTTGTATCAGTCATTGTACGTTAGCTACTATTAGCAGGTTTTCGACTAACAGTAATGAACACCTTTGTAATGCTGTGATAATATGCGTTATTACCTGGTTGTTAAAAATAATTTGCAAATTTTTTTAAAACTGATAGTCTCGAAATTTCAATTGACTTGTATTCAGAGAAGCTACTTCTTTTATATCAAATTGTAACATTAGGGATCACAGTGGACTAAAATGTTGAGAATAATCGAACGCAGCTTCCAAACACGTATCACATCGTATCAAAACTGGTTGTGAGGACACTACACTATTCATAAAATGCTGAATTCGTTTGGGCGATCTGACAAATTCTGCTTTAGTGTGTTCTATTAGTTCATTTACAGCTGGATAGTAATGGCGAATAGAATACGAGATATAATCCATGCAGTATACATGTAATATGTAACAAATAAGGAAAAGTAAATCGCAAATGGTTCCAATACAGGATTGAACAAGTAGTTGTTTAGGCTATTTCCATCGTTTGTAGGATTTGAATAATCCGACGTTTCGGCGGTCGATCTACTGTCATGTTCAGGGTAGCCCTGAGAAGGGAAATTTCTTGCCAAACTCATATCTGAAGGATTGAAGTTTTTTGCTGGCTATTAAATATGGAGGTGACGATCGACTTGATTCGAACATTTGAACTTTTATATGTAACACTAAGTTTTTCTTTGAATCTGTTGATTCATCTATGGTTAGCTACAATTTTTTTTTCTTGCATTTTATGACGAATTATGTTCTCTGTTCTTTCACGTGCACGTATAAAATAATTTCGCAATGTT
Source organism: Melolontha melolontha (assembly GCA_935421215.2). Taxonomy (NCBI): domain Eukaryota; kingdom Metazoa; phylum Arthropoda; class Insecta; order Coleoptera; family Scarabaeidae; genus Melolontha; species Melolontha melolontha. Next base: position 84,663,193 of record OW285239.1, on the reverse strand, counting down.
GCTTCACATAACAATTTCCAGTCGGTGTTATATTTGTTCCAAAACCTACAAAAGTGTTGTTTTGGTATGTTATTAAATGGAATGTCACAAACACATCTTAAACATTAAATCCATTACAAGTTCGGCATAGGGTTTTTGACCGCGCTTTTTTCTTTAGTGATTTGCGCTATTGACAAACTTTTGATATTGTGATAGTTTTCAAATCAGTAAATATATATTGCGCATCAAACGCCTCAAACGAAATCTGTCGTATATGAAGTCAGGATATTTTAAAATAAACTTTCGAAGTTTAAAAACTTAAAACAGGTATAAAACTCCTTACCACCCTGAATTGGTATCCTTAGTTGTCTAAATACGTATTTAGGATGCGAATACGTATTTCATCTTTCTACAGATTCATCAGTACGCCCCTGCTGGGTCTCTGGGGGAGAGATATGTTTGGACACGTTCACAAAAAAATATATTAATATTGAACTTATATTCGTGTTCTTCACACCAGATTTTTAATAATATTTTATATTATTAAAAATGCTTTTGTATTAAAGTTAAACTTAATTTGTAAGATTTTCAAAGTGAGCGCTACCTACTTCCTGACAGTAAGCCAATGTCTGTAAATTCTCTTGTATCCCTCGCTAGTGAAATGCTTCTTATCTCTTCACTAATCTTTCAGCCAAATTTTGAAAATTTCTAGATCCGGTAAGATACACTTTTTGTTTTGGACAGCCTCACAAGAAATAATCTAGTGGATTGAGATCGGGCGAACGTGCGAGCCATTCAATTCAACCTCTCGTTCCATCTCTGGGCAAAAATTCAACCTAATCGATCTCGAATGACAACTGAATAGTGTGGGAGTGTCCCATAATGCTGAAATAAGATGTTTTATGGAAGTTTGCCATTTTCCGCCAATGCAGAAATTATCTGGTTATTTAAAAGTTCTTTGCTCATTTAGAGTTTATTCTATAAAAAGGGGCCCTATAATTCTATTTCTGGAAATACTGGCCCAAATGTTAGGCTTTCTAGGGTACTGCGTATGCGCCTCTTGTATCCAGTGAGGATTATTCTATGCATAATCCCGACACTTATGTCAATGAATAGTACCGTCCAAATAAAAGGTTGCCTCATCCGAAAATATTATATTATTTATAAAATTGTTGTCACGATTACAAATGCTCATCATTGATTCACAAAACTCTTGCCTTCTGTCGAAATTATCATCAGAAAGTTCTTGAACAAGGCGAATTTTATAAGCATGGTATTTTTCTTTTTTAGGCATTCTTCCTACTGGACTAATATCATGCCTATGCACCACCTCGTTTGTAGATATATGTGGATTTTCCTCTACAAATATGACAATATCTTGCGCTTTAATATCATTTGTAGCAGAATTTGTACCACAAATTATTTGCAAATTGCAATGGCTGCCGATTGGAATGTATATTATCAAAAAGTTTACATACTTCCTGGTGAGATTTTGTCCTATCTTCAAAATCGATTACCATTAATATTTGTATTCTTTCTCTTTCATTTAATTCAACCATTATTGACAAACAACAATTATTCAAGGACATTTTTAAATGCCATAAACTGCTGCACCTTGTGATAAAATTTAAAAATTATAATAATCACGCGTCACAAAAAAAATTGTCATCATATCTAGAGAAGAAATAAAAGAAATTGTAGTAGTTACTTTAAATCGTAAAGGTTTTAAACGATCATACTTACCCAAGTATCAAGCAATACTTATGGTTTTGAAAATACCAAGAGACAAATATTCTAAAAATTCTGATTTTCGTTTGTATGTGAATTTCAAGCTAAATACTTTAGAAGTATTATAGTTTGTCGAAATCGTATTATCGATTAGAATCGTAAAATGCACAAAAAATACGTTCAATTAAAAAATATATAACTCTGATACGTTACATTTTTTGAACATTATTTAAAAAGTACTTCAAACCATAGCTCTTCATCCCTAATTTCCGTGTCTAAAATTTTATTACAATATCTTTTTTAATTTAACGAATATTTACGTGGTTTCAGACATTTGCCCATCACTGTATATACGGCTGCAATATATACTTTTATTAATTTATTAAAAGCGTAGGATAACCTATCTAAGTCAGCTGTTAAAATTTTATTTTGTAATTTTAAAGATGATGTATTAAAAGAACATGTAAGACATGTGCTCTACGGGCATTTAACGTCCTATTTGGTAACAATAAATCTTTAGTCGATGACGTAAATGTATGTTGTGTCGAACGTACGTAACGATCGACAACTGAACGATAGATAGATGGACAATAACAAAACTATTCTTTTCGTTATTGTCGGTCAATTCTAAGATATCGTCTTTTATAATATAGTGTATCGCACATTGGCGAGACAAAAATTTTTTAAATATTTTTGTAATTTTTTTTCTCGCGTATGAGAAGGAATTTTTGGAAAACAGTTTGGGCATGTATTATATACAATTACATCTTTCCATTTTGTATACGTTGTCTTTTATTTCAAGGACATCCAGTATATAAGATAATTAATATGCATGCATAATTATTATACTACAAAATTTCGAACAAACCCAATTAGGAACCTATTTTAGCAGTAAAGTGGTATAGCATTAGAAACTTAACGATTAGATCACACGCATAAAATCTAAAATAATTATCTACTAAAAACAAAAGTAGTTCGTTATATTTAATTTTAACTTTTCGGAGATTTTTGTGCTGAACATAAAGAAAATACTTAAAGAATCCTGTAGTATTATAGATTTCGAATACATCCGAAATAAACTATACATGTATAATGGGTATCAATTATGACCTCTGTTTTAATTAATACAATTTTCAACACATGCCAGTTGTTAAAGGACCCGAAATATATATTCAATTCAATTCGATATTTTTAGGTTTTACGCCTCGAAATTGGAGCAGGGAATTTGTTAACTAGACAGCATAATATTTGATAATGAGTTAACTAAACCCTTGTAATTGAGTTTCAGTTTAGCGTGTTAATTAACACAATTTGCAATATATTCCGTATTGAACAGTATTGTACTAAGAACGCAATGTTAAATTTGAAATTCCAGAATTAGAGAACAGAGCTGTAATTAAAAACAACACAATAATTTTCGGTTCTTTTTTTTTCTGATGATATTTCTAGCAAAGGTTATGTTTCCAAAAGAGTTTGACTGTTTTACTTAATAGTGATACAAGAACTGTTCTGATAGTTTTAGTTACAGACACTCCATACCAATTTGAGTTTGCGTTGGCAATGTCATCTTTTTCACGTTACTTAGTAAAAAAGTTTACAATCAGTTACAAAGAATGATAACGTTTCAAGTTTTGTTATTTTTATTAATTATTCCTCTTCCTGACAGAAAACTACTACTAGGAAATAGGTATGATTGATGTATGACCAAAATAAACAAAATTCAGTAGAAATTTTTACTAACACTGCTTCATCACTCTATGCTGTTGTGCATTGGTTTCGCAAATTTAAATTATGTTCTTTGTATACCAAAAAAGTTTAAGTATATCAATACGTTAAGCATGTATTACGCATTTGTTACAAATAATTTTGGCAACAGAACACCTTAATTTTTAAGCAAATTAAAGAGGAAGTTTATGCATGTCTAATTTGGTCGACACTAGGTAAATATATGTTTAGACTCCATTATTAATTAACGCTTAGAAAATACAAATACATAGTTGCTTTCGCAAGAAAATAGAGTTTTACGGGGTTTGTAGAAACCAAGACCTGGGTGTGCTGTTCGAGCAAAGTCCACTACACTGACCCATCTGATAGAAGAACTCAAGGTAGATCATCCTACAGGAAGCTTTGCGATACCATTGTAATACTAGGGCCTTACGTGATAAGGTCCCATGTGCCTGGAGGATCGGCATGTAATACTAGTGGGGCCTTAAGCCCTTAGGCAGAATCGCCATGTGCTAACAGTGGGGCCTTAAGTGCCCGGAGGATCGGCATGTGGTATTAGTGCCGTTCGTGCACGTTCGTGGCAGGACGCCACGTGATGTTAGCCTGGTCCTGAGGGCTACATCGTTGGGCCGTCACGCAGTTATCGTTGTCCCGTTAAATGATACACATAGTTCGGGTAACATATATTTAATACATAACAACACTTAAAACTGCATAACAAATATATACATTCTTACTAACTAGTATGTAGACTGAATCTCTGACTCTGAATGAGAATGAGACTAGAATCATCTTGATGCTTCTTACACTACAGTATATATACATAAGAGAAGGTCCTCGGACTACTTAGGGAATGTAATACAGACCCTGACATGTAGCTGTGTTAGGCTTGTGTTTGGAAACAACTTGCGTCAGCGAGGACGTATTTGTAACATGCGTTACTGGAACGAGGCTGTGGCCTGGTTCAGATTGATTGCATACACACAGCTGCATTACGTTATCACACCATCCTCCCTGGGGTTAAGAAAAATAACGCCGAGGCGTTTGTTTTTCTTACGTTAGACCTTTCTCTCCGGTTACCTTCCTTATTCCTATTCTACAATATTGTAATACAATACAAAAATACAATACAATACAACAATACAATACAATAATACAATACAATACAATAATACAATACAATACAATAATACAATACAATACAGTAATACAATACAATACAATAATACAATTTATAATAATACAATACAACTTTAAATAAATTTTCATGGTACTGCTACATAGTACGTTTTTACATTGTTGCAAAAATAATAATAATTATTAATAATCAATAATCGGGCCTTTGTAATTTGTACACTGTCTCAATCTTGTTAGTCTGTTCGCTTTTTATATTTTATTCCTATATTATGAGTTCGTATTTATCTAATAGTTGACTTACTTCGTATTCGCAATTCTTGCTTCTAATTTCCAATTTTTCGCATTCGATTCTCTGTCTTGAATTCTTCATGTTCGCTTGTTTGTCTTAACTCTTTGCTTTGATTGTTTGTTTTCGATTCCTTATACTTGATTGTTTGTCTTCAATTTTGTGCATGATTGTTTGCTCCCAATTCTTATGCTCCCTTTCCAACCATACTTTAAAATAAATCGACTCTCCGTTTTTCTATCTATTTTCCTCCATGGAAAAATTATACTGGAAATCACTCTTTCGTGTATTTCCCTGGACAGCACATATTTCGTGTCTGTCATGTTCCTGCGCAGAACTATCTTGTGAAGCTTATTCTGACTACAGTAAGGGGGCTCGTGCAGCGGTAATTCCCTTATGCTGTAAGCCTTTTCTTCAATCTAGAAAAACTTGAGACCAGTTAACAAAAGACACTTTTGTTATAACTGTCTCTAAAAAAAAAATTCTGAGAGCGTTTTTTGTCGTGCAGGATCACTTCCTGGAAGCGCATGCTTGCTTCGTCACGACCTAGGGGCGAATTGGAGTCTTTTTGCCTTTTCCCTACTTTGAAGTTTGTCTGATTCGGTTGGTTAACGTTTTCGCCAAGTCCACAACTCTAGGATGATCTGTCCTGTAGGTTGCACTGTTGTTGGTGTCGTAAAGGTACAATCGATAGGTCTCTGTTGTCTTATAGAGCTCCAGACGTGATTAGGATGCTATCGTATCGTGCCGTTACTAACCATTATGGCATTGGAATCAACTTCTAAGGCATTTGTTACAAAAATTTCGGAATCTTTACCAATAAAATTAATACACTACTCCTCGTATATTGGTTTTTATTTTATTAATTCGATATTATTTTCTTTTGTTAGCGAGAAACTTTTTTTGAATATATCAGCAATATTTCCTTCAATGTCATTTATCCGATCGTTTACAAAATAAACATTGTGTTGCATTTTATCAGTGACCTTGACTTCGTGTATTATTAAACTGTCTTGTCGATACATACATATTTTCAATTTGAATTCGATGTTTATTTACTGGCGATTAGTTTGAATATACAAGTTATTGTTTTTAATTTTGTTTGTAAACTATGCAATATATGGCGCTTGTTAAAAAGTACAACGCATGCATTTTTTATGCACGTAATTAAACTTGTTAAAAGAAATATAACATAATTATATATATATATATATATGTGCGCCTTCTAAACAAAAAATATATTTAAACTTTTGCATTACTAACAAAATTGCGAAGTGTACGGCCGAAATATAACATCTCTAAGTCATATAATACATATTAATTTTTTTTTTAAATAAACTTGACCTTTACATAAAGAAACGTATGGTACGCGCTTTGCAACTTTTGCATTCTTGCGTAAGTAGACATAAACATAAATAACATGGTATGCTTGGATTAAATCAATATTATTGTCTCTTATAAAACAAATAAACATTTTCACTCGCGAAATGTACGTAATTCATGAACGTCTTGCACTTTATTTTTATACACCGTAATATTTGTCTTTGTTAAAATTTACTTTAATAGAATACCTGCGTTTCTTCTTTCGTGTGGAGCTTCTGCTTGCTCTTGGAGATGCTTTCCTCCGTTCCTTCGTCGCGTCATTGCCCATTTCTTGATTTTTTTTTTTTTCTGGTCCGTTCCGAATTTCCACTTGGTCTTTTTCGGCCCTAGATGGCTGGCAGAGCCATCTAGTGGTGTGGACAGGTAGGATCGCCATGTAATACTAGGGCCTTACGTGATAAGGTCCCATGTGCCTGGAGGATCGGCATGTAATACTAGTGGGGCCTTAAGCCCTTAGGCAGAATCGCCATGTGCTAACAGTGGGGCCTTAAGTGCCCGGAGGAACGGCATCAGTATTACATGCCGATCCTCCAGGCACATGGGACCTTATCACGTAAGGCCCTAGTATTACATGGCGATCCTGGCAGGATCGCCATGTAATACTAGGGCCTTACGTGATAAGGTCCCATGTGCCTGGAGGATCGGCATGTAATACTAGTGGGGCCTTAAGCCCTTAGGCAGAATCGCCATGTGCTAACAGTGGGGCCTTAAGTGCCCGGAGGAACGGCATCAGTATTACATGCCGATCCTCCAGGCACATGGGACCTTATCACGTAAGGCCCTAGTATTACACCATGGTCGAGAAATAACTTTGATAAGTAATATAACAAAGTTATACTAGACAGGAACGACTGAAAAGTGGTGCACCCGTGCGGGCGGAATCGGTCTTAGTACACTGTGAGGTACAATTTACCGGCTCAGAAAGAGAACGTTGAGCCAGAAGAATCTTAGCTAAAATAGTACGGTATTTCAAACGAAAATGGGTACATTACATCATTGCGTTGAAGAAACTAAGGAAGGTTAGAACAAATTGAACGGTGGTTAGCCAAGCAATGTCATGGAATCCAGAGGCACTAGATTTCGCACGAATTAAATCCAGAATTGTAGGGAATTGTGTATACCATCAAAACGAGTTCAGTATTCGCAAAAAAAATTATTAGCCGGGGTACGAAAGTTGTAGGGCTAATGAGACGACGGATGAATTGGCTCGACAAGCTTTGCCTATGGCTTATCTAAGATTCCAATCTTTTTGCGGTACTACCAAAATAAATATTAAAACAGCCATGAAAAAGAGGGCTCAAAATAGATCTCGGGAAAGGTGGAACAACTTCCTAGATAAGAGGCAGGCAAAACCATCTCTCAAGTTTACAACGGATCTACCGAGCAGAGACAACACTCTGTTAAGAACATGCGGTTCTATTAACGGGATATTGTAAACTCAGCGAGCATAAGAATAATATGAGCTTGACGTAAAAACTGTACGTAAATTTAACCAAGCTGAAGAGGAAACCGTAGTCATGTACTATGCCAATGTAAAGATCTGACAACAGCGTGATCCCTACAAATAGGAGAACAGTATTCTGAAGGAAGCTGCTAGGCTAAATTAAAAGTGTAATGCTAGAGAAAGTACTCTAACGATACATAAGTATCATGAACACCTCATATTATTTACTAATTTTTACTAAATATAGATGACTTAAGCTAAGGTCGAATAAGAGGTTTAGAAATTACCTAGGAAAAATATGTAGAATCTTCTGATTTGAAGTTATTACGATTTTTTAGAGTTAAAGGTAACGCCATCGTAATTTGCAACTTTCAGATCATAAACAAACACTGTATTGTACCAGATTTATTTTAAGAATAAGCAGTAGTACAGATTGAACGATAGTGAACCAGAAGAATTTCTAAATTGTATGCAGTTAAAAAGTTAGAACAAGAAAATAATTATCTTATACTTAGGTGCCGTGGTCGATAGATATACAGAAATGCGTCTTTTTTGAGTATTTGAAAAAAGGCGTAGTGATCATAGAAAGGCAAGAAAATGTGACGCAAGACATTTCTCCATAACTTTTGTTGTTCTTTTGCGTGAATTTGCTATAGAATTGGTTATTCACCTGGGTATAGCCCTGCGCAATATTTTATTATTGCCTACTGTAAGAGAAGTAAGCAAAAAACTTTTCGTTGGAAATGATGTAGCAGTTGTGGAATTGATGTTTGAAGATTATGAAATAAATCCTAAAGAATTAAAAAAATATTTTGTTGGTTTCCGAACGAATGTATATTAGTAAAAGGAAACAAAATTAAAGACGATATATGCTATTTATGTACACAAGTTAGCGTTAAATAAAAATTATTGTCCAGGCATTATTATTACTAATAATAATGCCTTATCTTATACTAATAATTTATTAGTATAAGATTGGGCATATAATAAAATATTTATAAAAAAATTTTGTTTACAGAGTATTCTTCTAACATATTTAAAGGTAAAACTTGATATGAGATACTAGTGGTGCCAAAGAACAAAAATTTAAAACAAGGCAATTGTTAATTATAACATCAAATAAAGCAAGAAGAAACTAATATTAATATTTTCTTTTCTAGAGAAAAAAAACAGAATTTTTATTTTTAGTTACATATTTATACAAATTAAACTATAAAACTTGCTTATTTAAATATGCTTCATAAGATCGACAAGGTGTCAATTATTATGCTCGTGTACCTAAATTACCTTACGTCAAATAGGATTAAGAGCTTACCTTCCTTTCTCCATTAAGTTCTTTTTTTTGGAAAATATATTCGATGTGGCGACAAATATCCTATTAGCTCATATAAAAGTTCGTACAAAATACCGATATATAAGTTATTTTGGTATCTAATATAATTTATACGTTTTAGCTGTTTCATGCAACTGCATTTTATTCTATTTTTACATTTTGTATAGAGTTGTTAGAGTTTCTTGAAATGTAAAATACATTCAATTTCTAATTATTTAATGTAAATGTCGCCGTGCCTTCTTAATGTAATTTTATTTTCAATTCATAACTGTGATCTGTGACAAAACGTAATATACTTCAACTATATCAGCGAATATATAATTCAAACAAACACATAAACAATAGCCTCTCCTGATTAAATTTATGTGGAGGTAACATAAAATTTGGTATAAAAGGTATTGTTGATTTAAAAATTTGATATATTTTAACGAATGTATTCAAGCAGTTTCAGAACTCAAACAGGTAGATTTTGTTATCAGAACACATGGTTTTTGAATAACATAAATAATAATAACATTTTCGACAAATGCTTCTTTTCGGACGAGGCTTGGTTCTATCTTTCAAAATATTTAAACAAGCAAAATATGAGAATTTGGTCTGCAGAAAATCCTCATGAATTTGTGGAAACTATGCTACATCTACAAAAAATAGGCGTGTGGCTAGAATTTTCAAGAAGACGAATTATTGGGCCTATATTTTTTAATCAAATCATAACTGCTGAAAGATATGGAAATGAATTATTAGAGCCGTTTATTAATGAACTTCATGATGATGAACTTATAGAAGGAAATTTCCAGCAATATAATGCACCAGCGCACAAATCTCGAGAAACAATAGGTTTTTTACAAGAATTTTGCGATACAATAATTATTAATTTTCCTCCAAGATTTCCAGATTTGACAATTTTAGACTATGTTGTTTTTCCATATTTAAAGAATACTATTTACAAGAACAGACATCACACAATCGAAGAGCTTCGTAATGCTATTGTGAATTCTTGTGTTGAGATAACCCAAGAAATCCTAATAAATGACTTTGAAAGCATGAAGCATAATAGAGTTCAACTTTGTCTTCAAAATATTGGTCAGCATTTACAACAGCTACTTTAGTATTATTTTCTTTTAATTTTGACAATTGTAATAAAAATTTCTTGGAAAATTAAATTACTAATTATTACACACATTTACCTGACATAACATGTAACACATGTAATCGAGTCATTTATGAATTTCAGTCAGTATGTCTTTTCCGATTGTAACCGTTGCATAGTTATATATTCGACTGACATTTTACTTGACCTTTGTAATATAAATACATTTCAAGTAACGACATGCAATTTCAGATTTATTACTAATTATCTTGATCGCTCGTTATTTAAGATTCAAAAAATTTAGCAAAATTACTTAAAATGGTAGTTCGTCTGTAATTGCAGATATCACTATAATCGTCACAGTTTGCGCAATCACACAATCCTTCCAGCCTTACAAAATTCAGGAAAGGAATCGGTAGAGATAATTAAATAGAAAATGTTTGCTTAAGAATCATATAAAACAGGTCCACAATCTCTAACGAAAAAACTTGGAACACCGTGGTGACCAGATGTTTGATTTGGTTAGAGTTTGTGGATTCAATACTGTATATGGAGTAACATTATACCCTGAGGCGTAGTCATTTCTTGATCTTTAAATACAATACAACCAGGTATCCTAACACTGCCCCTCCTATTATTTATAAATTTATAAAATGAAACAGGGTCATGCTAATAATTAACAAATAGAGTCGTTTCTAATCACAGAATTATTTGTCGTATATAAATTACAAATTTAAATTTAATAATGAAGGAGATCATTTAAATGTATAAATTTAAACGCTAGTGTTATAAACCCAAGTTTTTAGCAAATTTTTTTTATTATTTTATAAATTGGACTGCTGATAATACAGGGTGGCCCAAAATGACCCAAGGGGTTTTAATTCCTTCTAACTTTTTTATTATAATTTTTTTTTGGTTTTCAGTATTTTGTAAAGAAGACTTGGGGAATTTAAAATGGAACAGTACACAATTGAACAACGTGCCAAAATCGTTGACCTTTATTTCTCAAATCAACGATCCATTGCGAGATATAATTTTTTTAAAAATATTCTCCATTAATATACTGTATTTAAAATAAAAAAAATTGAATAATTATGTCTTAAATAAGAAGTTATAATGAACTCAAACCCCTTCGGTCATTGCGAGATATAATTTTTCATAATTAAATTAAAAATATTCTCCATTAATATACTGTATTTAAAATAAAAAAATAATAATAATTATGTCTTAAATACGAAGTTATAATAAACTCAAACCCCTTCGGTCATTTTGGGCCAGCCTGTATATTCTTTTGTTACGATTTATATAATCCGAGGGACTAATGAAATTGTTTTGAGCATCGCGTGTATCAACATGCGCAAAATAATACTTGTTTTCATATAGCACGAGTATTCTATCATGAAATGTAGAAAATTTGAATTTTTTTCATTATTTGTCAAAACAATTCGCTCTCGCTTATCAAAAAATGCCATTATATTTCTAAAACATTCAAGACGTCATTTAGATATATTTACATTTTTGTAATGCATACAATACGTATTTTCAATAACATAAGACAGCAAATTTTTTGTTTTAAGTGTGTACAATTTTGGTTTATAAAATAAAATAACGAAGTAATAAATATTACTGACTCAGCTAACTACATTATGTCTATATGGTAGGTAGTCTGGTGTAATTAAAAAGTTGTTCAGTTCATTTTCACTATTCTTTTATATTGAACTGCAGAACTTTACGGTATTTATATCCAACAATAATCTGCAAGCATTTCGTTATCTCATTTAAACTGATAATGTTTGCCAATGTGGAAATGTCGTTATAATTTTTTTTCCATGTTCTTCACTAACATAGAATTGGGGGGAAAAAATTCAGATAATAACGCACAAAATCTATTTAATATTTTGGTTACGACCAACTGTTACCTAGAAAGTTTTATGTCACGTCATTAAAAGCATTATTCGAAGTCTCTTAAAATCTCTTGAAATGCTATATGTCATTGTAACAGATTAGTTTGATGTAGTAAGAAATCCTCTCTTTAGGATTTACATCGCCTAAATTAGGGAATTTAAGCTATATAACGGGTGTTCAGAAACATTCGAAGTCAAGTGGGCTCTGAACAAAAAATCGTATATCTTTACTTAAGTACATTTGCGTGTATGATAACCTATAAAATTGTATTAAGTAAATGCATCAATCTATCTCAGACATGACTTCATATTTTCAAGGACTACTTTGACTTCGAATGTTTCTGAACACCCGTTATTAACATAATTATATTGAAATCCACGTGCCTCCTTGTTCATTTTTTTTTTTTATACAAGATAGACATAGATTTTGAAGGAAACCCTTTTTTTCCTCAGGCCTGCGCTGTACCTTAATTGATCAATGTTGAAGAACGTCTTGTAAATTTTTCACTCTGCTCTTGCATTTTCAAATAAAACTGAAGTATAGCAAACGCCAATTAAGTTGGCGTGAGGAGGGGTAAGTTCGCGCAGGATTAAAAGTAGTGGGGAGATTTGTATTTGGTTTTACATCAAATGTCAGATAATTCTAACCTCTAAGCGTGTCACTTTATGATCCCTAGCAAAGACATTATGTTCCTTCACACGTCAATGACAAATGTATTCTGACAATTACTTGAGTAGTGGGGGTGAACGTTTTTAAAAACGGCTTCTGCGCGCCCCCTCCTCGCGCCAACTTAATTGGCGCTTGCTATACGTTATGTATCCAAGTCCTAAACTGAGTAGAACTAAAAGTCATACGAATCCTACTATTTAAGCGTTCTGTAATTTATTTTATTAAGATAGCGTTTTATATTTTCATACAGTTCCTTCATTTGAAATGAATGATCAAAAAGAACGGAAGGATAAACATTTCCGACGTGTGGAAGGAGAGCTTTTAAACTAACTTTTGAAGCGTCGATAAAAAGTCACCAGTCATCTGGACTGTGTTCATAACTTAATGTTACTACTAAATCGTCGACATTTTTGTAAAACGAAATATTATCTTTTATCAAAGAGTACAGCGTCAATTGTTCGTGACTATTCCGGTATAAGTATATTGTGTTCATGGGGTTAAGAGCTTACATTCTTTCATATGAATCCAAATATTTGTGCCGCATTTTTCGATAAATTTAGATTTCGAATTAGGTCATTTAATTCTAATATTTATTAGGTGTCCGTCTTCTTCACATGATCATTTTTTTTTCTTCTTCTTCAACTCTGAAACTAATGCTTCTGTAAAAGACTTCCTCTTATTTGAATGCGTAAGTTTTGGCATAAGCAATTCTTAGCAATTCCGAATACTGGTCCAGTAGCTGTCGACAGGTTAAAATAAGCTATTTTATTTTTGGTTTTGCTGGAAAACTCAAAGATTTTACTAAAACAAAAGAGCTTTCCGTGGAGCACGTTTGCTCAAATCCTAGGACATGCAAATTGCATAGAAACGTCCTTACCGTTTAACCAGACGGCGAACTAACATCGTACGGAATAAATATGATGAAAGGTGTGTTTTATTTTTTATTTTTAAGCGAAAATAGTGATAACAATTTTATCTATTGAAGACATAATACTTCGCTTGTGCTGACGAACTGTGTTTTCTCAAAAAGTATTGGGATCATTTACACGCGTACACGGCATTATTAACATAAATACATTTTCGAATATCACAAATTGATTTAATTTGTTACGAATAATCTATACACATAACTTTTACTTCGTTAATCTAATTGATTGTAGAACAAATATAGGCATGGCTGAATGGATATAATGTAGTAAATATGTCCAAACATGTTCAAACCTGTTGAAGCTTGTTAACCATACTTCTCGAAATATTTTGCTAAAATAAAATATAACATATTCTTTGGAAAAATTATAATAATATCTCAAAATACTAACACAATGGAGAAATTTTATAACTACAAGGTCCTTCAATATGTATGACCTACATTCAAACATTCATTGCAAGGTAAAAAATTGTGAAATTAAACAAATTTGTGATAAACGAGAACTATATAATATGTACCTTTAATTCCTAAAAATAAAGTCATTCAAGTGTCCCTTATTGGCGGCAATACATAGTTCAAACCTGCTCCTGGAATTATGCATTACCTTTTGTAACATTGGGCGATTGATCGCACGTATTTCTTCTCGAATGGTACCTTTAAAAACTTGAATTGTCCGCGGGCATCTCTCAAAGACCTTTTGCTTGAGATACCCCCAAAGGAAGAAATCTGGCGTAGTCAGATCGGGGAATCTTGGCGGCCATGGTAAGTCTCCAAACCTTGATATTAATCTGTTCGGAAACATTCGCCGCAACGCAATCAAAGTTTGCCTTGCTGTATGTGATGTGGTACTTATTGGAAAAAAAATGTTTATTCCTCTTACTCCTCGTAGTTCATGCCATAGGAATGTTTTCAACATGAAAATGTAACGCTCCGAGGTGACTGTAACAGCTTACTCGTTTCCTTGAAGAAATATGGACCTACTACTCCAAAGGATGAAACACCACACCATACAGTGACTTTTTCATAATGAAGCGCTTTTTCGTGTGATTGGTGTGCGTTTTCAGCCGCTCAATAACAGAAGTTTTGTTTGTTTACACTTCTAATGACATAAAAATACGCTTCATCGGACATAAGCAAAGAATTAATCGCATTTTGATCTTGATTCAAAATTTCCAACATATGCCTGTAGAAAGTCGTTCGGGCATCCGGGTCATGATCTTGCAACTTATGAACGGCTTGGATTCTGTAGGGGTGAAAGTGAAAAGATCATGTAAAATTCTCAGAAGACTCATTTCAGTAATTTGCAAGGCAATTGACGTTTTTTGCAGAACGCTACGGACTTCGTCCTTGCCTGACACTTTCAATATTTACCGGTGTTCTCACTGTCCATACTCTTCCGGTATAATTTTATGAAACATTCCCTCTTTCATCAAAATCCCTCACCTACCTCAAAATAGTTTTTCTGCTAGGAATTTATCCGTGTCTTGCTACGTTAAATTCTCGCCGAAAACTTCTCTGAGTTTGCACAATTTTATGATTTGTAATAAAACTTTTAACTGCAAAAGCTCTTTGAATAATTAGATATCAGTACATTTTACGCAAATCTGCATATATTGCGCTACAGTTTGATAACTAGATGACAACAATTAACATATACTACTAGCCACAGCCACCTATTTAAAATAGGTCATACCTGTTGAAGGACCCGATAGAATAAGGATACACAAATGCATAAGATATATCATATTAATATAGAAAAAAAACCCATGTTGACCAGTATAATTATAATTTGTGTGTTCTAATACAGTTTAGTTCCAAGTTTTCAATCAAATTAAAAGTAACCTGTAATTATAATAATATTTTGTATTACATTTTTTTGGTAATATCAGTGTGGATATTTGAAATTCTATCATAACCCAGCTTAGTTTTCTGTTGAACTTCAAAATATTTTAAATATGCCACGCCGTTTTCAAATTGGACGGCGGGTACAGGAAAAGTAAGTTTATATATAAAGCGTTTGGCCTTTCACGATAAATGATCCTGTGAAATTATGCTGTGAACTCAGTAAATTCCGTCCATGTCACTACAAATGTTTTTTAATGCCGCGATCTCGATAATCTACTCAAAAGGACAGTAAGCGTCTATGTTGACATTGATAATAATAGTTACATGCAGAGTATTGCAGCAGTGCGCAATTTCTTTTCCTAAAAGTAACCTAGAAGTCTATATGTTAATTGAACTGATTCGGCTTTTACTTGATGAAGATCCATAGTCTAAAATAGACATAAAACAAATAGCTCAAATCTTCACTTTATTAATACGTAATCGTAAAATGACAATTATTTCGCGAGCATAGTGGCTTCATCAGGTACTTCAACTAAAGAGTATGTTACGATCTAAATTAAAAATATAAAATTAACATATTATTTTATGTATTTAAAATCTAAGGATTTACACAAATAATGTAGTGAAAATATTTGCTCATCTGTTCAACCCTTACTGTTATATTATAGGATACTAAACATGTTTACGCATAAAATTCGTTTTGATAAAATAAATGTGCATTTCTATTGTAGTCTCAACAGTTTTTAAATGAACAAATTTAACAAAGGTGAGTTATTTAAATATAATTGATCGTTAAGTAAAATGTGTGATTGTTTTAATTTATTAATTTATAGACTTCCCAGTAAATTTAATTTGTTGCCTTTATTCTCTAAATGTAGAATTTTAAAATCCTTACTGAATGTGTGGTTTTCTTTTAATAGAAAACCACAACTAGCAAAAGTGAGATCTTGTTTTTATGTCTAAACGAAGAACAATGTTCAGCAATGCGTTTTTCAAACAATCTTCCTCTTTGACCAACGTATATCTTATCGCATTCACATGTTAACTTATAGACTCCTTTATCTGTTATATCTTCATTGTTTCTAATGTGTTTTGATAAATTACTATTAGTTTTGAAAACCGTGTTTATATTAAGCTTTTTTAAATACGTTGAAATATGTTAATTAGGTTGCCCAGTGTACGCTTGTAGTCTAAATTTTGAATTTTGTGTATCTTTTATTACAGGATATACCATAAAGATAGCTTTTTAAAAAGTATTTTTATCAGCATATTTTCAATTAGAGTATCTGTGCAGCCGTTATTGATTGCTATTTGTGTGACTAAATTTAGTTCTTTTTCATAATTTTCTTTGAATAATAGATAATTAATTAATCTACGTAGTTTTTTTATACTACGTACTACTCACGCTAAATTTGAATCGATATTTGAGATATACGGGCAGTGTTTTAAACGATATCGAACTTATTATTGAAGCATATAAAGTTAGTACTTGCCTTCGTGGAATAACACTTCAGGCAATATGGATGTTTAAAACTCTGCTGAACAAAAATAGCTAATGCAAATTTGCATGAGTTACGTATCGATTGAAATCATAATTAATTTATCGAAAAAAAAATTAATTGATTCAAGTTAATATTCATAAGTAGAGCAGACCAATTTCTCTGCGCGCCATGAGCGCCGGTATGGGAGTGTAATTCGTAATATATTAGAATATGCGATATAATAGGGACGTAACACGAGCTTGTTACCGATATAAGTATAGCTCTACTTCTATACTTATATCGGTAACAAGCTCATGTTGCGTCCCTATTCTATCGCATATTCTAATATGTTACGAATTACACTCCCATACCAGCGCTCATGGCGCGCACGGATATTGGTCTGCTCTAAGTAATAAACGCCCTGATGTTGAAGTTTTCAGTAACTATTATAACTACTATATACCTATTACACAATAATACTTTAAAGATAGATACCTTTACTAATCTGTTTAAGTAATATAAATATTACAAAGAATTTAACAGCCCCAAAATACGTATTTCCTCACATTTTAAGGTTCGGTTTACATGTTGGGGTTTGGTTCAATGGTTTATTACCATGGTACAAATATGATTACGTTAAGGTTTTACTAGGTAAGTTAATTTTAGTTTAATTCAAACATCTGAAATAGCCCCTTTGTGGTGAATTAATTGACATGTAATCTACGATAATTAAAAACATGAAAATGATTAACATAGGTGTGTTTATTACTAATGGATAGAAAAATATTTCTTTATTTAATTTTCTACATGCAATCTACTATCCTCAATGCACAATTAGCAGCGTTCATGAAGTCTATGCAATACGTAAGAGAAGTTGTCTGTAGAAATCGATTTTAGGACCGCTGCCTCTCACGCCTGGATCGCCTGCGCCTGAGCATGTTCAAAATATGTTCCGTTGAGGTGAAGTGAAGAGTTTTGCGAATAGAAAAAAGTCATTTGAAGTTGTGGCCAAAAATGTTTGCAAGGAAATGACAAAATGACTCCAAGCATTATCATGCAAGGGAAACTTGTCCGCCGTTTTGCATAAATTCGGTCTTATCCCCTTAATTCACATCAACAGGCTATGCATGACATGACGTCTTTGTTGTCTTGACTGAGATATACGAGGGAACGACTTCTCGATTTATATTCCCAGGCGCATCGAATAATGAGGTCACCATTATCTTGTTATGGAATTTCAATAGTTTCATGTATCCCTCTGAGAAATTGTGGTACCAATCTCGCGTAGAACGTACTTTTACTCAACTCTTTGTGTAAGATCGTGCACCTTCAACGCTTTTATCTCTAGCTATCATTTTATATGCTAGCTATCATTTTATATGTTATTTGTCGGCCAGGAAAAAAGAGCACACATTTACTCAATATTTTCGCCATGAGTGCTTGTTGCTGGTCTGCCCGGTTTCGAATCATTTTCTAGAGACATATAATTTCTCTTAAAATGTATGCTTGGTTTATCGACCTTCGCAGACAATTACAACATTTTAAGTGAAACAAATGTTAGATGATAGGCTTGAATTTATACTAAACAATACCACAAAATAACGATATAGGTGTTTTCTTAAAAAAAATAGTACAGTTTCTTTTTGAACAACGTGTCTATAGTATTATTAGTGCTGTTATTTGTAGTAATAGAAAATAGAATTGTAAAGAAATAACTAGCTTTTTAAGAGAGATATTCTTAGTAGTTACTGATGACCAGAATCGTAATTTTCGTTTGAAATATTGTCGTTTTTCTATATGTTCTGGTGCCCAAAGTGCCCTAATTTATTGCCATTGTTGTACATCTCATACGTTAATAAATTTTTATAGGTCTAGCTTATCCCATTATATTTTTTCAAGACTTAATAGTAAATTAAGTCTTGAAAAAATGCCATAACATAATTATTGACAACGTCCTGTAAGTTTCGTATTCGTTCAGAGCTTAATGCTGAAAAAACCTCGTTGTTTGCATTTAGCTAATTGTCTCTTACTTCTCCACCTTCAGTACTGAGCAAAAAATTATTAAACCTAACGACAGGATATAAGTCTGCATAATATTTCGCTTGGTTACTGATTTTTTATGAATTTGTGTACTTATCTCTTACTAGTTTCAGTAAGAGCTATCACTCAAATTTAAATCGAAACATGTAAAAGCGAAACTTTGATTATCACAAATTCTCTCTACATCATTCTCGATATCATTAACGAGGAAACTATCTTACTTATCTTGTCTTACACCTAGGAGTAAATCTGTAGAAATCTATATTATACCACCTTATAAATATATTGAAGGAACTTGAATCTAACCCCCTTAAAATAATTTCCAGACTTAAATAACATAAAATACGACTAAAAGCAAACTTTTAAATAATAAATAGTGGTGGGACGAGGAAATGGGGGAAATTGTAATAAAGAAGAAACAATTATATTTACGACGATTAAATATAAAGTCAGACGAAGGCCAATTATAAAGTAATAAAGAAGTCTCTAGTAGAATTATAGAAAAAAAAACGAGATTGTTCTGGTAGGAAGTGCCAGGAAATAGATAGTGATATAGAAGAAAATACTCAGAAGCGTTCATCAATAAAGTTAGATCAAATGAGGAGGGTAATGGAAACATAATACACATGATATATACGGATAAATGGATACAAAATTTTAAAATTTTGCTATCAGGATGCAAAAAAAATTTGAAAACATACAAGGACATACAGTGCACAAGGTGAAAAAGTAGGAATAGTAAGAAAACTTATATCTCCGCTAAAAAATGAAAAATTTTCTGGACCAAAAGGGATACACGCGGGGTCAAAAGCAGGAATACCAAGGTTAGATAACATTCTAGCCGAAATGTTCCGAAAATATATTAAAGGAGGAGGAGTTCTGAAACAGTGGAGGATATTCTATTTTAGTTCAGTCTACGAAAAAGGCATAGACATAACTGAGAATTACAGAAGAAGCAATAATAAGCACCTTAGGTGGATTCTACGGTGGAATTTTGAGAGATTTCATTGACAAAGAATACGCACACAACGAAGAACGAAGAGGATTCGGGCAGGAAGGTGGCTCATGAATAATATTTACGCACCTGATGATTATCCACGGACAAAAAGTTTATGACAACGTCATCAATAAACTATGGAACATCTTCCAACACACATAAATAACGTGTTGAGTAAAACACTGCAGAACATTGTTGAAGAAATCAGAGATGCAATAAGTATAGAAAGAAGCATAACTAAACCAATTAATACAACGAAAGTACTAAAGCAATTATTGTGGTGTATAATTAACTTTAGTCAAGATATTTATTAGGGCTATGAGCAAAATTGGAATATAAATAGACGATAATACAAGATTATTGCTATTTATTAACAGTATTATAGACACTACAATTTTCTGAGGAGCAAGTGTTTTGTGCCAACGATAAAGATAATTTAAAATACACGAGAGAGAAAATTAATATAAGAATATTCGTGGTTTGGACTAAATATAAGTATAAGACGAAATACCTATGTATAGAAGAAGAGACTATAGGTATAGAGATAGAAAATCACGGCAGATTAGACTCTTATGAACAATATAAATACTTAGGGATAAATTTTAACACACAGGCTATAAATGAAATGGAAATTAACCATGGAGATACAAAAGGAAGAAAAACGATAGGTTACTTGAATAGTCTTCTTGGGAGTAAGCAGATAGAGGAAGACAACAAATTTACGAAACCATTACAAAAGATTCTTACACTCTCAGAAACATGGAGAATGGATAAGAAAAAAAAAGATAACTAGATTTAACAGAAATGGATGCGGTAAGAAGATCTGCCAGAACATTAAGATCAGATAAAATAACTAAAGAAGAAGTAAGAAGAAGAGTGGGTATAATATAGAAGATATCAAACGAAAATAACTTGTTCGGTACAGGCATCTAACGCAGGTGAATGAAGAGAAACCGAGCGATATAAATTTGCAGAAGGACGACTCGAGATATATAATAAATTGGAGATTAGGCATCGGTCAACGTAGTAAAACGTTTTAACCTGAATATTTGCGCTACATTTAGAAACAAAAAGGCTATTTTCAAACGCGTATAAGAGAAATTAATATTTGTAAATATGTCTTTTTTAGAAAGATAATTTATTTCTAATTAATATTTTGAACAAATATCGAACTGGCGAATATAGGGCTATTAGAGGAGACTTAAAATATTTTATTTTTCTGCACATAAATATTAGGGCAATATAAAAGTGTAATAAAATGTTTTGGCACCTGGGAACCATAAAATCGATTTAATATATATACCGAATTTCACATTTCGCTAGAAATTAACTTTATTGCATGGTCACCAGGTGCATTTTGTTACATTTTATAGTATTCTATTTATATGTTTTTCAATACTTAAACACTTATAACGTGAATGAGTATATTTACGTTATTACACAGATCAACGCATTTAGTTCAAGTATTTGGTTCCTGTATTTCTTTAATAACACGCAATAAGCACTGAAATGCGGTTTATAATATACGAATCTGAAAATAGTGGGGCGGCTGCAACGAATAAGACAAGCAGCAAGAAGTTACGCGGTGAAAATGAGTCACTTAAAAATAAGACTGTGTATAGGTCCAAAACTTTGGTCGATGATGATGCTTTTTAAACTTTAGTGAAAGAAAAAGTTAAATCTCAGGACAATAAATAAAAATACTTCGTTAATTTTCTAAAGAAAAGCAAGGTGAATCAATTGAATCTTTCTTCCTCTTAATAAAACTTGTATACATAAATTAATGACATGATGAAAATGGTTATAATACAACAATCTCAGGTGCACATCCTAATAGTTAAATAACTATAAAGCAGGAAGCAGAAAGTAGAACTGCGAATAGATATTGCCAATATACGAGAACTGTTTCCTTGCCCTTCTAGGCTTCCGCGGATCGTTTTCCATGATTGCTTCTTGGATTTCGGGCTAGAACTGCGTCCTTGGCACTACTTCATTCTTGGCAGAAATTTCGTCCAGTGTTGGTACACATTGAGCTGCTATCACTTACTGTAAAGTAATCATTTGCCCAAGAAATCATTGAAATGAACAATGAGCATCATCAAGCTCTGACTGTTTGTAATCGCAAAGGTGGCTTAAGCCTTAAGGAGATCAATCGGATATTTACTGACAAGTGTTGTCCTTTAGCTCCCGTAAAGCAATGCTACAATGAATTTGAACGTGGGTGAGTTTCCTTAAATGACAAATTTAGAGTTCCTCAGGCTATCGCCGGAAAGTATATTGGTTTTGTTTAAAATAGGACTAAAAAGCACCGGAATGCTATGATAAGGAGTATTCAAGCAACTCTAAAGATTGGTATGAAAGCAGTTATTGGAGGTACGTAAACTTTGATCCTATTGGATTCCCAACAATTTCATTCTAGTTTAAAAAGAAGACTGTGTTACATGGTACATATCTACACTAGATTGCTTTGCCAGTCAACCGTGTCATCTACTATCAAACATTAGTACATTACAGGTAATGAAACTTCTGTACATGGATTCCGAAAAAGGAACAACAATCGGCAAACATAAAAATAAAACAAATTTAATTTGGAAAATAAAAATATTTTATTTTTCTACCTTAACTAAGAAATATCGTTAAAGGGGTTAAAGTTTTGCGCTTAAAATACGATGTTGTATATATTAAATGGAATGCATGCCTCTTGAGGTGATGAATTTAAAAGAAATCATATAAACTATTAACACAAAGTTGGGAGAAGTAATAAATTTTGTTGCATGTTTCTGGGAGGCATTTTGTTTCATTCACACTAATCTAATAATATATAAATTAATTTCTCTTTGGAGACAGTTTTTAAATGAATTATTACATCAGCATCTTTAGGCGTTTTTATTAAATAATTTGATTCAAATGTAATATTTCAACAATGTCGAAATACGTTATTGATGTATATTATCATAAAGAACTACGAGTATGTTTGTATATAATCTCAGAACTAATTAGAAATTGAATATTTCAAAGATGACATTATGTTCAAAATACACTGAATTATATTTTAAAGCAAATGAAAACCAACATATGAAGTATATTTATTTATATATGCATACAGAGTGTCCTTGAAATAAAAAGAAAATGTATGCAAAATGGAGAGATGTATTATAGAGAATATGAATACAAAATATTTTGAGGCAATTACCACGAGATTCCCAAACTTAAAAATCACCTAAAAATTCTAATATGTGCCACCTATGAACTCAAAATATTCAGAATATAAATATGTACCTCTATCGAAGTTACACACACATTAATAGGTATTTATTTCTTTAAAACCTTTCATAAAAACGGAATGACAGTTTTACTAAAATTAACATATCTTAATCTTCTTTGGATGGACTTCATTATAGTGCTACCACTGTATTGTCCTTGTTTTCTGTGGTATGCTATAGTATAAGACCATGTTATGTTGCGTTTGACGTTTCTTTAAAATCCTATTGCCACATGATATTCTGTTTGGGATATTTCCCAAATTGTCGAATTTTATTCACATAATATCATATTAATTAATAATACCACAAACCCAAAACATTAATCTTCTCTACTAACCGCGTGCAATATAATAGAAAGGTATTTTTAATAATATAAAATATTATTAAAAATCTGGTGTGAAGAACACAAATATTAATATTTTTTGTGAACATGTCCGAACATATCCCTCGCCAGAGACGTAGATACGTATTTCATCTTTCTACAGAATCATGGGTATGCCCCTGCTGGAGAAAATATATCTTAAGACACATTCACAAAAAAAGAACGACTTCGTTATCTTACAGAAATTATCCAGGCCGAGCGTAGAAGTAAATTCAGCGCTGCCTATTGTCAAACGGCCGAAGTACCTCGCTCTGTCCACATAACTAGTGCGAACCAACGACATGTTTCCAAAGATAGCACTTCCTTCTCTCTAGAAACTGTATTTTGTTTGTGTCTTCACCCATACCTACGGACTAACCGCATGTGCAATGTAACAGAATAATTGACAAAACAACGTATATTCAAGATTTCCTAAAATTAAATATTATTTTTGAACAACTTTTCAAAGCTAAATTTAGTAAAACAATGTTTAGTGTAATTTGTGAGATGATTATTAAATTTCTTACTAATAAAAATTTTATTACTTAATTCAATTCCTGCAATTAACCTCTTACGTTCGGTACATCTTGGTAATTTTGGTAAACCTACATTTATTCCGACTTCACAGGTTTATTAAATATACAAAGGTATTTTTAATAATATAAAATATTATTCAAAATCTGGTGTGAGGAACACAAATACAGGTTCACTATTAATATTTTTGTGAACGTGTCCGAACATATCCCTCCTCAGAGACGTAGATACATATTTCGCCTTTCTACAGGCTCATCGGCACGCCCCTGCTGGAGAAAGGATATCTTCAGACACATTCACAAAAAGAACTACATCGCCACATCACAGAAATTATCCAGACCGAGCGTAGAAGTAAATTCAGCGCTGCCTGTTGTCAGACAGCCGAAGTACCTCGCCCCGTCCACGTAACCAATGTGAAGTAACGACGCCCTTCCAAAGATTTTTCCACCAGATTTTTAATAATACTTTATATTATTAAAAATACCTTTGTATTATACAAAACTGGTGGGGTTTACCTTCTCATGTATGTTTCAATTATTCTGATTTATTAAATATAATATTATTTTATATGAGCTTCCGCAATTGTTACACTAAAAATAATCTTTTGTGAATGGATTATTCACGTTTTATTGATCTGCAGAAACAGAAGTAATTAAACACTATAAATACGAGTATGTTTAAGCGTTATTGTAAGAAATTAAAAAGTGTTTTTAAATGTTTTCTACATATATATATATATATATATATATATATATATATATATATATATATATATATTAATATATATGTATATACATATACATATATATAAAGATAATTATTTCGTGACCTTTGTATATTATGGTAGATTTAATTAGTTGGCGATTTAAGATCTTGTTTTACTTAAAAATGCATATATTTAAAACAATCTTACATGTTTTGGTAAGTGATGCCTTTCTAAAAGAATTTAAAATATAAATGACAGTATATTAATGTCATACTTATACATATCTAGTTGTCATTGATAAAATTATTCAAAGATATGCGCCCGTGGAGCAGCTTAACCCTTGTCTGCATGACCGGGGTCCTTTGACGACCCCAGCACCACATTTTTCTTCACAGATGCCTACCCTGAATTAGTAGGCATTTGGCCGTCCATATATTTGTCATTTGCAGTTTGAGGTTATGTTGTGCAGTGGTAGTTTGGCTATAAGTTTTTCCCTGTTCTAATTAAAGTTAAATTAGGTAAGTGGGGTCTGTAAAGGACCCCATCTGTGCTTTTGCGTACTATATATAACATTTTAATATTCACCTGTTTTTTCTAGTATTTGAAAAGAATGAGTCGTTTAGCCCGTCGCCGTCCATTGACTAGCACAGAGTTGACCCATCTTGCTGATAATATCGAGGATTTGTCGGATATAGAAGATGAATATGATGTCGATTTTCAAGAAATTCTTTGTTAGTCCGAAGATAACCTCGAAAGTCAGAGCGAAGAAGATTCCGATGAATTACCAGATGAAAGTAATTCTGAAGAATTTCATTGAACTCAGTACGTTGCCAAGTCAGGTTTGAGTGGAATAGTTTACCTTTTCGCACTAGTAAAACGCCACTGCGAAATTTAGTAAATGCACGTCCTGGGCCGACGCCGTTTACCGAAGAAGCGAATGATTCTATAGATATTTTCAATTTATTCATTACAAGAAAGATATTATATGTCGTTATACAAATGAAGAAGCAAAGAAGAATTATGCAGAATGGAATAAAAAAAACCTAATTCACCAATGAATTGGATAGGTTTAGAAAAGGGTGAACTAGATTGCTTCTTCGGTGTACTTATAAAAGCAGGTGGATTGAGATGCAGGAAAGAATCCACGCGTGAAATGTGGATAAGAAATTCCTCTATACGCCGCCTGGGTCTATTGTGGCTGAGTGGTATAAGCGACAGCCTGGCTGTAGACTTGGGTTCGAGTACCAACGTAGACCATATTTTTCAATTAAAAATTTCGTATGATTTGCTTTGTAATTTGTAGACAGCAATGTTTACATCCCCACTTACTCTGCAATTACATACATTCTAATTTGATATTTGTAAATATTTCATATAAAAGCCGAAAAACTCCAATAATTTATCAATTGTTATATATATATATATATATATATATATATATATATATAAATAATAGACTTTTTATTGGTTTAGCGACCTTTTATTGAATTTTTATGTTTTATTCTACGACGTTTCGTCTTTTATTATTATTCAGTCTTTTTCAAGTAACGTTATTTTTTTTGGCTTCAGAAACACGCATTCTGTGTAACATGTGTTATCGGGGACATCCGAGACCTTTTTTAAGGAACCGACCGCACTAGTTGGAATATTGTAAGTCTTACAATACGTACGTCTTACAGTAAGTCCACTTACATTTTTAAAACCAAAAAAAATAACGTTACTTGAAAAAGACGGAATAATAATAAAAGTCGAAACGTCCTAGAATAAAACATAAAAATTCAATAAAAGGTCGCTAAACCAATAAAAAGTCTATTATTTTTAATATTAAGACACGGCCAAAAAATAAATAAGAAAAATAAAATTCTTATAAACACTAAATATATATATATATACATATATATATATATATATATATATATATATATATATATATATATATAATATCTTCGTGACCTTGGTATGATAAGGTAAACTTAATAAGTCGGCGATTAAAGGTCTGGTTTACTTCAAAGTATATATATTTAAAACAACCCTACATGTTTCGGCAATACGCCTTTGTCAAGAGAATTCAAAATATAAATGACAATATAAATGTTAAATAATTAAGTTGCTATGGTTTAAATTATTCAAAGATACATTCCAATAATAATAATAAATCATGCCTTAGTATTCCAAAAAATAGATAGCAAGGTGTGAAAATATGTGTTGTTCGCTGCCAGCAGCAACCAACACACAGGTTCATACCCAGAAAGAGACACAAGCTTCTGGCAGCGAACAACACATATTTTCACACCTTGCTATCTATTTTTTGGAATACTAAGGCATGATTTATTATTATTATTGGAATGTATCATTGAATAATTTAAACCATAGCAACTTAATTATTTGACATTTATATTCTGTCATTTATATTTTGTATTCTCTTGACAAAGGCGTATTGCCGAAACATGTAGGGTTGTTTTAAATATATATACTTTGAAGTAAACCAGACCTTTAATCGCCGACTTATTAAGTTTACCTTATATATATATATATATATATATATATATATTGCTTGATTTGTATTTTATATTATATTAAATTAGTTTTAGTATATATTTAGTATATAATATATATATATATATATATATATATATATATATATATATATAATAACTTCGTGACCTTGGTATGATATGGTAAACCTAATTAATTAATTCATATTTTGTATTCTCTTGAAAAAGGCGTATACAGCCGAAACATGTAGAGTTTTTTAAATACATATATTTTGAAGTAATGTACAGACCTTTAATCGCCTACTGATTAGGTTTACCATATATATATATATGTATATATATATATATATATTTATTTATATATATATATATATTTCTTGATTTGTATTTTATATTAGATTAAATTAGTTGACGATTTAAGGTCTGTTTTAGATTGACATGTATATATTTCAAATACTCTTACATATATTGGCACATAGTGTCTTCTTCAAAAAAATTTAAAATATTTATTTATATTTTCTCTAAATTATAATAACATACATGTAATGCCAACTCTACAGGACTATTTCAAAGGAATCATTCAAGTTAAAATCGGCAGTACATCTTTCGTCAATTCATAAGATCGAATAAATGAAACAAAAAACACATAAAGGATAACAATGTATATATAATTGAAAGTACATGCCCGAATTAATCTCTGATAGTAAGTATCGTGCAGAAAATAAGGTTGTCACCACTGGTTGTTTGATTACCTCGGAGAAACGAAGTTGATTTTATGTACGAACTGCATCTCACTGAACACAGACAGTCTGATTGCAAGCGATGTCAATGTATGTCCAGATTTAACCTTTACGCTTGCCTGAAACTAAATAGTTCTGCAAAACGAGAGCAAAACGGAAGAGTGGAGGATTGTCATTATTACGTTAATTTAAATGCAGTAGATTACTTGTAATTTCGTACATGCGTAACCATTATCTTTCAAAATGATTTGCTGTTAAATATTTCATAGTAATTAGATCCACTTAATTTGATTTCGTTGTTAGGAAAGTTGGTTTTCAATTATCGGACGCAAATACCAATCGAACAGAAGCTGACTTATCAATAATTCAATTTTTTAATTTTCAAACACACAAATGTTCAAACAAAATTCCGATATTGTAATAAGTGTATACAGAAGAGCACATTGGAAGAAACATTATAACAAATAAAATTGTTATTATTTATTAAAAAGTTACACACACTTACTTCGAAAAATTAAACATTTTATAAATTTTGTTCCTTTTATTAAGTTAATTCAGTCATCACTACTTTTTGTTACTGGAAGAAACGCGTTAAGTCCAATTGTACGTCACTGATGACGTTTACATGTTATCATAACTGTATTAGAGAAGCTAAAAAAGTTAGTTTGTTAAACTATATTTGGAAGCTTTTCTTACATTAATTTAAATACAAAATTGATGATAATATAGGTATTCATGGCAAATGAACACATAATTTCCGTATCAATACTTACTTGTGGTGTTGAAAGATAACATATCTGTCAGCTTATTTTTGTGTACATTTTTCCCGTTTATTTTGATTGCTTAAAAACTGTTCCATTTAGAACTTATTGTGTTTATTATCTCGTTGCGTCATTTGGATATAATGCCGAAAGATTTCTGTAAACAGTAGAAGCAACTAATTGCTTAATTATTGACCTTTTATAGTTGACATCTCATAATTTTATAAGTCACATCTTGCCGACAACATATATAGGACGTGTCGTCATGGATCTAGTATGACGTACAATTGGATATAACACGTTTTCAGTATAGATCACCTTACGCGCTGTATCTAGATAATTATATTGATAAGCAAGGAAAAACTAGATGCATAAATGTTTTATATTTTCTAAATCTATCAAAATTTAACTTGCTATATACGATAATTCCATCATTTGATAGATTTATGTAATTCGATGTTTTGGCAGTTACTCTATTGTTTTCATCAAGATTCCATTGAGGCGGCCCATTGCCAAAATATTTTCCCATTTTTCTTGTTTTAGATCAGTGTTTAAACTAGGTCTTGAAATTTCCAATGTTAATCTAACGTACCTACTTGATCACTAGATACTGAGTAAGCTGCTGAATCGCCTAGTAGTAAAGTATATGGGATTGTCTTAAGTTGATTCGTTAAAATCTGTATTTCCTAATATCCCAGTTCGAAAATAACTTTTAACAGTAAAGAAATTATTTTGTAATTTAGAAAATGAAAAATATTCTATCTGAAAGTACAAATTTTGCGTGTAGTTGATAGAAAAGTAACACATTGTTTAATAAAAATCGTGAAGAAAAGGGGAACTCTTCTCGTTAGCAACACTTTTCTTCACGATTTCAGTTAGCAACACTTTTTTTCATTCATTTTATTTATTAGCGTAAATTGTAAATGAATAATTTGTTAAATTATAGACGCTGACAAATTAGAGTTTATTACTTCCCTTTCTGTTACTGTTGATGTCGACGTTTCAGAGGTCGAAGTTTTGCATTTCAGTCGAACTACCAAACTTTTTTTTTGAAATTGTTACTTTATTTTCAATACTATCCTCGACATAGGCTTCTGCAACAACACTACTACGCCAACCGCCGTGTCTCTTCAAAACTTGAATGTCGGCTACACTGTCGACAAAATAGGTCACTGATATTCTTCGAAAACAATGACTTGTGAAGCTGTTTGGCTTCAGTTGCCATAAGTACACAGCAATTTCTTTGATAAATTGTAGAAGTTGTTTATACCAATTTGTTACTTTGTGCGCTTGTCCTGTCCATAAAATACAAGTAGTCTGCGATGGTCGACATTTTTTGGTCTCAAATTCAAGTATTTTCTGTGAAGCTCAATTCCATTTACTCCATCTTCCGATGTAAGTGTCTCGTTTTCTCTTTGTTTTCGTGTCATTTAATATTATGACCAAAATATGCCCGCAATCATTAACAATCATCTACATCATCCAATTTCAGTAAACGTAATTCTTCCACCCGATAGACTCCGTGCAGCGCAATTACCAACACTAACTTCATAAGCAGAAAACTTACATCAGGAGATTTTTCTAAAAACCCTGAAACTTGATAAAACTCGCTTTTTTTGCCACATAATCGTCATTTTGACGTTTCAGTTACGCCAGTCATTTTTTATATGCGAAAATATCCACATTTTTATTTATTTCTAGAGTACTTTTCGGCATAGAGTACACTGACCATAGTGTTGCAGCTTTAAGAGTTTTCACCTAAGAATATTTAAAAATCAGTGCTAATAAATCTTAAAAAAAAAAACCTTTTCAAAAAAGTACGCAATTGGAATATCTTGCACATTTTTCCATTTTTCCGGCCACATAACTGTTGGTAAGTTTTCTCGTACTTCACTTTGGACTTTTTAGGTAATAAACTTGACTCTGCTTTTGAAATCAATTGCAAAATTCCTTCATTATTCTCGTTTGATTGACTCATTTTAGATTAACGTTTTTTCACTAATTATTTACTTACTCATATTTTTGTTACTATGTCAACAAATGTTCGACATACCTTGACAATATATTATTATTCTTAGACATTGTCATAATTTAATTGTTTTTTAATTAGAGTTATTTTCGTTAACTACACGAAAAAATAATATGATCTACATATTAGAAAAGTGAATTTCCATGTTTATGTAAATTTGATCCACTCTTGAGCTGAGCTTACTCGTGAATTCAAACATTTACACTCACTGGAAAACTATCACTTTTCGAAACTTGTAGATCCATATACTATTTAGTGATTTAACTTTAATACAAATGTCTTAATTTTACTAGAACTATGATCTAATATTTTCCAATGTTATCAATTTTATATTACAATCACAAATAATAATTTAATTTAAGATACAATATACATATATTATGCCATTAATAAAATCCATTCTTCGTCTTAAGAAATGCTAGTTTGATGACATGTATACAAAGTAATTAAGTCATACCTAGAAAACAGACACTTGTAAACGCCATAGATGTAAGTGTATATCGCACTTCAAGGATACGTTTCTCTTGTTCAGTAGGACGTTAAGAGAGATCTAGTTCCACTAAAGTGTTTTACAGAAATATGTGGACGTTTTTTAATTACTTGCCTCATCGCTTAGCAGTTACTTCATCTCTAACCATTGTCTACCATTGAATTTTCTATCATTTACTAAATAAATTTCCGCTGTATATCACTTTCGTGAGACCCATTATTTACTGATAAATTTCACCAAATACTTGACAAATATTCTTAACTTGTCAATTTTATTTATAAATGACAGTCCTGGTTACAATTACTGCATTTGTCTTCCTCGTTCATAGTCACAGATCAGTAATAATATAGATGTGTAACTTAATAGTAAAATAGATCCCTATGTACAGCTTGTCGACTGGACACCGTGCGGGAGAAAGAGATACTTTTGTATGCAGCTAACAGAGCTGTAGTTTATTACTGTTGGGGTTATTCAAATTTTATGTATGAAGGAAAAATAATATTTCATTCGATTGACTTCTGTATTGAAATCGATATATGTAATTTAGAACCCATTACATAAACTTCTTAGAGATATTCAATGCAGAATTTAATCGAACAAAACATTCTTTTCCTTCATACTCTATATAATTCTTTTCCACTTTCTTGAATACCTTTAAAATATATCATAAAATGTAAATTCAAATAAAAATTACAAGCAAACGTAATCCGTATATTTAGGATCTATACCAACTCTTATGCCAGATTAATTTAAAGGAATACAGTAGTATTTTCAAAAATTGTATAGTTTGACGTTTCAGAATGCGGCACCATCCAGTTAATCTTAATCTAAAAATTCTGCAACTAATAATAAAAAAAAATGGTAAGACTATACACTGTTACCCGTAACCAACCTTTCGATACCGAAGTGTGTAAAAATGACGCGGTTGACAAAGAGGGTACATTATGTACCCCCATATTGCAAGTAGGTAAGTATACTCACAAAAATGCTGATACAGTCGCTCGTGAAAGTAAAAGGGAATAAATAAGGCAATATTCTCCCTAAAAAAATATTTATATATTAAACATATCAAGCGAGCCACCAAATTTGTATATTAGGTAGGCCATGAACGACTGAGATAGACATATAAGTCACGTCTTAGCTTAGAGAATTGACGAAGTGTCATTTGTAAATAATCATAAGTCAAATGGTAGTAACATTAATGGAGAATGGGTTTCTTCTATCAGGGATGCATATCAGGATTTTTTATAAGAATTTCCAGATATCTATCCCATATGATCCCATATGATTAGTTTTCCACATGCATTTGTCGATTTGTGCACTTATTCGGGGAAATAGGAAATGTGAATTGCAAAAAGAGCAGTGGTCGGCGAATAGTTAAAAATGAGGAAAATATTGAAGCGGTAAAGCAATTGGTAGAAGAACGTCCTCAGCTTTCTATGCGACATTTACACCAATAATTGCAGACGCATCTTTAAGCATGACCTACATTTAAACCTCTACAGCGTGCAAGCGACTCACGAAATACTTCCTCTGGACAGACCGAAACGACAGGAATTTTGTCTTTATTGACCATTTTATTGTTAATGATGGAGGCATTAGAAAGGCTATGTTTACTGATGAATGCTGGTTTCATCTCTCTGACTACGTAAATTCGCAAAACATGAGGATATGGAGAGCAACTAATCCGCACTTTTTGTGGAAGCACCACTGCATTCACAGAAAATTGGAGTTTGTCAGAGATTACTGGACCTTTATTTTTTGAAAGTATGCCGATTAAAAATATAAAGTTTTAAACAGTAGCCAAAAATGCTTCCACATTTTAGGAATATTAAGCGTTGCGCGGTATAGACTGAAAATTTTATTTGTAAATATGTGGTACGATGATAAATTACAGGAAGGCTACTTTCAACAAGATGGAGCTCGTGTACATATTACCTATGAAAACTTTGTTTTTCTGAGAAAATTTTCTGGAGATATAAGGAATATATAAGAGAAATATCACTGAGTTAGGTTAGTCAGAACGAACGAAATAAAGCGCGGAGATTCCCCGATCATAGATCGTGCCTTGTTTAATAGCTCGAATTATTTAACTACAAACACAATTTGGCCACCTCGTTCCTGTCATTTAACACTGCGATTTCTTTTTATGGCCGTACTTAAAAAAATCTATTTTTGTAAAACTTATTTTTGATCTTAATTGGCTGCAACAAAGGATCACTAATAAGACCGTAGAAATTAATAATTCACCTTGGATCCTAGAAAATGTTACTAACTCTGTTAAGCGAAGAACTTTACGCTGTAGAGATGAAATTACGAACCTTATTTAATGAATATTGTTACGTAATAGATTGCGTTTTGTTCTTTTGATTTAAACAATAGGGTAAACGGATCATCAAAACCACACACGACAAACTCCAATGGATAACTTCGCAGATGACGAAGATTAATTTCTCTAATAAAAAAAAACGTTTCTTTTCAAACACATTAAACATGTTAAAAGAAAAAAAATAATGATTGCTTCAATGTCCTTGCTTGTTTTGTATAGTGCATTAATAAAATGTTGTGCTTACTTTAATTATTAATTAATCTTTATTCTGAATATTATGAGTTTTTACATACATAATGTTGTTTAATCTGATTTGGTTTTTAATGTTAATTTTCAAATTTTATTTTTAGGTATCTTTTCATTTTCAGACAGCACTCCAAAAAAAATTATATTTTTTATAATAAATCATTGTAATTTACACATTTCAACACCCAATACTTTTCAAATAACTGTGTTTTTCCTGAAATTAAATTTTTCCGTAGACTTCCATATTAGGTTAGCCTAATGAATGTCACTTGGCAACTCTTATTTAATACTAGTAACACGACATGTAAGTTAAATCACTTGATCAATCTAAGACATAACAGATTTAATCCATGGCATACCTACTCTGAAAACTTTTTTTGTGACTCACTATTTATATTTATATGGCTCCTCTATTCTATTTGTTGCAATTGACATTTAGGACATGTTATTGTTTGTACAGTTGTTTAGTGTTCGACACAAACAAAGTTTTTACATGAATGACATGTATTTTCTACTTTTGTGAAGTTTATTACGTGGACATAGAACACAGTCTTCCGAAGATTTCAGTTAATCTTGTGTGCTGCGAGTGTTCGGATACCTTTACCGCGAAATTATACACCAAGCTACACATCTATATATATATATATATAGACTATTAAGTCCTGATGAAGTAACTAATCCGTTATGAAATATAGAGTGGAATAAAGGAGTTTTATTTTTACTTGACAGACCGCTCACCCGTTAATGAAGTTTTACTTATATATATATTTGTATTCATAGTTTTCATTCATTACAATACTTTTAATAAAATTAATAATAATAACATTATAGTTTTATATAAGAACAATCTTACAGAGCGTTCCCCTAGCCAGTATAAAAACTACTTGCAGCCAAAGTTCTCGCGATATAATATCACATATACGTTACACTGTCTTGTGATAATTTCTTAGATTATACCCCATTTTGGCATTACTCCTTAGGCTTCGAAATTTCAAATTATTTCTAGTTAAAACCGCTATAACTTTATACGATTCCAAGTTCCATATACACGTTATCGACTAAGAGAGTGTTGTGTAAGTTTACCAAATATCTATTTTATAGAAGAGATTGTGCTTATACCCTACGGGAATTTAATCGTAATGTCTTCCTGCTATGCGTATACAATATAATATCTTAAAGTTTTTAGATAACATTATACACATCGTCGTATTTATCTGTACCGATTCTGTCAAATATATTTTGATATAGAAAGAGCTCCTCTCATGTAGGTAAATTAAATTACCAATAGTTATTGTTAGATTAGATGATAAGTTGATAAGTCGTAAAATAATGTGTAGAATTATTCGGATTAAATTTGAATTTATTTTCAAACTATATTTAAAACACAATGTTGTGAAAAAATATCCTACTTTTTATGTTACTGGCTTTTGTCACTTGTAGGTTTATAAAAAGTTTACGCGTTTTACGTATTAGAAAAACGGCGATCAGATGTCACCGGAATCCGTTACGAAGTCATGAATTTTTTAAAGTGGGTCCATAGAAAGTGGGTGGCTTTTCGCTTTAGAACGAATCAATGTGTTCAAAAGTGTAAGACTACTCTCTCGATGGTTCGGCTGAACGCGGCATATAAATCAAGCTGACGAGTGGATTCAATCGGTACGTTGAAAAATCCTCTTTAATTTGCAGCAGCCTAACTTTGGGCGGGCGTTAGCTATCCGAAGCTGCATCCATAAATTTTACCACTAACTCGCGCAAAAACATTCATCGATCGAAGTTTACGTAAAAAGCTCTTGTATCTGCACAGATGGGTCCGGTAATAAGGGCAATGCATGGGTTTTCTATCTAAAAAAGGTAACATGTACAATCTAGTAAAAAATTACCGCGAAAACTATATAAACAACATTTCTCTTTTAAGAGTAAACATTGTTGACACATATTATTTATGCTTTAAACTAAAATACTTACTTCCGATAATGATACAACCACTGTATAGTAGAGACACTCTTTGTTCAACACTGCTTCGAGAACTAATAATTTATAAAAGTTCTATAATTATTTGTATAACACATTTAAGTATTTTGAACTAGGAAATTACAAATTAAAATTACTTCTGGCTATTTACAATTATACCATTGATTCTATTAACATGGTAGTGTACTTTCTTAAATAAACGCAATTTCCCCAACAACTTAAGATTTACATTTAGAATAGTCTTGTTTTTAGCTTCTGACTTATTCTTTACATTTGAAAAATCCACATTTATCTCAAAATTTATGTAATTTCATAATGCGTTCATATGATATTTCTTGTTTCCTTTTCTATTTGTTGGAATACAAGATTTGAAGAAGATCTGAAGATAAACATAGTGAAATTTTAATGTTGATAAAAATATATGCCCATTTAATTTTTAATATTACTAACTTTTATATGTTTAATAACGTATTTTAACTTTAACCATCAATGTTTTTGAATTACCTATTATTTTTGATAGTGCCTGCTTTGAAATAATGCATTTAAATGATACTATATAATACATTTTGTTTGTATTATATTATTAAGAATAGAATAAGGACTGAAAGAAATCAGATGGTTATATAAGCACATAAAGTCGAGTTATGTTATTTTTATAATTACATTATTAATATTACATTATTAATATGTATACAAATTTTAATAATTTCTTTAAAATTTTTCTTTAGAAACTATGTGCAATTTTCGTTCCTTTTATAGTTCTAACAGTAATTAACACAACAAATTTATTCTGGCACGTAAGATTTTGGGAAAAAACCTAATATTCTTCACTCGGAACACCTATGGGTCTTGGTACTGGCAAAGCTCCCGAATAAGGTATTGGACGAATAGCAGAGGGCAGACTAGCATAACTAATGTTTTTCTAATTTTTGTTGTAAAACTCGAAAGTTTTCGTGCAGAAAACGTAGCAATCAGTCGAATGGTCCGCTTATTTACGCCAAATCATAGGTTTTGCAAATGGCATAGCGCTTTTTACCATTTGACCAGCTCCTCAGAGTAACAGCACAGGTAAGTGTAATCTGTGTAATTTTGTATTCCGAAAAATATCGAAATTCATTAATCTGAAACTTTTAATTACCAAGTCAAGAACCTCGAAGAAATCTTACGTCGGCCATTTTGTGTAGTATAACGTTTTTCCTTTGTGTAACCGTTTTTTGGGCAGATTTTCTTATGTGAAATCGTTAATTAGATTTATTAATTTTGCTTTCCAAGTTTCATGTACCGATTGTGTAATTAGGATTATATTATTTTAATAATTTCTCGCTATTTATGCTATTTCGCGCTAAAATTCTGCTTACTAAATTTTTATTTGTTTCACGCATAAGTCGAATCTCATTTTTTTTTGTAGCATCGCTGGTTAATCGTAATAGGTGTCGAATTTTTTCTTTTCTGTGAAGTAATTCAATTTTATGCATAATATTTAAATTTAAGTTAGGTTATGCGATAAATTACCTTGCTTATGATATTTTACTATTTTGAATATACACTATGGTAAATTGATTTTGCTTTTTTTATATTTAACTTTATACTATACTCTGTGGCAATTTTAATTTTGTTTATGATATCTAACTTATTTTAGACCATATGATAATTTAATTGGCATAATAGCCGTTAACTTTTGTTATACCGTATATTGTTTTAGTTAATGCCAATTAGATAAATTTCTTTAATAGATATAAGGGGAAAACGAAAGAGTTTCTGCAGTTTCTTTTTTCTTAAGTGGATGCTGTGCGAAACATTTGTTTCCGTTTCTTATTTTGTTTGTTCAACACTGTTTAAGAAATTTACTTATGAAAATCATAGGCGTTTTATTTATTAAATTGTCATAGTTTAATTACTTAGTTATTTTCTCTGTTGTTTTTGTTTACGAAAGCAACCATAACAAATTTAGTAGGTTTCTTTTCAAACCAGCTTTCTTTTAATAACACCGGTTTCCAATATCGAACCAACAAAGTTATAAAATACACGGTGGCGCTCTTTTCTCAATTTTGAGCTGGATAATTTTTGATAACGTTCCAAAAGAAACCGCACGACCGTCTTCACTCGACGCTAGCCTGGGTCTGGCTCGTTGATTCTGTATTTGTCTACAACATCACGCTCACTAAGGTAAGTCCACGGAGGGCTACTGAATTTTATAAAGTTTAAGAGACAGTTGCGTGTTGGTCATTTATTATTACGATAATTGGCGAAATGTTTCTGGTAATTTATTAGCGACAACCTCGCGCAGCTCTAATTGCGTTAGTCTTTTGATAATAAAATTCTTGATAGTCCTGAGGATGTAGTTAAAGCGTTTTCTGCATGTTCTATAGTATTCTTCGTTCCAACAATAATATCGTTCCAATTATTTTCGTCTCAATATTGGTTTATTTACAAGCGACAAAGTTTTATAAACTAAAGAACCTTAAAGCCACTACAATTAGTAATCTTGATAGGTTACCGGACTTCTTTATCCATAAGTGCGAATGCGGGAAGAATATCTATTGCATCGAAAGCTTTACTAAAACAGGTTGAACTATCAAGAGATTTATTAGTGAAATCAGTAATTTCAACTTAGTTCGCTAATAAAATCATGGCGATGGAGAGAGTGGTGAGGTTTAACGCAACTGTATAACTTTTCATTCAAATCGAATACCTGTGCACAACTAAAGAGAATTCATGTCTATATGGTTTTATAATTCTCAATATTATTATGGAAACTTTTGTTAAAGACAGGCGTTACGCTTACAACTTCCCAAAAGGGCGCAATCATAAATTTCTACAATATTTTGAACATTAGATTTATTTCTTATGCAAAATTTAATGCAAATTAAATTGTATCAATTTGTCATTGCTTGAAAAAGACCTACACGTTCAGCTTTGAAACGTTAGCGAATTTATTAGTATGTGTCCATAAGCTACAAATTCATTGCAAAAAAAATCTATTCGTTTAGTTATTTCTTCAGTACATATTCGAGGATGTTTTTATTATTTTGTTAACAAGTTCGTGCGAAATATAATTCGGATGGTTTGGTATATTTATAAAATACTTTAAATTTTGCAAACAAACTCTTCACTTAAAATTTCTGAAAGAATATTTTGTCCATTCTTGCAGACAATCCAATTATTTAGTTGAGTGTATTTTTGTCTATTCGAAAAGTAAGTACTAGTTCTTCTTTACACATTTTTTAATTGAAATGAAATAGTTATAATTGACGGACTAAGATTGCGGTTTTTTGTTTTATTAATCATAGCGTAACAAAATTACGTTGGACAAGCTAACTATGTTGTCACTCATAGTCGTAAGTTATGTATGAATTAACCATTTTATACACATTGAAATGTGTACAGGATTTATAGGTTCTATT
Organism: Melolontha melolontha; assembly: GCA_935421215.2. Taxonomy (NCBI): domain Eukaryota; kingdom Metazoa; phylum Arthropoda; class Insecta; order Coleoptera; family Scarabaeidae; genus Melolontha; species Melolontha melolontha. The sequence goes on along the minus strand of OW285239.1, from coordinate 84,623,894 downwards.
AATAAAGTACGAATCGATTTGAAACGGCCATGCATTAAATTTAAGATGGTCACGTCTACAGCGAAGCAGCAGGTGTAACACGCCAATGAGATTTACCAAAACGGTTGATACCCTCTCACTGAGATGATGATTGATGTTTGTCGATACTTAGAACGATGGATCGCTGGTAACGATGTGATCGTTCAAAGTTACCTCTCTTCTGAAATACATCTTTGCACTGTAAAAAGGTAAAGTGCAATAGGTCGACGAGATGATAATACCACTATATACCGTGCGGTCTACGAGTATGTTTCTAATACGACACAATGAATCTTGTTTTAGCTCGCGTGTTGAGATTATAGTGATGGATCTGATGGAAAGAAATGGTCGTCACATGTAATACCTACATTCATGCAAGACTAAGAGAGTCATTATTTCCAAGATAAACTCGTTGAGAAAATGTATTAAGCCTGTCAAGTAAGACTACTTAAATAAAATGTCTTTTATTAAAGTTTCTGTATAAACTCAGTAGTATACTAGTAATGCAAGAAATTTGCACAGTGGTATTCGTTACACAATATCTTCAGTGTTTCTTAAATCAATATTAGTATTTGCCGTATAGAAGAAGTAGTCAACATATATCATTTACATCTACTTTTCAATTAACCGTTAACAGCTGCCGTTGGGTCACCGTGATCCAGACGAATGTCAAGACTTGTCAATACAGCGAAACGCTGCACTGTTATTCATCCAGCGCTTTAATAGTCTCCTATCAGCAGCCAAGACTGGTACGAATAAGTTTATTTTCTAAAAAAGTTTTTCGGAAGTGTAGTAATCAAGCACTACTTTCAAAGTTTTGTTTATAAAGTTTTTATACGATTTTTACTATGTTCGTTTATTTTATTTTCGGTAAAATGAGTAAACAACATTCACTTTCTGATAGGGAACTGTTAGATATCATAGAAAGTGACGAATCTTGGGTAGATGGTGAGGAGCCTAAACAAAATAGAACAGAATCACCGCTTCCAGAATGTGCTAAGCTGAATGCTTGCGCCAGCATTCTGGACTTTAGCGACGAAAGTGATAATAATGAAGACGATGAAGAACTGTACAGTGACCATTGCTCTGACAGTGAAAAAGATAAGCAACCTAACAGTGAGAAAGATTATGAGAGTAATAAAAACTCTGAGAGTGAGGAACAAGCCAAAAGTAACGACATCTGTGAAGTAAAATCAAAAACAAAGAGGCAAAATGTGGTGTCAGAAAATTCTGAAGATGAAAATCAACAGATAGAAAAAGGCGAAATCTCGGCACATCGTAATTTTTGGTATGGCAAGAAAGATAACATGAAGTGGTCTAAAACTGTTCCACAAAGAGGCAAAGTGTTGTCAACTAATTTGATTAAAACTTTTAACTGGACTGCAAGGAGCAGCTAGGGAAAACCCACTAACGAAAACTCTAAAAAGTTGGAGATTACGTTTTGACAATGCTTCAAAATATTACACAATTTACAAATGAACGAATCGATCTCGTTGCTGCTAAATATAGTAAATGTAAGAAAAGTAAAAATGCTCAACGTACATTCTCTTTAACTTTTATTAAAAACATAGATGAGATGGAAATTGAAGCTTTAATTGATCTCCTGTAATTACAAGGAGTGTTTAAATCTGGGCACGAAAACTTAAGAGCGATGCGGGCTACAGGTTCAGGAAGAGATGTATTTCATGCTAGGATGTCTCTTGCTAGATTTTCGTTTCTATTATGCTGTTCTCGTTTTGATGAGGAAAGTATGTACAAGAGAAAAAAGGTGAAAGTGAACAAACTGGCGTCTATAGCTAACAATTTTGGAAAGTTTTTGACTAATTTGAAGGATTGTTATATTTCTGGAGAGTTCTTAACAGTGGACGACATGATGTTAGTACCCTTTAGAGGCCGCTGGAAATTTCGAATGTTTATGCCTAATAAACCAGCAAAATATGGAATTAATATGCAGATCCTCACTGATTGCAAAACTCATTATATGGTGAATGGGGAGGTTTATACTGGCAGGATCCAACAAACAAAGAAAAACCCTTGCAAATATCCGAACAAAATAAAATTATTCAATCCCACAGAAGTGGTTCTAAGTTTAGTTGAACCAGTAAAAAATTCTGCTCGCAACATTACAGGCGATAATTGGTATTCATCTTTAGAATTAATGAGGGAATTAAAAAAATATAACTTAACGTACGTTGGAACAGTAAAAAAAAAAAAAAAATTCATTCTGTTATAATCTATGCCATCCTCTACGAGAGAGGTGTAGTCATCTCTATTAGGAATCCCTTCTAACGAGACGATCGTTTCGTATGTTTCTAGAAAAAACAAACCTGTTATTTTGATTTCATGTCATATTTTGTTTTTGGAAATTCATAGATTAACTAAGAAGAAGAAATTGAAACAGAAGAATTATTCTTCATCGTAACAATGCCAGCTCTCAGCATGTAAAACAGTTGAACTGGCTAGCTACCTTGTAAAAATATTGAATGAATGACTGAGTGATTCATTGCCCGTATTGACTTGATTTCTATTTGTTTCCAAACGTAAAAAATAAAAGGCTTGGCAAACGTTTTTTGTCGCCTGAAGTAGCTGTTTTCCGAAGTATTGGCTTCAGAGTAGAAAAAAACTTTCCAAGTTGGTTCAAACATATGCAAAAGGGTATTGATGTCAAAGGCCAATGCTTTTAAAGACAATCAAGTCGTGTACTAAACTTTATACGTGCATTTACATTTTTTCCAGAAATATTCCCAGTAGCTCTCTTATTTACAATTCATAGTCAGTGGGCATATTTCAACTACAGCCCAAATTATTAATTATAGAACAGTCAATATCAACGGGTACACTACGATATCTTTACTTGAACAACATATCAAATTGGGGAGTATATTTTATCAAGATATAATCCACGACCAAATACCGCCCTTCAAAAGGTGTGTAGTACATGATGCTAGTATAGACAAGATTCAAGTCCCAGAAGACAGCGTAGAAGTACATTCAACGCGTCTTATTGACTAACGTCAACAACACCAGCATCACGAGTGTTAGACTTGGCAAGTAGTTTATATCGGATACAGCTGCAACCAATAGCAACTATATTAACGTGTTTCCATTATGTATGTAGTAAAGGAATTATTTTTGTGAATTTTGTCTATACCAGCTTCACGTACTGGCGAGTCTATAGTAAAACGAATATGTGTCTGCACGTCTGGATAGCAATTTTCACAAAAATATGAAAATATTGTGTTCTCGGCGATTTTTCGTGTAAAAATGTTTTTGTGTTATATCAAAAATACATTCTTAAGAGTACAGCTCAAGTTTTCGAGTTACGCAGGTTTCCGATTTCATATGATTAACATAAAATTTAATTTAATCAAATCTATTATGCGAAGTTTTTTGAGAAAGTGGCAACGCAAGTATTCATTACAAATGAAACAGATATGCATTACACAAATCTGTATCTATATACATGGACATACATCTTGTATTTTCCAACATTTACTTCTGCCAAAGAAACGTGTTTCTGTCGCACAATAGACTTCGTCAGTTTGGCTAGTGAAGTAAAGTTGGATGGAACGCTTCATAGGTATACCAAATTTTGTTCTACATGAATATCGAATATACCGATACGATTTTTAATTTATGGCGGAACGGGACAAAATAGCCTTGCGGCAAAAAAATTGTACGCAGAACGTTTCCAGAGTCGACGTCTTCCTACGATTAAGACAATTGTGAGAGTAATGTATCGACTTCGGGATACAGGATCAGTAATTGTACGTTTCGAAGAAGAGTGAAACAAGCATAAGAGCATATTTTAAATATCGTGGAAGCGGATCCCGACGTAAGTATGACAACCACAGCACGGAAAGTAAATATGTCTGAAACTACGATGAATCAAATTTTAGAAACTAGTTTACTTCATCCGTATCATATCAAACTTGTGCAAATTTTAACGGAATTAAATTTTCCCTGTCGAATTGTATCAGTAATTCTCTTTACCAACGAATCTACGTTTACCAAAGATGGTATTTTGAATTACCATAATATTCACCACTCAATTACTAGAGCCTCATATACTCCCAAAACGATTGAATCTAGAAACTTATTTACAGTTTCTCCAACATACTTTACATAAGTATCTGGATGACATACCACTGACCATACGGGAAAAATGTTGGTTTATTCACTACGGAGCACCTGTGCATAGTAACAGATTTTTTTAAAGAATTTTTAAGGAGAACTTTCCCACAATGGATTGGACATCGAATGACTAGCTCGTAATCCCGATCTAAATCTAGATTTTCTTCTGTGGGGACACATGAAAAACTGGGTGTATAATTGCCCTGACATTGAAAATGTCGCAGATCTACGAAATCGCATTTTTGTTCCATCTCAACGCATTCGAGAGGTCATGCTAAATTTTACCGGCATACATTATAATTTTCGTCGAACTAATGCCTGCACTTTTTGTAAATTATTTGGTAGTGTATCGCCTAGATTGGCATTTGTCAAAACCTCCACATGTCAAAAAAATAGAATATAAATAAATGGATATAAATAATTAAAAACTAGGTATTTGGGATTAAGTAAAACACATCCCATGGACACGCTACATAAAGCTGACGGTTAACGATTTTTGTTTTATTATAATAAACAATAATTTTATTTTGAAAGAAATTTAGCGTTGAAAATATTCTTTTTCCAATTTTACTTATTAAAATGATCATTACATATATTGAATTTCATTATTAAAACAACATTTTAATCATAAAGGTGAATAAAATTAATCAAAACAGTGAATAAAATGTTTCTAGCAACACTTTATTCACACTATTGACAACTGTAGCAGAACAGTATATTGACGAATCAATTGCTCAAAAAATGTCCACGTCAAAAAAAATTTTTACAGATGTAAATTCAAATGAAAGGCTTGGAGCTTCCACTGCACTTGACCCTGACGAAAGTAGAGTCAACTTAGCTTGCACTGTACTTGACTCTGACGAAAATAGAGTCAACTTTCCTGGTTTAAGAATTCATCAAATTATTAATAGTACAATCAATATTCATGTAAATAAATTACCTAATCAATAAATTTTTTTGAAACTTTTGCAAAATTGGAAAAAATCTTGCATGATACACGTGAATAAGCAAATTTTATCCACTCAAAAACATTATCGCACTCGGCTTGCACCTCGTGCGCTAAACAATTTTTTTGTGGACAAAATTTGTCTTTATTCACTTATACCATAAATAGCTATTTTGCCAATACCAACTATTAAAATAATAATTTAACCACACATTTCTCGTTGTCAAAGAAACACTTTAATCTTGGCAATGGATAAAGTATTGTTTTATCCACTAGTGAATAATATTAATTATTAATTTAATTTTTTAAAAGAAAATGTATTAAATAACAATTTATGATTATAAGTTACAAAAATTTGATTAATTTATGTAAATATTAATAGTACTGTTTAACATTTGACCAACACTTACAACAGCAGCGCTTTTGTTTTTTACAATATCATCTTTAATGCCACCACTGTCATCAGAATATGTTGTCGTTAATAGATTTACACAATTATTATTATTGCTTTAAATACCTACAAATAATTAGAATTAATAACTGTCAATTTTGACAACTAAATTAAATCAAAAACCTAACGCAAATAAATCTAGGTACCTACTTAGTTATATCAATATTTTCCTCCAAGGACAACGTCGCTATTAGTATGAAGCAACGCGACCACAATGTAGATACTTTGGCAGTTTTTTATTTTTCAGAAAAATATACCAAAAGTACGTCCTCATTCATCAATGAAATATTTTTGGTTATTTACCATCTAAAAAAAGTGAGGTATTCCTTTTCATAAACTCCCTTCGATTTTCGGGCAGTAAATTTGACGTTTTATTAGCTTCATTAGCGATATAAATCAGTGATACGTTTTTATTATTCATACTTGTATTTTGATTAAAACTATCCATTTCTTAGCTAAAAACTCAAAATTCACAATTTTTTCTATACATAGATCTTTGTTTACTAAAACAAAAACGCAAATATGGTAACGTAAAAATGGCCATTTTTACTCGTATATAATCTATTGACCTAGATCGTAACATTTAATAAAAATTAATCTAATTTAATTTTCATAGGAATTCAAAAAAATTGGTATACGATTCGTGATTAAAGACAATTTATTCACAGGCAGAATGTTTTGTCCAGTAGGACTCCGCTGCGCTTCGGCCTCGTGAACAGAACATTCTGCTGGTGGATAAAAAATGTCTTTAATCACTTGTATAAATAATTATTATTCTATGCGCCATGAATTTGTCGACATATTCGATGTAAATTCAGAAGCATTTGTTGAGATCCAGAAAAAAAACATTGTAATGAAAAGACCATATCTTATTACATAAATCCTTTAATAAAAAATTAACACATATTCACTATTCATAGCATCTAAGAATTTTATCAATTTCTCTGCAGGTCCATGAGTTTGAATTATCACCTGTTTTATCTTAAATACGAGGTAAACGCCAGAAGTTTCCGGCCTGACTACATTCTGGAGGGGATAGAAATAAAGCAATATAATTATTTTTCAATATAATCTCCGTGTGTTTCAATACATTTTTCAGATCTTGAAATTAACATTTTAATACCCTTAGAAAAGTACTCTGAAGTTTTATCTGCAAAATGTCTAAAACCGCTTCTTGCATTTCTTCATCACTTTTAATCAAATTTTCTTCCTCGAAGGTGTTTCCTCAGTTTTGAGAACAACAAATAATAATCGCTGGGGGTTAGATCTGGACTATAAAGTGTCTGCGAAAGTTCCACAAAAACCACAGTCCTGCACAGCAGCCTGCCCAATTGTGTTCTTATGGGCAGAAGCATTGTCGTGTAGAAGGCGAACAGTTCGCCGCGACATTCCACGCTTCTTTTCTTTGATTACGCCTCGCAATTTATGCAGTAAAGTAGCGAAGTATTGTGCTTAAACGACTGTGTTCCTTTCTTTGAAATCAATAAGTAGGATTCCTTTTGAATCCTAAAAGATTGTCGCCATGATCTTCTTTCTTGATTGAGTCATCCTTGTCTTCCTTGGCCAATTTTCGTTTGGCCTTTGCCCTTCCAGTGATTCCCTTTTCGATAAGGAGTCATAGTATAGAACCATAGTTTCATCTCCCGTAACAATAGATTGAAGAAATTGTTCCTGGTTGTCGCGATAGAGGTTTACAAAGTGCTCACAACATGTCACGCGTTGCTGTTGCTAAATTGTTGACAATAATCATGCTACCCACCTCGCATTGGCTTTATTCATATTAAGGTATTCATGAAGGATTCGTCGTATGGTTGTATCAGAAAGCCTCAGGCATTGTTGATAATTCTTTGCCCTTCAAACGCCTATCTTGCAACCCCGTCTGTCTAACGAGCTCGATGTATTCCTCCCTAAGCGCCTCAGCTGGCCGACCGGTACGTGTCTCGACTTCGATTCTTTCTCAGCACAAACGAAATTGTTTTGCCCATTCCTTTACAGTGCTAAGGGAAGGAGCAGATGCACAGTATACACTATCCAATCGCCATTTTATATACTTAAGCTTAACACTTTCTTTTGGCAGAAATTTAATCAAGATCGGTATTCAGCAAAATAACTCGAAACGACCAACACAAACAGCTTTTGCTATGCGACCGAGACAAATACGAGTCTAAAATTTTTACCACTACTTCACAGAATGTAGTGCTACATAAGGTGCTACAATGTTTGTTTTCTATCATTACTGGAACATGGTTAGGCTGCAAACTTCTGTCGCTTACCTCGTATATGATAAATAAAGATAGGGGACGACTTTAACTACATTTTGGTCCTAAATGTTTGGAAATATTTCATGAATTATAAATAAATTTCTTTTTTAATCTTAGACATCTATAAGTATCCTTCAGATTTGCATAGCTTAGGTGCTATTCAGTGGTAACCCTGTACCTATACAGTTAAGTAGCTATACATATTGCTATAGATTTTTTCTAAAAGCAATATTTTAACAATAATTTAAAATAAATGTATATTATTTTTGGATATATGTGTATCTCCGATATGTTTTAAATTTCATGTGTGAGATAAAAAAACTAGTTTTATTCGAGGCCAATGTGTTCTTGAGGCCTCATATAATTCTGGGAGACGAAGATCTGCTATTAAGTGAGACAGTTGTGTTTATTGAAATATATATATATATATATATATATATATATATATATATATATATATATATATATATCATATACATATTTAAATTAGTTCGGGTTGATTTGAATGTGTTAATTAGTTGTTTGTATTTTGATATTCATTTCCTGATATATTTTAGAGATTTTTATTCTCGTAATTTGATGATTTTAAAAGATTAAACAACTGTTCTCGTAAGTCTTCAAATTGTAAGTAGAATAATTTTTTGATGTCGACATAAATTTAAAAATCAGATTATATTCATTGTAGTTCTATTGTTTTGGAACAAGTAGGAAATTGTTTTAAATATTAAGAATAAATAATACAGTTTATTACTAAAATTCTATGTAATAAAAAATTATAATTGTAAAATTTTGGTCGATCTGAGTCAAAGGTACTTCTTTCTTGCGCTTGATGATTGCGCTTGTGTAAATTTTGATCGTGTATCAGATTTTATTATACAGTGTGGTTCTCTGGGAAGACATTAAAAATCAACTTTATTATTTTTAGATAAGTTTGATCGGAGTTAATAAAGAAGAAGTTTTTTCATTCACTCAACTGTCAATTTTACAGTGAACATATTTTACCTCATGTATTATTGTAAAATACATAATCTTTATACTTTATAAGGATAGATTTTTTTTCTTTTTTTGATTTTTTGTATTAAAGATTCAGTTTGATTTTATCCTGTTTCTAATTTTTGTGTTCTGGACATTACCGTTAATGAATTAAAAATAAGGAACTTATATAATATAAATATAAAACATATTGTGAACTTTTCACTGGCGCCTAGTATATTTCACAGTCACGACTTTCCTTATTGGAACCCGTGAAGTTAGAAGTCTCATATTTGAAAATCAACCGGCTGAGTAACCTAGTTGGGTAAACTAGTTGTGGATGGTGGCGTAGTAAACCTACAAACCACTATTCATAGCATATTTTTGGCAAGGCCAACGTTGGGGCGAACAGAAGTAGTATTGGTTGTAAGCAAGAAACAGAGAACAAACATGGAAGATATAACAGCAGTAAAGCAAAGAAGTGAACAACTTTTGGAAGAAGCAAGGGCAAGAGTAGGTCCGATAAACACCATACATGAAGAGGGGCACGACAGGGTACACAGGGATAAGATTATGATGGACATGTTAATAAAAATGCAGCCTACGATGGAGATAATGAGGAAAGAGAGAAAAAAATGGAAGAAAAGATGGATGCGATGATGGTAAAAATAATGGCGTTAAATAATGCGAGCCAAGATAAAGTTGGAACAAGGGGTATGGACTCTTTGCAATTGTCAAATGAACAAGAAGTAGAAGAATATATAATGGATTTGAATAGCAGATTATCAGAGGAAGTAGAAAGAAGAGAATTCGCAGTACAACAAATGAAGCATATGGAAGTAAAATTAATAAAGAAAATAGAAGAGGTCAGAAAAGAGAAGAATGAAATAAATATGCCCACTTATATTCCTGTACCTGTATAAAATGAAGTGTTACCTAAATTTTATGGGATTACAACAACAAATCCCTTGAATTTCTTAAAGAAAATGAAAGCCAGCTTGGAAGGTGTGCCTGGGGAAGAGAAAAGTTGCAAATGATTGGAAACTGCCTGAAGGATGATGCTATGGTTTAGTGGGAGATGGTGTCAGATGAGGTGACAACAATGGACGAATTTGAAGCCAGGTTCACAAATCAATTCTGGGGACGAAACAAGCAGACAAGGGTAAGACAAGAATTATTATTTGGTAAATATAGAGTCGGAAATAATGAAACAAGAGAGACCTATGTCATGAAGAGGTACTCTGTATTAAAATATTTAACCCCTAAGTTAAGTGAATTAGACTTGGTTTCACAATTAGTCAAACATTTTGATTTTGAAGTTAATCAGGCAGTAGCTATACATAACATGATTTAATTTTATCAATACACCTCTGAGATCAGAAAGGCCTATGCTAAATGACCATACTCAAATTAATACAAATAAAATGGCTTCCCCAAACAGAGAAATAAATGATTCAGATAGGAATAATGTAAAATATAGAATTATAGATCAAAAGAAATACACAGGTACAGCTCACCGATTTTGATGTGGCCGGTTGGAAGTACCGCCCTTGAGATACGCACGAAATTCATAGGTAGGGGAACCTCTGGCATCCCTTATTATCCCTTACTACGTCCCAATGTACGACTCGCACAAAGAGTTTGCATTTCATTTTTCCGAATACTGTCTCTATCTAACACTGACCTTACTTGACGCACGTACCAATTCTCCCACCGGCCACATCAAAATCGGTGAGCTGTACAAGATATAAAGATACCAGCCCTAATTTTAATTTAGAATCAGTAAAGGTAGATGAAAAGAATAAATCAGAACTTGCGTGTAGTAAGGATTTTTGTTAGGGCCAACCAAAAAGAAAGAAAATTATGCATTGTTATATGATATGTCAGATTGCGCGATAAATACTAGTTTGCCACATATTAAAGTTAAGATAGGAATAGGGGATTGTTATTTGCTAATTGATTCGGGTAGTGAATCGTCATTTTTGGATGAAAAAGTTGTTGAATGGTTAATAAAGAATAAGGAAGGGAAATATGTACCCACAAGAAAAATTACAATAGTATCAGCTACTAAAAAGATAATAGCTGTAGTTAATAAAATTTATGTTATGGAATTTGAAATAAAGAATCATAAATTTATCGGAGAATTTATTGTAGTCAAAGGTTTAGGAAGAGATGGAATATTGGGAACAGACTTGTTAGATAAAATTAATGCAATTATAGATATTAATAAAAGGAAAACAATAATTAATAATAAAAATGTACCGTGGATCCAGGAGGCTGGAGAGGAAAACAAATAATAAATTGTATGCAGAAAATGAATAGGAAAAAATGAAGGTTGAAGAAAATGAAGTTGTAGAAACAATATACCAAGAAAAAGAGTTAATGGTGTTAGAAGAAATGGATAAAGAAAATGATGGAGAAGTGGAAATTCCCGAAGATATTGATTCGTTAAGAATAGATTGCGATGAAAACTATGAAGAAGAAGTTAAATTAATAATTAAGAATAATATTGAATTAGTAAACAAGTTTCCCAGTATAGCCAGAAATTATCGACATTTATTAGAAGTAGATGATACAAAACCTTTCAAAATTAAAAATTGTCCTATTCCAAAGAATATGCAACAAGTAGAAGAGGAAGTTAAGAAGATGTTACAAGATGCTGTGATAGAACGAGGCATAACTAGATATGTGAATCCGTTAGTTGTGGTAAAGAAGAAGTTAGGAGATATTAGATTATGTTTGGATGCGCGCAGACTTAATGAGAGAACGAAAGCTCAATTCGAAACTCCGATTACGTTTGAAGCATTACTGTCAAAATGTGGCAATGCAAAAGTTTATAGTAAATTGGACTTGAGGAGTGCTTTTTAGTTGGTGCCGTTAGAAATGAATCGAGGAAATATTGTGGTTTTATGGTTAATGGAAAAGTATATCATTTTCGGACTGTACCATATGGATTAAGCAGTTCTGCTGCAGCGTTGATTAGGGCCTATGCAACAAATATTGGAACCCTATGAAGATTATGTAGTACATTATATAGATGATATTTTAATATATAGTAAGAATTTTCAAGATCACTTGGCATGTAAGCATGTAAGAAATATAATGGAAATATTGGTAAGAGAAGGATTAAAAGTAAATATTAAGAAATGTGAATTTTTTAAGAGTGAAATAAAGTTTCTATGATATAATATAAGTCCTAGATATGTCAGTGTGGATTAAAGTAGGCTGGAGCTGATTAAAGAGTATCCACGTCCTAAAAATGTAAGAATGTTAAGAGGGTTTTTAGGTATAATTAATTATTATAAACGTTTTATTCCGTACCTGGCACAAACAAGTGCACCATTGTATGAAATGTTAAAAAAGAATGTTAAATTTAGTTGGAATGAGGAGAGAATAAAAGCTTTTGAAAATTTAAAGAAAGAATTTTATAATCAGTTTGTTTTGATATTGCCAGATTTTAATAAACAATTTATATTAAGAGTAGAAGCAAGTGATGTCGCAATTAGTGGAGTTTTAATCCAAGTTAATAATGAAGGTATAGAGGAACCTATTTGTTTTATATCTCGAATCTTAAAAACCTACGAAATTAAATATACTATTAGTGAGAAAGAAATATTGGCTGTAGTACACGCGGTTCAAAAGCTAAGATTTTATTTATTGGGCAAGAACTTCCTAGTAGAAACAGATAATGCTGCGTTGACATCACTATTGAGTATAAGATTTAAAAATAATAGAGTGTATCGTTGGCCTTTGTTACTGTCAGAGTATAATTTAGAAATTCGTCATATAAAAGAAGTACTAAATGTTACTGCCGATGCGTTACCTAGAATGTATAACAATAAAATTAATTTTAATTATGTTGAACTAAATGAATATAATAGGGATTATGCTGAGGGGGCATTTGAGTATGATGTGATTCTTCAGGTCCAACAGAATGAAAGTTTTGATAATTTAAGAGAGGCATTAAGAAATCAAGAAAATTATAAAAATTTTATTGTGCGCGACGATTTAATTATGAAAAATATTAGCGATTAAAGTTATATGGTAGTTAATGATGTTCATGCTTGACAAGCAATGTTACAAATAATTTTTTCTCTTCCATACGCCATCCATGTGACACATGTCCAGGAGGTAGAAGATAATATCAACCATTCGCCGAATACTGTTTACTCTGGAGTGTTCTTCGACTGTGATGTATGGGAAAAATAATATGTCAACAATCAAAATGACATAAGTACAAGCAGAAATAGATTAGAAGTTGTAAATTCCGTTTTTATAAGAAGTTATCGTCTTGGTAGACGTCGTCAAGAAGAGTTAATGATATCATATTGGTGCTCTGCAACCGTTCACTTCACAGGTGCGTATTGAGGAAGAAGGCCCAGACTGAAACTATTCATCAGCTGAGTGCGGGGACAATAGTGAACTTGTTAGAAACTGATAATTTTCTGTGAGTGCGGAAAACTATATAATGAATATGATTTTAACATTTCCAGGCTTATTAATGATATATTTTTGGGGATGTGCTATGGATTTTTTCTAAAAATAATATTTTAAAAATAATTTAAAATAAATGTCCATTATCTTTGGATATATGTGTATATCCGATATGTTTTAAATTTCATGTGTGAGATAAAAAAACTAGTTTTATTCGAGGCCAATGTGTTCTTGAGGCCTCATATAATTCTGGGAGATGAAGATCTGCTATTAAATGAGACAGTTGTGTTTATTGAAATATATATATATATATATATATATATATATATATATATATATATATATATATATGTATATATATATATATATATCATATATTTAAATTAGTTTGGGTTGATTTGAATGTGTTAATTAATTGTTTGTATTTTGATATTCATTTCCCGATATATTTTAGAGATTTTTATTTGATGATGTTAAAAGATTAAACAACTGTTATCGTAAGTCTCCAAATTGTAAGTAGAATAATTATTTTATGTCGACATAAATTTAAAAATAAGATTATATTAATTGTAGTTCTATTGTTTTGGAACAAGTAGGAAATTGTTTTAAATATTAAGAATAATTAATACAGTTTATTATTAAAATTCTATGTAATAAAGATTATAATTGTGAAATTTTGGTCGATCTGAGTCAAGGGTATTTTTTTCTGGTGCTTGATGATTGCGCATGTGTAAATTTTGATGGTGTATCAGATTTTATTATACAGAGTGGTTCTCTGGGGAGAAATTAAAAATAAACTTTATTATTTTTAGATAAGTTTGATCGGAGTTAATAAAAAGGAAGTTTTTTCATTCACTCAGCTGTCAATTTTATAGTGAATATATTTTACCTCATGTATTATTGTAAAATACATAATCTTTATACTTTATAAAGGTAGATTTTTTTTCTTTTTTGGATTTTTTGTATTAAAGATTCAGTTTGAGTTTATCCTGTGTTTAATTTTTGTGTTCTGGCCATTACCGTTAATGAATTAAAAATAATAACTTATATAATATAAATATAAAACATATTGTGAACTTTTCACTGGCGCCTAGTATGTTTCGCAGCCACGACTTTCCTTATTGGAACCCGTGAAGTTAGAATTCTCATATTTGAAAATCAACCGGCTGAGTAACCTAGTTGGGTAAACTAGTTGTGGATGGTGGCGCAGTTAACCTACAAACCACTATTCATAGCCATATGTATTTAAAGAAACAAGATAAAAGCTAATATTCTAGATAAAAGGAGTACAAGAAAAAAAAATTAAGTGAGATGCCGTGTAGTGAAAGTGAAATAAAACCAACGCAACACATGTTTTAGTTGAAAACGATAAAAATATTGAAAAAAAAAAAAAGAAAATAGTATATATACATCAACTGTATAAAGCCTCGTAGAAATGTGATCGCTTGAGAGAAAATAAACAGGTGAAGAAATGATGTAACAATGGAAGCCAGTCACAAAACTTAAAGCCGTTGCGACATACATATTTTATTAGCCTTGGGCTGAATATTTCCAATATTATATAAGCTACTGAATAAATAAGTATATATTTGCAAACCGACAAAAAACAACCATGAATCTAAATTGCAAACAGATCAAGCTTGACAATTTGACAAATTATTAATAAGTTGAGATGTTTGCTAGGACAAATAAAGTTTTTCATATTGGTATAAAACTCTTTTTTAAATATTTATGTTGCATTGACCAGTTCTCTCCAGCAAATATGTATAACGTTTGCTGTTTAAGTACAACAAAGGCTTTTTCAGATAAATACAGTACTCTAAATAATTGAAAATAAAAATAAAGGGACAATAATAAAAGGTTGAATGGTAGTCTGACAATTAAGACATTTTCAATCATTAATTGGAATAAATAATCGTAATAATATAATTATTCAAATTAATTGCGTTTTCGCGAAGTAATGTAATTGTAAATATTCTTTCTACACTTTACGACGCTATTTTATTCGAATTTTTCATAGAAACAAATTCGCCCTCAAGTAGGAATCAAATCCACGACCTCTGGCTTGCCGAACCATTGCTCGTCCACTGAGCTGTTGAGGCGTGAATTAGAAACTTTTATGGGGATATTTTGAGTTACATCAAAGGAAACAGATGAATATATCTTGCCCGTAGTACGGCAGTTGTGCAAATTAATTGCATTTTCGAGATGTAATGTAATTATAAATATTCTTTCTACACTTTACGACGCTATTTTATTCAAATTTTTCATTGAAAAAAAAATTCGCCCTCAAGTAGGAATCGGACCCACGACTTCTGGCTTGCCGGACAATTGCTCGACCACTGAGCTGTTGAGGCGTGAATTAGAAAAGTTTATGGGTATGCTTTGAGTTACATCAAAGGAACAGATTAATATAATTAATTGCGTTTTCGCGAAGTAATGTAATTGTAAATATTCCTTCTATACTTTACGACGCTATTTTATTTATATTATTTTCTAATTTCTTAATTAATAACTTGATGGGAACATCGTAGGAACCTACTGGTTTTTATCCAGAGAATTTAGATAGTTCACAAAATTTTGTTACATGTTAAAATGACGATGCTCGAAATATGTATGAGTGCAAAGAACTAATACAAATTCCACAATTAAAAAATCAGTTGTACTTTCTTCAGAAACACTTTGAGAATTTGCCAAAACTAGTCACTTATTTTGAAAATCAAAATCTCAAATTAAATGATGGATTAAATACATTAGATGTGGTTACTAATAAATTGAAACATATTCTAAGTTACTTAGGATGTGGCCTTCGGCAAAAGTTTGATGCAGTTTTTAATAGAAATCCAGATTTAATAACATTGCGGTAATTGTGTATGCGGACAATGGCTCAAAATCTAACTGATAAATACGCCTAAATAAAATAATATTTCGAGTATGCACCTATAACCAGTTGCGATGTAGAAAGGACGTTTTCTATGTACAAGGATGTATTTCATTCAAGGAGAACAAATTTTATAGAAGAGAACCTTGAGAAATTATAGCTAGTTAATATTAATAATCTTTTACTCAATTTGAGCTATAAAATGAACAAATAAAAATGTATTTGGTATTTTATAGATCACCACCCGTTTATTTTCCAATTATATAAATAAAATTAAAAACTCTTTAAAAATACAAATTTTCAATAGTGCACCCGTGGACGATGAGTCATCGGCCTCTCGTGTCCGATTCTTATTTACAAGCTAAAAAGTATGTGAATATTTTTCTCTTTAAACTAAATATCTTTGATTGAGAAAGGATTGTTGTCTTTGGGTACCTCAAATTTTAATTGATAGTAGGTGGCGATTATGCTTATAGCACTCGATTATGTGCCACTTTATCGCAGATATCTAAAAGAGACTATCGTGCTAATAAATATTTTGATCAAGTCGTTTAAAAGTAATGAAACCAGCAGATATTTCCAATCGTTCAGACACAGAAATTTGTTGTATACTTCATCTAAACTTTAACAAAATTAGTGTTCTATAGCTACCGAAACCCTTTTCGGTATAGAAGCAGCATTAACTAAATTTACCTCTTTATTTCTGCATGTATTAAAAACGTTTATAATAGAAGGTCAAGCCTATACACTGACTATTGAGTATTGATGATTTTCTGAATTCTTTACTGAAATTTACAAAAACAAATTACATCTTTTCCTTGAAATTTTTGTGGATTTTTGAGATAAATTTAAAGTGCAGAAACACAACTATTTACAAACCTATATTGTGCGTCATGCGACGTTACGTCAGCCGATGACCTAAGTGATGACATCACATGATATGCACGTCATGGGACTTCTTTGTTGCTCTAAAAAGCGGCGAAGACTCCAGGAACGGCTGGCAAATATATAAACACTCAAGCAGCAAAGGATTATTCGCTGGACCTGTGGTTTTCGTGAAATAAACATCGTAGACGTAAATGTGTATATAAATAAATATAAATACTGTTAGTTATAGTTCGTGTTACTTATTCTTTATAATAATATATTTATTCTTAATTACCGTGTGTCTTATTAATCAATCGAATTGAAGATTTATCACAGTGGTGTTAGATGTTAATAAATAGCTAGTTAATAAAAGCGAACTAAGTGAACAATTCAGAGTTAATTGAATATTCATTTAATATACAGCGCGCAAAAATATTTTATTTGAATATCGCGATGGCTACGCTAGTAAAACTTGCCGTTTTAAAAGTACCTGAAACCTGAACTGGAGGAAAACGACGAAGATACATCCGGTAAGAAAGCAAAGCTCCAGCAACGACATCGAAATGCGTTGGCCAAAGAAGGCGAAGGGCTAGAGAATTATTATTAATTATTATTAAGTTGCAAACTCAAATGAATCAAATGGAGCAAAATAATCTGGACAATGTGATAACTTTGAAACTGCGACTAATTGATTCGCAAACTCAAATTAAACAAATGGAACAAAGAAGTCTGAAACTGAAATCTTAGAGAAAAATCTGGAAGAATAACTATCGGAAGCTTCTGCAATTTTAGAAACATCTGCAAAAACAATTATTGTAAAATTTTAGAACCTTCGAGAAAAGTCAAGAGCAAATGGAGCAGACTCTAGAACAGATGGAACAGAAATTTCTAAAAATTCTGGAGCTTTGGAGAACATGAGTAATTTTGATCGCAAGTCATCAAAGAAGCTATGCCTCGGCCCGTCAAATAAAATAAGAAGCTGTGGCTTTCTCAAAGATCAGAATTAAACCATCAAACTTTTATGGAAAAACGTCATGGGCGACTTACCTGATGCAATTCGAAGCAGAAGTAAACGCATGGTCATCTGCTGAAAAGCTACTGGTTAATCAAAGCGTTAAGGGGTGACGCCAATTGAAGAATCGGTCACAAGAGAAAGACGAGAATCCAGGAACACAACGCTGTCCAAACGTTCGCAAATGGTATCCGAGGTAGTGATATGCGGCAGGCATTAAGGCTGACACAACTGAAGACTTTGATCGATGCCATGACGCATGCACTTGAGCTTGAAATCGCAAAACAGGCCTCTCAAAACCATGCTCAAATCTGTACTATAGATAACCAAGAAAAAAAAGGAGCAAGTAGTCAGTCTGGTACTAAATCAGATGAAACTGAATAAAAGAGTACTCCGATATACAGCATTTGAAGTAAATGTGATAGGGTACCCAAGCAATCATCGATCCTGCATTAGGGTGTCCCAAGAATACTTGTCCAAATCGTATCCTTACATCAAACCAACGTATATATGAATTTCCTCGAAGGTACGAAATTTTCTTTCAGTTTTAAATTATGGTGGCAATTACCATGTATACTAGGGGAACCCTGAAAATTTTTATAAAATCAAACAAAGATCAGTTTTAGAAAAATTAAATAATTTTATTGGTTTTCAAAATATCCGTCTTCAACATCATTATATTTTTGCATTCGATGAAACCAGTTCTTAAAGCAATGATATCAATCTTCCTGTGGCACTTCAGAAACTAGGTTTTTATAATGTTCCACTGCTTTACCCGATGACGTAAAAGAAATCATCAAAGAGAATCACATAGTGTTAGTTTAGGGCTGTATAATGGAAAGAGCAAGGTGCTGACGTTTAGGGCATCCATATATTCAGTTATTAATTTTGCTTTATGCGACGATGTGGGGTCGACGACAAAGTTTTCTCTCTGTCTAACTGTTGATGTAAAATGTTTTGCATTTGACCCATACCAATGGCCAATGTCGCCCGTATAAATTCATATGATGTGAACGCTATTATGGAAGGAAGGGCGTACGCCTGCTTATTAGATACCGGATCGACCAAAACTATCGTGCGACCGGTTTAATTACCAGAGAGAAAAAATATATTTTATAGCAAATGGAGACTTAAGATAGCCACTGGAGAAGCAGCTTCTGTGGCAGTTGAAGTGGATATTAATTTTATTGTAGAACTAGCATCCATCCGACATCGCCTTCTGATGGCTGACATAGAGGAAGAAATAATTTTGGGATATGAACTCATACAGCTGCCAGTTAGATTTGAAAGAAGGGACTTTAAAAATAAGTAATAACAAATAGGTTCTTCATGAGAAAAATAATTCGCCTGCGAGAGTAATTTCAGTAGATAATGTTGCTCTGAATGCAAGGAGCAAGACATTGTCTACGCCGCCTTTTATGGAAGATAACTATCTTGAAAGAAATGTTATGATGTTGGAACCGAAGGCTTGTGATAAAAAGTATGTCGAGGAATAGTAACTGCCAAAATGCTGGTTAGGACTCACAAAAACTGTACCCATAGGAGTAGTGAATGTAACCCTGTTTGATTAAAGGTTACTATTCTAGAATGGTGCTCGCTTGTGTATCGTATAAAAGCAAACAAGACTGTATTCACGCAGGTTCTTAAGAAATTTTTTAAAAGATAATCGACTCGACTTATCAAGGATTTAGCAGGAAAGAACATAGACAAGTTGAAGATCGATCCAGCAATGAAAATGTATTTGAAACTGACACTGCCAGGAAATGAAGAAACAATATCGTTATGTGTCAAATCAATACCGGCGATGCAGTTCCAATACGACAAGGACGGCTCTCACTGGCAAAATGTGAGGAAGTCGAACAATTTACACAAGATATGGAAAGTCACGGGCGATTGAAACTACAAATGTCACTGGTGAAGCCATAGGCCATTTGTAGTTTCAATCGCCCGTGACTTTCCATATCTTGTGTAATTTGTTCTTTTAAAAAAGTGTTTCTTTTAAAAAAGTGTTTCTTTTAAAAAAGAAAGATGGATCTACCAGGTTTTGCGTGGACTATCGCCGATTAAACCATGTAACTAAAAGGATAATTATCCTCTGCCAAGAATAGGGACTCTAGGAACGCCTTGGTAGGAGTAAAATGGTTATCCACACCCTATTTGAAGAGCGCTTATTGGCAAATGGGAATGTACTCCAACAACAGAGAGAAGACTACCTTTAATTTAGGCTACTAGGTTCTGGCATTTGATGATCATGCCATTTGGGTTATGTAATGCACCGGCTACGTACGAGGAGTTCATGGACATAGTACTGAGGGAACAGTCATGGAATACCTGCCTGGTATATGTTAGTAATGTGATAGGAAATACGTTTCAAGAACATATGAAGAATTTGAAAAAGGTATCATGGAGGTTGCGAGATGCCAATCTGAAACAAAGTCCAAAGAAGTGTGACCTTTTCCGCAGAGAGGTATATTGCCTGGACATTTGGCATCTGGACAAGAAGTTGTTGTCGATCCGGGAAAAGTCGGCACTATGAAAAAATGACCTGTACCCATAAATAAACAGTTAAGATGGTTTTTGAGATTATGAATATACTACTGACGCTACGTTCTTCGATTCACTGACATTGTGAATGTATTCCAGGCAGATTCTGGGAACACACTATATTTTGTTTGAATCCTTGCTGATTCACATTAACTAATAAATCACTGTCCATTGAATTAGTTGATGAATTCTCTGTGAATTTAGTAGAAGTATTAGGTGCAGTGTTAGATATTATTTCAGCAACATCTAACTTTTTCTTGATGGAATTATCAATGTAATTTTCAGCCACAGCGGAAGATTTCTATCATCCATGGCGCTTAATTGTAATTAAATCTCCTCCACTATTAGCCAAATGTGTTACACTGGATCGTCAAAGCAATGTCCAGTGAATAGTTCAGGATTAGGTAATTTCAAGTAAGTAGCCATACTTTTTGGTACTTTTCCTTTTGTATTAATACCTATTGGAATATATACACACCATATATATAGACAAACCATTTCTATATTGCAGGAAAAAACGCCTATGTGTAACGTGACTGGGACGAAGATGATAATAATTTTTCACCAAATCAATCCATAATCTTTGAGTTATAATAAAATGTCTAGGAACATAAGTTTTAGTTTTTAGCACGTCAACCATTATGACATCATTTTTAAACTGTATATCATCTATAACCATGTTTGTTATTTCTTCACGACGGAAAGCTCCATTAAAGCCCATTATAAGAATGACCTAACAAAATTTTAATATGACTATTATAACAAAATAATGAACAACATTAGTAAAATACTACTATAATTATGTTTTTATTACTTACTTTCATTACTAAATATATTTTATCATCGGCTTCTATTATAAATCGGTTAATGTGCTCTATTTCTAAAATCTTCGATTTCTTAGGCTCATAGCCAGACAATCTTTTTAAATATGCTATTAGTTTAGAAAATTTTGAGATATCTGTATTTTTATAAATATTCAAACAAAATTTTAACATCGAACATTTGGACCACAAGGAAGATGCCCTTTGTATTTTACTTTCTTTGTCAAAATAGGCAATCTTAATGTTTTCTGTAATAGTCACGATGTTATTTTCTTTACACCAAGTTATAAATTGGTTCTATATCAAGATTTCTCTCCATCCAAGACTTGCTTTATGAGGTCTTACATCTGCGACAGACGGCAGTTGGTCACATATCGTGGACATTCCTCTAAAATATTCTGTCCAACATCGGGAATACCGCAGGGCAGTAACTTGGGGCCACTTTTATTTTTAATTTATATTAACGATCTTTGTGGCGCGATTGCCTGCGAGAAGCTGCTATTTACAGACGATCTGAAACTATACAAGGAAATTAACTCAATAGAGGATTGCATTGAGTTGCAAGGGGATGTTGACCAACTTCTTGCCTGGTGTCATGACAATAAGCTGGCGATGAATGTGCCAAAATGTAATATGCTTACCTATACTCGTAAGTCTCAACCAATAGTGTATGACTACCAGTGGGGCGGTACATGTATTAATCGGGGTTCGACTGTGAAAGATCTGGGAGTTGTATTCTATTCCAAATTGTCCTTCTCGGAACACATATCTTACGTGACGTCTACATCTCTCAAGACCTTGGGGTTTGTTATACGCAACTCGAAAAGCTTCACGTCTACTGACACCATTATTCAGTTATACAACTGTTACGTGAGATCTAAATTAGAATACGCCTCACTGGTATGTCCACCTATATATACAACTCATATTGAGTCACTTGAAAAAGTGCAACGTAGATTTTTAAAATATCTACATTTTAAAGAATATGGCGAATACCCACGGCAGGGATATGATCATACTACTTTACTACAATTACTTCATTTCGATTCACTGGAACACCGTCGCAAATTAACCAGCATTATATTCTTCTGCAGCTTACTACACAATAACATTGATGCCTCCAAACTGCTGCCTTAAGCTGCCTTTCGCGACACCACAGCGCTCCGCGCGTACGTACACCGCATTATACTGCCAAACTCCTAAAACTAATACTTTGCGGAAATCCCCAATCTATTCAATGTGTACCATTTGCAATGAAATTCTCACAGCCTACAAAAGTATTGATCTATTTTCCACCCCCTACCCATCCTATTAATTAATATACACACTCCTAATAGCTTTATCGTATAGCATTGTATCAACCACCTCACACCACTTGTTATTTACTTCTGCCTTCTTTAAGTATATCTAACACACGAACTGTATTATCAAATTCTTAAATTGTCCTGTAATTAGATGTATATCTGTTGGGCAAATATATCTATTATTATTATTATTATTATTATTATTATTATTATTATTTCTTTTGGCAGAAGATTTTCCAAATTGTCTTCTGCAATTTTCCGTGACTCTGGCGGCGTGCAATTACTTATTTCGTCCATTTTGATGTTAGATAGTTACATAAATTAGTCTAAGATTTGAATTTCAAAACACATAACAATATTTCAAATATTTGAAATATTCAAATTATAAGTCAGTGTAACCAACGTCAAAGAAATAAAATATCTAAAATATTGGTATTGATCATGACTATTATTTTAAACATTTTTTAATACTTAAGAGGCGGAATAGAAACAATAATATAAAATACACGTTTCACAAGACATTTTTGCACACTCGTTCATTGAACCTTGATCTCGTGCCCAAAAATCATGTCTAATTTTAGTTTTTCTAACATGCCTTCTCATACAAATAAATATTTATTTGTTGCGTTCTTGATTTTGTTCGCTTTGGCCGACTTTTGTTTTGTTTAAATAAGATAAATTGCACTTAATAATGCACATCAATGTTTCTTTCTATTGGATCAACTGTGATCAATTTCATTTTCACAGCATTAGTGCAGTTGGGTGTAATTTACGGATTTAAAACTAATAAAATCGATCACTGAGGCATATCAATAACTCAAAGTTCTAAGAACTACTAAAAGACATAAACACAAAGAATTAATTCTTAATTGAAAATTCTGAACTCATCACCTATTCAATTAGTAAGTCGTTTAAAAGATAATAAAAGTTTAAATGCTTTAGAATCTGAGCCTTGGAAAATTGCATCTTCAGTACAATGGACTTTGAACGAGACGAATAAACGCTTTAATTTCCAATCATTTATTTAAGTCAGAAGTCTTTCCAATCGCCGCTTTTATTCAGTTTTATTTATTTGAACATTTACGAGGGAATAATGTAAAATAAAATATTGGCTTTATCTTTTTTTACTGGATACATTAAAGGACAAATACTGCTTTCTCATAATATTGAATTGTTGGGGTATATTGGTCAACTGAAAAGAAGTAATGAATGTATAAATTTATGGTCCAGTAGATTTCATAGACCGGAGGAAATTAATCGGGCCTTCTTTTACTTTGAAGAATAATGATTTGAAGGAATTGCTTTTACCTAAAAAAATTTAAAAGTGTTCTTTTAATGTTTACTCCATGAACGAATTTACGGTTTTATTCTTTTAAAGGTATTTTTTTCAGTAAATGTGTTATATATTACTATATATAAATGTGTTATATTACAAATAAAATTAAAAGAGAAATGAATTAGTTAAAACTTATTTTTCCTTACATGTTAATATTTTGTTTCGTTGTACTTGTTCAGTTTTCGTCCATTACTTGTATTTCTCAAATTAATAATATAGCGAGGGCTGCTATTGATGTATCCGAAATAATAAACAAAAAAATATATTAGACATTAAAAGTGTTTTCATTGTTTTTCAAAATATCTTCAGTGATGGTCTACGTACTTTTACGTACGTTTGAACCAATTGTAAAGCATTTTTCCATTCCGATATCAACATATGCATTTTTAACACGCAGATCGTTTCGTCTGGCGTAAGAAATCGTTGAACACGTAGTTTATTATACCGTACGGCTACAAAAATAAATCATTTGGTGCCAAATCACGGCTGTACGTCGGATGACTCATCAATTCGATCATGGTCATGGTTAAAAATTATCCTACGTCGTTAGAGCCTTTTTATTATTTATTCAAAGGGTTCTGGTAAACAAATGGTTCTGTACCATTCAGAATTGGCCGTTCTACGATTTTCTAGTGACATTTCTGCCGCATGTAAATTTTCTCCTCAAAAAACAGGCGACCATTTGCTACGAAGTGCTTCTAGCGCGATCAACTTTTGCTGGGTTTAGCTCATCTTGGAACACTCACACCCTCAATGGTTGTTTCTTTTCGTGTCTATACGCCTAGGTCAAAGATTCGTCACCTGTGTAGATGTTATACACGGCTTTTGATGCACCACATTAATTTTTTGAGCGTTTCCTTGCATCAATAGACACGAGCTGTTTTATGTTATATATGTTGGTCCTACTAACGCTCAGGGATGCCTTAGTCTTACGGTATTTGACATGACAATCTTGCATTATCAGTTCGCGCCCAGCATCGATATGTTCTGGTATAACAACCGATTTTGGGTGACCTTTAAATTTGTCTGTTAGCGAACGACAGCCACTATTGAATTCACTATGTACAATGTAATATACAATGATTTCATATGGTCTTTCATTGCCAAACAAAAGTCGAAATGAGTGGATCGATGCACTGATGTTGAGACAATCCACGTCGAAAGTGGTAGTAAATAAGTTTTTTTAAAATGATTCCATTTTTTCAAAATTATTTTCAAGGTTTCAAGATAATTCAATTTTCTGACTTTGATGAAATTTTCAATTGACTGTAAACAATACAAGTGGGGCCGTATGCAAAAAGGCTCTGAGTACGTATACCTTAGAAATGTCAAACTATGTTAAATAGAACCTTGCAACACGGATGTTGCCATTTCCGGATACATAAATAAATACTTTCGTATCAAATCGAATGTAGTTCTTCCAAAATTATAAAAGTTAAACAGCAAAGTTAAATATTAGATTAATGCACATGGTATGTTGGCTTTTATTAATAAAAATGAAACCTATTTAGATTTCTAGGAATCAAATATCTATCAACTGAAATCATTTCTATCTATTTGAACACGCTTCTGTACCCGACTAATGAGGACTGAACCTCAAAAAACTTATAAAGTTTTTCATTGTTTAATTTCGAAAATGCTTTTTGCGATATGTAGAATTTTCAGAATGTACATCTGTCTATGAGAGGTGAATGCTGTACTCTGACCTGATTCTAGTTACTTACATGTGTTACAGATTCAGGTATCATTCTCCGGCCGAGAGGTTTCTTAATTCTCAATTCTTAAGGAATCCAAACTTTTGTCCTATTTGCTCCAGGTCTTTTTGGTTACTTTGCAAGTGCTGAATTTTGGATTTCAAAATGTTGTGAAATCTATAGCGTTGTTAAATGATTATTGAATTAAGTTACAGCCAGGACTTTTCCGGACAGTCAGGCACTTTTTTTGAAAAGTGTCATCGCTTATAATTAAAAGATGCGTATATCGCAGATTAAGCTTTTGTCACTTTTTGTTAATTCCTGGACAAGAACAATAAAACATACCAAAATTGCTATTTTTAATCTCCAATTCAAATAGTATGGCCCACTTCTACAACAAATGCCAGCAAAATTTGTGATTAATCAGCTGAGAGACATGTGGTCATCTAAGAAATATATGATACCTATAGCCATCATGTTATAACAAATAAATGTAGATTAAAAAAAGAGCGTTAAAGATTATCTGACGACATGAATAGTATCCTTGAATTATTAAATTATTTAGCAAAATACTTAAAACTAAAGTGTATGTATTAATTTTCAATTCACAAATCAGATCAGGCAAGAACACACACACACATACACATATATATATATAAGTGTTTAGATAATTTCTTAGCGGTTTATTAAATATAACAATTAATAAATAATTAGCGACAGCCCGGATAGCTGTAGACTTGGGTTCGAGTCCCAACGTAGACCATATTTTTCAAATAAATTTCGTATGATTTGCTTTGTAATTTGTAGACAGCAATGTTTACATCCCCACTTACTCTGCAATTACATACATTCTAATTTAATATTTGTTAATATTTCATATAGAAGCCGAAAAACTCCAATAATTTATCAATTGTTATGTATATATATATATATATATATATATATATATATATATATATATATATATATATATATATATATATACAGGTGATTCATTTTCGGCCCTCACCATGGGGATCTCTCTTATTATTGGAGATAGAGTATAGGTTTAAATTTGGCAAAGTTGTTAAATTTTGTGTTTGTTATAAATCCGTAAAGAAAATAGACCTGTGACAAATGACCTTCGTTATTAAAAAAAAAAACGCGAAAACCCCATTTTCTTCTTTTATCTGTAGCACCGACATTTGGCCTTGTAGAGAAAAAATAAAAACACATTCTTGTGGTCATTTCTAAACCTCTATCCAGTGGTGTTCTCTAAATTTCTATACGACGTTTCGTTTCTTTCTGGCCATCATCAACTATCTAATTTCTTATAGGCGCCTTATTGGATTCAGACATCTTCAGAAAGAGTTTTTTTTTATGATTTCAACCATGTACCACATGCTGACTATAGTTTTTGACATGAGGTTTTATTTGAAAGAATAAGTTATAAGATTAAATAAGGTAGCCTTTGGAATTTCAATCTGTCAAACATTTCATTTATTGTTCATTAATAATACAAAAGTGTCATACACTAACGAAGAGAAACGAGATATGATAAGTATTTTTTATTCTTCTAAACGAAATTCAACAGTAGCGAGTACAAGATAACAAAAACATTATTAAAAATACATAGAAAAGTAAACAATAAACAATTACAGTAAATGTTCAATTATCTGGCCATCTTCGGTAATGTACAATTGGGCACACCTTCTGGCATTTTGTACTGCCCTTTGTATAGTTCTTCTAGGAACTGCATCGAAGGCATTCTGAAGTCTGTCTCGTAATTCTTCAATGTTTTGTGGCGCATCTACTTCATAAATATTATTTTTAACATATCCCCATAAAAAAAAATCTAGCGGACTTAAATCAGGTGATCTCGCAGGCCATTCAACAACTCCCCTATTTCCAATCCAATGGTTGGCAAACTCTTGATTTAAGAAATTTCTAACAACAGCTGCATTGTGTGCTGGTGCGCCATCTTGTTGCCACCATAAATATTGTAATTGTAATTGTAATTGTAATAATATTGATTTAATGGGATATTGTCGTCAAGATAGTCAGATACGTATGTACGTAAAATGTTTAAATATCTTTCTCCATTTAAATGTTCTTCATACATAACTGGTCCTAAGAGACGATTTGCCAAAATTCCCATCCAAACGTTTATTCCAAAACGATGTCGTGGTCTTCTAGCCCTGTTTTGTCGGGGATTTTGTACTGCCCAATAGTGCTCCGTATTTCTGTTGAACATTCCAGAATTTGTAAATTTTGTTTCATCTGACAAGATGATTTTGCTTAAAATATTTTCGTTATTTTCTATCCTTCCCATTAACCAATTACAATATTCTAGCCTTCTCAAATTATCTCCAGGCAGTAAAGAGTGACTAACATGGATCCTGTATGGTTTAAACCTACTTTTATGTAAAGTTCTCCAAACTCTGGACTGGTACAAATTTAATTCTGACGCTACTTCGCGTGTAGAAATTGATGGATTATTATTTATCTATAAAAATACAAGATTAACATGAAATTTGAAAACACGCTTTTAATTTACCATTTGTAAAATATCTTGTCGATTTTCATTTAAATTCCTGTTGTCTTGACCATTACGCGGGTTAGTAAACGATCCATTCTCGACCAAATTTCTGTCGAGATCTAGAAAAATGGTACGAGGAGACTGTTGTCGTTCTGGAGTTCTGGATATAATTGTAGATATCTTGTACTCGCTACTGTTGAATTTCGGTTCGAAGAATAAAAAATACTTATCATATCTCGTTTGTCTTCGTTAGTGTATGACATTTTTGTATTATTAATGAACAATAAATGAAATGTTTGACAGATTGAAATTCCATGGCTACCTTATTTAATCATATAATTTATTCTTTCAAATAAAACCTAATGCCAAAAACTTTAGTCAGCATGTGGTACATGGTTGAAATCAGAAAAAAAAACTCTTTCTGGAGATGTCTAAATCCAATATGGCGCCTATAAGAAATTAGATAGTTGATGATGGCCAGAAAGAAACGAAACGTCGTATGAAAAATTAGAGTACACCACTGGATAGAGGTTTAGAAAGAGCCACAAGGATGTGTTTTTATATTTTCTCTACAAGGCCAAATGTCGGTGCTACTGGTAAAAGAAGAAAATGGGGTTTTCGCGTTTTTTTTTTAAATAACGAAGGTCATTTGTCACAGGTCTATTTTCTTTACGGATTTATAACAAACACAAAATTTAACAACTTTGCCAAATTTAAACCTATACTCTATCTCCAATAATATGCGAGATCCCCATGGTGAGGGCCGAAAATGAATCAGCCTGTATATATAAATTTTAAATTAAAGCTACCTAAAAACTTAATAGATACGAATTGGCTGCCTTTACAAAAAAAATGTGAAAATTAAATAATGGTCTTTTCAGTTACAACAAAAACAATTTAAAGCTCTCACTGCCAGGGTTAGGTAAATGGAAAGTCGAAGTTGGTAAAATGTATTGGATACTCAATTTAGTTTCAGGTGTTACACGACTTCCTTGATTTCTTGATTACCAATCTCTTTTGAAGTTGAAATTCTGTTGCAATTCACAATTCTTCTTTTAAAATACTCAGAAATATCAATCAATCACTTGAATAAAGTAATAATTATAAAGAAAAAAGACTCAATTTAGTAAATTCCGACTCTGAACTGAATAATAAAGAGGTCCTGCATCAGCGTATATATATATATATATATATATATATAGTAAATCACCAACAAATTGAATTTACCATAACATACAAAGGTCACGAAATCATTATCTTTATATATATAATTTATATATATAATTATTAAATCTCATTTTACATGCGATTGTCGCTATAATTTGTTGCATTAAATTCTACAATTCGCAGAATGTGCAAATATCGAAATTTCACTGTTTTTACAGATCATCAGTGCACCTTATCCGAAGACAACAATTCGGCAAATCACTTTCATCAAAAGTGATTTGCCAAATTGTAGAATTTAATGCAACAAATTATAGCGACAATCGCATGTAAAATGAGATTTAATAATTATTAATTCTCATACACATGAAGTTCATTACAGTTCGTATATATACACGTAGTATAGAAGTGAATATCATCATTCTCACTGCGATATCTGTTCTCGCAACATTGCAGTTGAGTGCATCTACGACGATAAAACGTCAATACGAACCCGGAAGAAATGGCCGGAAGATATATCACCAAAACCATAACGAATCTAACTCTGAAGAATAACTTCAAAAGAAGATGTACGCCGCAGCAACGACAAGACGCAGAAATTATCATTAGCCAAACAACCGACGAAGAAGATATCCAAAACCTTCTACAAAGGCAACCGCAGATATTCATCGTCGATCCCGACCAGCCAACGTGTAAAATAGAATTATTAGTATCGCCCGAAGAAAATGAAGAAGAAGAAGATACAAGCCCGGCAAACCCGCCCGACAACAACTCGGATCACATAATCAACGTCCAACTCCAAAACGTTTTTAAAATGGCGAAGAAAACGGCAAAAAAACAAAAAACAGATCACGCAAATACACCTATCGAAACAAAAAACGCATACAGTGTCCTCGAAAAAACAATCACCGAGGAAAAATGGAAGAAGAAACCGAAATCACTCCACAACCGTCAAGTTCATACAGCAGCACTCCCAGGGTAAGTGATAACTTATCACTTGGTTCAGTTTTTGTGTTTTGTGTAGTGTATGTCTTATCACTGATAAGACATACACTACACAAAACACAAAAACTGAACCAAAAAAAAACACACAAAATCGTACCAATTATCATAACCGAAAAAGACAAATGGTCACACATACGAAACATACTCAAAACACACAGCATTAACACAGTACAAAGCAAAATCGTAAAACCAGGAATACATATCGAACCGACAACTGACGAAGACTACCGAAAACTTAAACACATACTTGACAATGAATTGCAAGCGAAAGGAGAAGCGAAAAGACATTAAAGGTAGTTATGCGTGGCATTCCTACCTTTATCACCGAAACTGACATTACAGACGACTTGACGGACAAAGGCTACCCGACAATCAAAATTAAAAGGATGAACGGCAAACAAGGCATACCGGCACCACTAGTATTAATCGAACTAACGAGACAGTACAAATCTATACACAACATACACGACTGCTGCGGACTCACAATAAAAATCGAACAACTAAACAAACGGACAGACATTATACAATGCCACAAGTGCCAGACTTTCGGACATCACCAAAGAAACTGCAACGTTAACTACAAATGCATGAAATGCGGAGAAGGACATTCGACACACTTATGTACCA
Organism: Melolontha melolontha; assembly: GCA_935421215.2. Classification (NCBI taxonomy): domain Eukaryota; kingdom Metazoa; phylum Arthropoda; class Insecta; order Coleoptera; family Scarabaeidae; genus Melolontha; species Melolontha melolontha. The sequence continues at coordinate 84,592,905 of OW285239.1, read as the reverse complement.
AGACAAAAACAACCCCACCAAAGTGTGCAAACTGCGGTGGCCCACACTTATCCACATTCATCAACTGTCCAAACAATCCAAACAACCCAACAAACAAAACCACACCCAAACCTAAGTACATACCAGCACCACTCCCAACAACTAATTCCTGAACTCAAAGACAAAATAACACTTAACACAGTTGACGAATTAGCACTTGCCTTAGGCAATATGCTAATAACATTACACTCGACAAACGCAACAAACGAACAAATACAATACTTTGTAAAACAAACACAGACAATAATAACACTTTACAATAAAACACATTAAACACACACACAACTGAAACGCAAAAAAAATGTGATGATGACCAACAAACAAACACACATGACTTAAACGCAAAAACGCGACTGACGCACAGACTGCACATACAAAACACATGACCGCACAAAAAACACAACAACGCACGATTAAACCACATCACAACCCTGGGAGATACGAAACAATGGAGTGGAAATGGAGGCAATCTTCGACCACAAAATAAAATTCAACGACTCATACAGTGAATATCATGTCTGTCTTCGGATAAGGTGCACAGATGATTTTTTCACAAATTTTTCAAATATATATATATATATATATATATACATATATATATATATATATATATATATATATATATATATATATATATTTCTTTTAGTGGTCGATTTAAGGTCTGTTATTATTAAATATTTATTTTCTAAAGCAATTTTATTCTAGCATACACCGGCAGCTATGAGCTGTTTCAAAGACTTCTTAAAATATAACATTAACATACAATTATAGAAACTGGCGGCATAAAAAGTTATAACATATTACATTTGTCGTATTTTCTATGCAATATTGTCATAGTTTTCTTACAATTAGTTAAAATTACATTATTAAATTTTATACATTCAAGTTTAGATATTGGTGTATATACATATCCATCTAGGTAAATTGCAGTTCGCTACTGTACATTATTAAATTATAAACAGAAATAAGAAAAACACCCTAACCACAATATATAACAATAAATACTATATACGTATTTCGGCAACTAAGTTGCCATCTTCAGTAGAATACCCTTAAAATCTGAAAAAAAGAGTGTTAAACGTAGCGTTTTTGGCTAAGGTAAACCTTAGAAGATATGCTCTTCACCAAATCGCCAGTGGGATAACACTAATTTCCTAACAACGAAATAACCACTTATATACTACTTAAACCTAGCGTGAAGTTTAGGGAACCGTGAAGCGTGAATACATGAAGCGTAAAAATAATGCTATTGTCACAATAAGGTATACGAACTGGACTGAGGGATTGGTCCATTGTCAGAATTCATTAATTTATTCTTATTTCTATGTATATATATAAATACTTTCATAACTATCTAATTCTCTATAATTATTAACAGTTTTAATCAACTTAAGGTTATGTGCCGGCACAGAATGACCTGTGTCCCAAATATGTCGGGCAACGCCAGATTTTTCGGGTCTGTTGAATCTAAAGTGGGAAATATGTTCCTTGTAAGGAACCTTAAGTTGATTAAGTTGATAAGGTAACAACAATTTATTACATATGTTTTCCAAAATATTTCAAGAATATATAGATGTATAAGTACAACAGAACGTATATAAAAACCAGCTATATCAAAAATTAGACACTCCTGAGGGGAGAATAATTATTCAAAGAGATTTCCGTTAACGCACATAAGGTACATATAAATTTACAAAAACCAATGTGAACATTATTTATTTAAAATTTAGAGAAAATTTATAAATAAGCTATTAATTGCAAATATTATATGATGTAAACTAAATTTATACGTTGCAATAAATTCGTACTATTAACCAAAGTCATAAACGCAGAAGGGAAATACTAATATCATTCACTTAACTATGAAGGTATAATTGTAGGAAGGCCTGAATTCAACACTGCTTGGCGTTACTTCGCACCTGCGCTGGACAGCGGATTAACAGGAATAACTGAAGCTGTGGACTAGCTCCTATTTCATCAGGGCGAGAGTATTCGTAATGATTTCTCTAATGAGCTTTCCTAAATAGCTCCCTAAGTCGCTATATGAAATGTGCATCAGGCTTCTAATGTGAATAAACGTACTAAAATGGCTATTTATAGTTTACTGTGGGTACGCGCAAAAACATTTTATAATTCGAACACTGAATGAGTTTAGATCTACGAAAAGTTTCGGCTAATTATATTAGCTGCGACTAGACAGATCCCTCGAAAAATTCTAATATATACAAAATAGTTACAATAATACCAAAAATATATACTATCTTGCGGTATACACCAGCCTCGATAAAATGTAGAACGAAAGTGCTTTAATTATTGTTAGATTGCAACATAGATCTTAATGCGTATGTCTATAGAACCTCGCGTTGCCTGCCGCGTCCTCATTGGCTAACTACACATACGCTCGACCAGAGAAGGTAAACTTCGATGTACAGAAACACGCTCGAATAGAATTGGGCGACAAAATAATGTAACATATGGGTTAAGAAATGTAAATTTATCGAAGAACCGTTTGGTCGTATAAGCTCTATGCGAAGGAATACTGTATTGATGCTTAAGGAGACTTCATTCTTGAATAAGGAGGCAATTCTCTTGCAGTTTGTAAAAGTCGAGGTAGACATTATACAGTATTACATTTAACCGTAATTTTTCGAATTTTTGAGCAATAATTCCAGGTCGGCCGAAAAATGCGACAGCCCCCTATTTCTAACAAATCACGCCAGCTTTATCATTCTTAAAACATGTAAACTTGCTTCTGAATTTCAACAGATTTCATTATAATAAAGCTATGGTTTATTATTTGCAATGAGGGAATTTAAAGCCGAAGATGAATTATTTTACACAATTACGTATGCAGTTTGTATTAATGCTCTATGACTACTGAATTTAAATTTATAAATTACTGAATTAATTTTTATATTGCGGCTACATCTTCCGGAATTATCACAGCTTGAAGTCCTTCTAGAACCAGATTGCTCGTCCAGATCTAAATTACTATTTAAAAAGTTTTATACTATCCTTCGCTAGTCCTTTAAAAGAACAATTTTCATTCAATGCATTCTACATTTCTTTAAAGCGCTCTAAAAGTGTTCAACTACGCTTAGAATTGTAGACAATAATACAAATAATTAGACAGTGACGTATTGCTGCAATTTTGTGGTACGACAGTTCTGCGAGAACTAATATTTTTTAAATTAGTATATTTGTTCAAACACGCTTATAATTTTTATATGGAATTTATTCTTTGACATACAATTAAAGTTTTCTAACATCCAGATATTTATTTATATATTTTTTTAAATCCCTTTGATCTATTAAGTATTATTATATCTTATTATTTTTCCAAGGTGTCCGTGCTGTTATGGCATACCAATTAGTATGTAATCGAAAGTGCCCAGTCTATATTGTGAAACGAATACATTATTACCCGCAAAATTTTAATAAATCTCTATAAAAGTTTTAGTGTAAATTCTATTCAGCTAATTTGATTATTTGCACAAGATTTAGGCGAGGGAGAAATTTAGGAAATGTTCACAAAAAGGGATAAAACATTGACATCAATTTATGAAGTTTTAATTAGTGAAGGATATTAACCGTGAATTTTGCCAGTGCATGGAACCTAAAATACCCTATTTTACACCACCCAGGAAACAGGTTCGTTACACTTAAATTATTATTTATTCAGAAAGATAAGTATTTATTAATTTTCGTATTTACGTATGTTAAAACTGTTAGTACCATATTCCTTAACATTAATTTTAACAGTCTTTGGAATCCTAATACGAACAACGTAGTTGCGTAAATAGGGAAGCAGCTATTTATAGTATGTCAGTTCTGCTGTTTTACAGAATTTATTATTAATGGTGAAGTTAACCTTAAACATAGAACTACCTGTGAAATTACTTCAAATAATAACAATCAAATGGATTTACATTCGCAAGAGATTTTGTTATACTATTATAAATAATAAGTTTTACTTTTTTATTAGCTCCTCCATGATCTAATTGGCTATATTAACTTAACCCTGGAACGCTACACTTATTTTCAGGACTTAATCTGCTACAGTGGGGTCCAGGTGTACCCCAAATAAAAGTTAGCTAATTTTTGTCAATAAATATGTTTATTTAAATATAACGCAAAAACAAGTTAAAATAACTTTCTACATTTGGGTTTATTCAGCAAAATAGTATTTTATTATCACTCCGCACAAGTTGGACAAATTGTCTTTTGATGTTGTAAACAAATACATTTTCTGCATATATCGCAGTTGACCCTCGATTTTCGGTCTTGGTTTCTGTGGCAAAATGAACATCTACCGGTGCTAGCAGGTGGCCTTGTTAGTACTTCTACTGGAGGGGTTATTTTGAGTACATCGCATATAGTTTGACGGAGTTCACGCCTCATAATTGAAGTTTGCAAGCGACTTTGCATATGAGGTTTCACTAAATCAAGTGCAAGTTTTTTCAGATAATCTCTTCTGTTTTTGACAATTTCTTTATTTTGTGCATTCGAACCTCTTAAAAGTACCAACGAGTTATATCCCACAATATTTAGCAAATTATAAAACAGGCATAATGGCCAACGGCGTGTTTTTCTACTAGTAGAATAAGTGTGGCACAGTTGGTCCAAAGTGTCCACTCCTCCCTTGGTGGAATTATAAAATTCTATAATTTCTGGTAATTTGGTGGTATTTAACTCATCACCTTGTTCATGCATTGTTGAAAGCATGATAACAGTTTTTTTCTTAGTTTTTGGTGGACAATATGATAATAATGTAAGTTGGTCACTATAGCAAAACATGGCGGAGTTTATCTGCCTCTCCTTGAGGTCCAAGAATGATGGAGGAATTTCTGTTTTATTTTCCTTCAGTGTATCTACAACTGTAATTTTTTTTTCTAAAAGGTTTTTTGCCGTCGGCACAGATGTGAACCAGTTGTCCATTATCAGATTTCTATTGGTTCCTTGAAAAGAAGTGGTCAGTTTATCGCAATAATACTGGGCAACAGGAATATTAGATGGTGTGGAGTTTTTGCCTATATAAACTTCAGCGTCGAGTACATATGCCGTTTTAGCATCACAGCTCATCACAATTTTAATCCCATATTTATCGGGTTTTGAAGGAATATACATTTTGAAAGGACATCGGCCACGAAATCCAACCAATTGTTCATCAATTGTGGTGTACTCCGAAGGTACATATAAGTTTTTCATTTTGTTTATAGATCTCTCAAAAACTTCTCGAAATGCTGCAAGGTTGTCGATTTCTCTTCTTTCAGCTCTGATGTTTTTATCGTCAAACCGGAGGCAGTTTACTAAAAATATAAAACGTGCTTCGGGCATTGTTGCTCGAAATATGGGTATACCATTGTCTTTATCAAAGAGTTCTTTTCTAAATACTCCATTCATCTTCATTACGCCGGCATAATAGAATAAACCAAAGAGAGCCATCATTTCAATATTATCTGTGTCTCTGGTGTAGGAAGGTTTATTAGCTATTGGTGTATCTTCTGTATCACTATTGCCCATTTCTTTGCCATATTTCAATCTTTGAATTTTTATTTCTTTGTTGGTATGTTCTGTTATCGAATCCAGATTTTCTCTGGTGAAACATAATTGCCATGCTTCTATTCCTGATTGTATTTGTCTTGATTCATTTTTATTTCCGGGTAAATGCATAACAAGATTTCTTTTTGGTGCACGATGAACTGCTCCTTTCACACCTGACCATTTGAATCCATTTTTGCCCCTTAGTTTGGTGGAAACCTTGAAAACTTTAACCTTATCTTGTTCTGCAAGCTGTATCTGTGCCAAGGGTACATCGCCCTCAGAAACATAGACGGGTGGTAAGGGATCCTGAGGTTGGACTTGAATAGAGGAAACTATTGGGTCGTCTTCAGTTTCAGACTCTTTGTCCTCTTCGAGGTCCTCTCTAAAATCGATCTCGTCCTGAGAACCCTCGGAATCAGAATCATAAAGAATACAGTATATTTCAGCTAGACCATCAGGATTTGTTAGATCGAAAATCTTATTTCGAGAAGCCATTACTTGCGTGATCTAAAAAACAACAATTAAATTAAAAAATACCATAAACTATGTAGTAAAAACATTAATAATCAAATAATTTAGTAAAACAAATATATACTTACAAGCGAAAATAAATTTAATACAGTCTTATTCTGCTACACTGGGGTACACATGTACCCAAACTATCAAATATCTCAAAGATGCAAAGGCGCTGTCTTTCACAAATATCGCACATGAACTGTCGCATCGTGTGCTGAAACTACTCAAAAGCCCGCGAGCGCAGCTCCATCTGTTTTCGATTAGCGGGATTTTTGAAGAAGGCTGGGGTACATGTGTACCCCAAACAGCATTTCAGGGTTAGAAATGTATTCCCACGTCGTCAATATATTGTCGCCTTATCATGATAGCCTTCACAAAGACTGTCTCTTGCCACACTTATTATTAGAACGGATTGATATATAAGGTTTCCAACCACAATAAATTAAGAATAAGGAAAGAGAAAATAATGGAACGAATCTCAAAATGAAATACATTTATTGTTCTACTAATTCTACCCATACACACAAATATTTTTTTATATAATCACCAATTAGTGCAACACATTTCTCCGAACGCTGAAACCATTTCTGCATTCCGTCCATGAAAAAAATTTCTTGTTTCCTGTTGACCAAATTGCGAACAACAAACCGAACTTCAGTGTCTAATGAAAAGTATTGTTTTCAAAATGTTAATATTCCATAAATTCTACTGTACTAACTACAAGGCTATTTAGGCTAACAGAGACTATTTCTTCAAAACCCGTATTTAAATTATATCCCTAAATTAAATTTTTCATGTTTTATTCCGTTCGCGATCTAGTTTTAATGAGATCAAATTGATTTTAAAATATTACAGAACTTCATAAGGATTCAAATTTCTACATTGTTTCTTTATCAAAATAAGTAATAATTTAAAAAAATTTAGGTAGTTTATTTAAAAGTGAAACATTTTTAATACCAACAAAAATACTGTATAATCACTTAAATTTAAAACTAATTTGCTAAAACTGCTTATAACTAAGCGAATAGACTAATGTATCTAAGAAGTTTCTTCCAACAATACGTTCTACATATAATAATTTTATATAAGAACAATATGTAGGATATATATCCTATATAAGTATATATACACAAGGCATTCAGTTGAAACGAGCCACCTCAAATAACTCTTTACCGCCTGTGATTTATATAAAGATATGAAATCTGTCACTTTTCATATCAAGAGGGACACCTTTTAATGTTGAGCCTGACGATTTAAAATCATTTCTGGGGGCGTAGTAGCTCGCACCATAAAAATTTAAGGGAAGATGGGTTTTGTGACCACCCATTCAAAAGGTCTTTTAATTCTCTTTACGGCAACATGTATCAAAAAGTCATTTTTTTATCTGTAAGAAAATTGCATTATTTTCAACCCATGTAATAAAACACGACTAGAGTGAAATGGCTTTGATTTTATTTTATTAAATTTTCAAAATTATGACTATAAACCTACATATAATAATACAATCAGGCTTCAAATTGCTCTCTCGACATTTCGCAACATTTCTGGAGTTATTCGTTGGCATTCTTCAACAACTTTTTGGCGTAACTCTTGTGAGGAAGCTGAACTCGTGGCATACACTTCAGGCTTAAGATGCCCCCAGAGAAAAAAAAATAAGTGGTATAAGATCCGGCAGGCCACTCTATAGACCCCCTTCGACAAATCCAACGATTATCCAGAAATTGTCGTAGTCTGACAGCGTAATGTGCAGACGCTTCATCTTGCTGAAATATTACCTCATTCTCCAAAAAATCTGGATCTTGTTCCAATTTTTCTGTAATCAAAGGATTGATTGTGTCGTCCAGCATGTTCAAATACATTTGACCGTTGAAAGCCCCGTTAATGAATAGGGGTCCTAAGAGATGACCATTCATTAAGTTTCTGTGGCCATTGTGTATGTGTTTCACGCGTCAAATGGGGGTTGGTGTCACTCCAATATCTGCAGTTGTTACAATTTACTTCACCATTAAATGAAAAAGATGATTCGTCCGAAAAGGATATATACAATAAGCTTCGATTTTTGTTGATGCGCTCGGCCATTACTTCACAAAATTCCAACGTCCTGCCAAAATCATCCTCATTCAATTCGTGATCAAGTATCACTTTATAGGGATGAAATTTGAACATCTTAAGTATTCTACAAACTGATGAACAGCTTACTCTTGATGCTTGAGACACCTGTCGTATCGACGTTGCATTTGCGAGAACTTCGACTTGACCTAAGACTTCGACGTTGATATCTTCATTATTTACAACCCGATGAAAATGTTGTTTTTTGTTATGTACAGAGATCGTTTCCGTAAATTTTTGGATTAATTCCAGTAAGTACTCGTGTCGCACATTTTGGTCTACATGATTTTCGTTGAATAAGCAAGCTGTAGATCTTGCACACTTCCCATTCTCATAATACAAAGTCACTAATTCTACACGTTCTTGGATAGAATAGACCATTATTTATTAATTGTGAATTCACGATTAAGCTAAAAGTCAACTTCACTAAAGAACATTCCACTAAACAATGTAAACGTAAACTAATATTATACAAAATAAGTTTCTAAAGCTGAAAACAGAAGCAAAAAATGTGGACATAAAAGGTGTCAGTGTAACAAAATCAAGTGTGAGTTGCCCTAGTTACCACAAAAATTGGCGAAATGTTCTTGTGAGCATTTGAAGCAAAATTGTACTACTAGTCGTGTTTTATTACACAGGTTGAAAATAATGCACTTTTTGGTTTCTGATAAAAAAATGACTGTTTGATAGATGTTGCCGTAAAGAGATTTAAAAACCTTTTGACACAAGACCAATCTTCCCTATTTAAATTTATATGGTGGGGCTGCAACGCTCTCAGGAATGATTTTAAATAGCCAGGCTCGACATTAAAAGTTGTCCCCCTTGATATGAAAACTGACAAGTTTTATAATTTTATATAAATCACAGACACTAAAGAGTTAGTTGAGGTGGCTCGTTTCAATTGAAATGGCCTTTTTGTATATATATATATATATATATATATATATATATATATATATACATATATATAAATGATGTCTAAATGAAAAAAAGTCATTGCATTATAGTTATATGTAATGACAAAAGCAAAACCCGGTATATATATATATGAACTTCATGTGTATGAGAATTAATAATTATTAAATCTCATTTTACATGCGATTGTCGCTATAATTTGTTGCATTTAATTCTACAATTCGGCAAATCACTTTTGCCCTAGATTGTAGACGCAACAAGCCGCGACATCAACTGTACAAGTTGTCAGTACAAATGAAAAATTTTGTGAAAAACTTATCTGCGCGGAATGTGCATATATCGATATTTCACTGTTTTTTACAGATCATCAGTGCACCTTACCGAAGACAGACATGATATTCACTTCTATACTACGTGTATATATACGAACTGTAATGAACTTCATGATGTGTATGAGAATTAATAATTATTAAATCTCATTTTACATGCGATTGTCGCTATAATTTGTTGCATTTAATTCTACAATTCGGCAAATCACTTTTGCCCTAGATTGTAGACGCAACAAGCCGCGACATCAACTGTACAAGTTGTCAGTACAAATGAAAAATTTTGTGAAAAACTTATCTGCGCGGAATGTGCATATATCGATATTTCACTGTTTTTTACAGATCATCAGTGCACCTTACCGAAGACAGACATGATATTCACTTCTATACTACGTGTATATATACGAACTGTAATGAACTTCATGTGTATGAGAATTAATAATTATTAAATCTCATTTTACATACGATTGTCGCTATAATTTGTTGCATTTAATTCTACAATTCGGCAAATGCGACAATCGCATGTAAAATGAGATTTAATAATTATTAATTCTCATACACATGAAGTTCATTACAGTTCGTATATATACACGTAGTATAGAAGTGAATATCATGTCTGTCTTCGGTAAGGTGCACTGATGATCTATAAAAAACAGTGAAATATCGATATATGCACATTCCGCGCAGATAAGTTTTTCACAAAATTTTTCATTTGTACTGACAACTTGTACAGTTGATGTCGCGGCTTGTTGCGTCTACAATCTAGGGCAAAAGTGATTTGCCGAATTGTAGAATTAAATGCAACAAATTATAGCGACAATCGCATGTAAAATGAGATTTAATAATTATTAATTCTCATACACATGAAGTTCATTACAGTTCGTATATATACACGTAGTATAGAAGTGAATATCATGTCTGTCTTCGGCAAGGTGCACTGATGATCTGTAAAAAACAGTGAAATATCGATATATGCACATTCCGCGCAGATAAGTTTTTCACAAAATTTTTCATATATATATATATATATATATATATATATATATATACATATATATATATATATATATAGTAAACCTAATCAGTAGGCGATCAAAGGTCTGTATATTACTTCAAAATACATGTATTTAAAAAACTCTACATGTTTCGGCTGTATACGCCTTTTTCAAGAGAATACAAAATATGAATGACAGGATATAAATGTCAAGTAATTAAGTTGCTATGGTTTAAATTATTCAAAGATACATTCTAGTAATAATAATAAATCATGCCTTAGTATTCCAAAAAATAGATAACAAGGTGTGAAAATATGTGTTGTTCGCTGCTAGCAATTTGTGTCTCCTTCTGGGTATGAACTTGTGTGTTGGTTGCTGCTGGCAGCTTGCGTCTCTCTATGGGTGTGTGGTTTTGTGTGAGAGCGTAAGTGTAGGGTTTTGTATGTCGGTGCGTTCGTGCGTGTGTTTAGTGATCGGTCGCATGAATTTAGAGAGGTCGGATAACCAGCCGTTGCGTAGGGCCGCCAACCCTTTCCCGACAACTTCTTTACAATTCCGTGCAGTACTTCGACGGTCTGACCCCCGCCCCAACGGGGCAAGGCGCAGACAGGCGAAGCGCACCCTGTACGGGGTTGCTCATCGCAACTAAGGGAACACTCTTAGTGGCTACCTCGGTCGACGATGGTCACACTTATGCCATCTTAACGTTTTCCGCCGAAGCGGGGGCATAGCACACACGTCGAACGTGTGTGTGCTGTTAACGGCAACCTAGCCAGGTTGTCGCCCAGGACCGGTCCTAGTGGTGTGTGCATTGCGCGGCGACGAGATAGCGCCGCGTAGCATGGTTCCTCACTCTTGCTGGAAAGGCGGAATGGCACCTGACTGCCCAACGGGCAGACCCCCCTAGAGTTTTGTAGCGCATATGCTAGGCTGCAACCCAGTAGAGGACCACATCAGCAAAAAACAGAAAACAGGGATAGGCAGGGAAAAGCAAGACATGAGTTATTATTACGTATGCGTAAAGCTATTAGACGATAAATTCACCTATAAAAAAGAAAGAAATAATCCAACAGAAAAAACTCAAAAAGAAAATAATAACTTAATAAATAAATGGCATAGACTTAACCTAATAGATTTCAACACTAAAAACAAACTTCGCATTTTTAATTCACACCCTCCTTCAATATATGGTCTACCTAAAATTCACAAAAATAATATCCCTTTAAGACCAATAGTATCTAACATACAAGCCCCTACTTATAATATAGCAAAATTCCTAGGTGATAGCATATCTAAGATGTTAGGAAAAACTGAATATCATACTAAAGACTCATGGCAATTTCAAAATTTCATCAAAGATCAAAAAGTCCCAACTAATCACAAAATTATATCACTTGATGTAGAATCTTTATATACTAACATTCCTACAGATCTAGCTATAAACATAATAGAATCCAAATGGGATGAAATTAGTCCACACACATCACTAAATAAAAACGAGTTTATTAGAGGTATACACTTCTGTCTCGATAACACATATTTTCAATACCAAAATTCTTTTTATAGTCAAACATTTGGTATTGCCATGGGCTCTCCTTTAGCTGCTCCTATTGCAAATCTAGTAATGGAACATTTAGAACAAAACGTTATCAATTCATTAGACTTCCACCCCATTTTTTTCAAAAGATACGTTGATGATATCATAACATGTATTCCGACCAACAAAATAAACTATCTCTTAAATAAATTCAACAGTTTTCACAACAAATTAAAATTCACTATTGAAGAAGAATTTAATAACAGTATTAATTTTCTTGATATTTCTTTGAGCTATGATAGACAGGGTACTATTTATACAAATTGGTATAATAAACCCACAGCTTCTTTTCGATATATGAATTACCACTCAAATGCTCCTACAGTATTCAATAAAATGATTATAAATAATCTGACTGATAGGGCAGTAAAACTATCACATACTAAATACAGAAAAGATAACATCAAAAAAATTAAAACAATCCTAACTGATAATAATTATCCACCACAACTTATAGACCAAACTATTAAAAAAAGAGTACACCAAATATACAACACTGCAGACACCAATAAAAATTTGAACAATGACACAACATATATCACAATTCCATATGTTCCACAACTATCGGAAAAAATTAAACACACTTTAAAAAAATATGATATAGCTACAACATATAAACTTAGTAATACTAATAAACATTTATTTTCAAAACTTAAACCTAAAATAGAAAAAAATCGAGAAACACATGTCGTATATAAAATACCATGTCGCGATTGCGATAGTTACTACATAGGCCAAACGAAACAATATTTATACAAAAGAATACAAGCCCACAAATACTCTAGAACAGACAAAACTGCATTGTCTACACACAAACTACAACGCGATCACCATTTCGATTTTGAAAACACACAGATAATTGATAAAGAACAACACACAGTGAAAAGACAAATTAAAGAAATGATCAGTATTAAACAGGAAAAAAATTCAATTAACAACAGAAATGATATAAAAAATCTAAGCAGTATATACTATAATTTAATTTTGTAACGATCTACAATTTACTATCATATCATATTTTTTTTTTTTTTTGTTATATACCTTATGTTATTTAAATATCATTTAAATATCATATACTTTTGCTTATCATGATGACTGTTCCGTGTTTTGATTCCTGTCTAGTTGTCCGAGCAGGTTTTCGTGGTTTTCCTTCTCGTTTTGAGCGAATGCCGACAACTTTGTATCTTAAGTCGCTCCACGGGCGCATACGTAATAATAACTCATGTCTTGCTTTTCCCTGCCTATCCCTGTTTTCTGTTTTTTGCTGATGTGGTCCTCTACTGGGTTGCAGCCTAGCATATGCGCTACAAAACTCTAGGGGGGTCTGCCCGTTGGGCAGTCAGGTGCCATTCCGCCTTTCCAGCAAGAGTGAGGAACCATGCTACGCGGCGCTATCTCGTCGCCGCGCAATGCACACACCACTAGGACCGGTCCTGGGCGACAACCTGGCTAGGTTGCCGTTAACAGCACACACACGTTCGACGTGTGTGCTATGCCCCCGCTTCGGCGGAAAACGTTAAGATGGCATAAGTGTGACCATCGTCGACCGAGGTAGCCACTAAGAGTGTTCCCTTAGTTGCGATGAGCAACCCCGTACAGGGTGCGCTTCGCCTGTCTGCGCCTTGCCTCGTTGGGGCGGGGGTCAGACCGTCGAAGTACTGCACGGAATTGTAAAGAAGTTGTCGGGAAAGGGTTGGCGGCCCTACGCAACGGCTGGTTATCCGACCTCTCTAAATTCATGCGACCGATCACTAAACACACGCACGAACGCACCGACATACAAAACCCTACACTTACGCTCTCACACAAAACCACACACCCATAGAGAGACGCAAGCTGCCAGCAGCAACCAACACACAAGTTCATACCCAGAAGGAGACACAAATTGCTAGCAGCGAACAACACATATTTTCACACCTTGTTATCTATTTTTTGGAATACTAAGGCATGATTTATTATTATTACTAGAATGTATCTTTGAATAATTTAAACCATAGCAACTTAATTACTTGACATTTATATCCTGTCATTCATATTTTGTATTCTCTTGAAAAAGGCGTATACAGCCGAAACATGTAGAGTTTTTTAAATACATGTATTTTGAAGTAATATACAGACCTTTGATCGCCTACTGATTAGGTTTACCATATCATACCAAGGTCACGAAGTTATTATATATATATATATATATATATATACCGGGTTTTGCTTTTGTCATTACATATAACTATAATGCAATGACTTTTTTTCATTTAATCTTACATATAGGTATAAATGTATGGTGGAAACATAGTAGCCAACAGGTCATACAACAGTAACATTTTTAAAATTGTTAAATATTTCTATTTTTCGTTCATATTTAAATCTTAAATTAAATACATTTTATTGAAAAATACGTACTTTATTTAAGACAGTTAATTATCCCAACAGGCGTATACTTTGTGCGAAGACAATTTTAAATATTTTTAACAAATTCAAAGAAGATGGTTAGTATTTCTTTAAGGTTGAAATATATCTAAGATAGTAAAATTAGTGTATCAAAAAAGGTAGAAAATATAACAAAAAAGTACAAATAGATTGTACCGCATAATAAAATTATAGAATGTCCTCACATTACTTCTAATGAATTACCTAACGTAACCCACGCATTGGGGCCATTTCAGTAACACGATAAAAACAAATCACGCCTCGTGGTATCTTACGAATGAATGGTTTTATAAACTAGAGGAATTTATCTTAAAAAGCAGTAGTGGGAAATTCTTAATAGTCCCAATAACTTTTGGACTCTACAATTATCTGACAGCATCACTACTGGAATTAAAGATTGGGGAAGAGAAGACACTATGCCATAAACTTTTGGAATCTATTAGACCAAGATTATTTTCATATAAAGGACGATCAGTTACTAAATTAACAACTCTCTGAGACTCTCGATTTAATAGAGAAGGTTTTTGGTAGTACTAAAAATGCTATCGGGGCTACTTCTTTTCTAGAACAAGAAACGTTGAATATTCTGAAGCAAACAGATCCTGAAAATAAGGAACAAATGCCTGTAATCAAAACAGACATGAGTCAACATCAAAAGTCACTTTCATTATTTAGAATTTTGCAAGAAAGAATTACAGAAAGTAAAATCAATTACAACCGATGTAATAATAACTAAAAAGCAATACCTCGACAGGCCAAATTCAAATCAGGACGTAGATCCTCTTCTAGTTTGGAAGTTAAAATTAAAAACGAAGAGTAATTGCATTTTTAATTAGATTTTCTTTTAGGTAACAGGAATGGAGCTGAAACCTTAAGAATAATGTTCTTGGAAATACATGTGTATTCCAGCAAATTCAGCAGAAAGTGAAAGAGTGTTTAGTACAGCTAGTTTAATAATAGAACAAAGGCGTACAATACTAAAACTGAAAAATGTTAATATTATAATATGCCTAAATAAAAATTTTAAAAAACTATATGTAATCTAAGTAATTATTTTAATAAAATTACATCCAGCCTTTTCCTATTAGCTAAAGAAATAGCGCAATGGGTTTCATCACACTATGCTTTCTAACTATTAGAGGAACTATTAGAGATATGAATGTTTAAGCTTTCAAAGGGATATTATTTTCATGAAACTCTTTAAATCTATTTCAAAACTTAAAATTTATCACGTAAGTATTCTAGAATGTAGTTTGGTAATAATACTTATACTGGCAACAGTGGGTAATACCAAACAAAATAAAGCCACTAAGAATTAGGTTATATTTTTAGAAAAGAAAGAAAATCTCAGTTTGAATGAAAAAATTAATTTATTCTAAGGATTAATTAAGACAAAGAAAACAACATATTAAAAGTGTTCATAGCAAGTTTTCGAAATGTTCTCCTTGTCTTTCAAGGCAATAAGCAAGGCGAAAGCAACGCCGGGTATTCCAAATAAGTTCTGGATTTATTCCAGAATTTATTCTGAGAATAAATCCGAATCTGCCGGAGCCATTTGGAACCAAAGTTGATCAACATTTAATTTCTCAATTGATAGAATGATGTGATTTCGCAAGAGATTCAAATACTTCTTTTGTAGTGAGGTTACCGTCAATAAAAAATGGGCCAATAAGTCTATCGCTTATTATTCCAATCCAGACATTGACTTTTTGAGGGTACTGCGTTCGGATTAGATTTTGAACATGAGGATCTGTACGGGACTAATACGTAATTGAAGAATGGAAAGAAAATTTAGTATTTTTTAATGGCTAAATATAAGATACAAACCGGAAATTCTGAGAGTAGACTTCACCATTTACGATAAATGTAGTTTCATCAGTAAAATTTATTTTATTTAAAATTTCTTTGCTTTTATTTAGCAAATTAAACATTATATTACAAAAATCAGTTCGTTTTATTTTATCTTTCTCGTAAAACTCTTGAAAACTCTTGTATGGCTTATATTTAAATTGTTTAAGGGTTGTGTTTCCGGAACTGTACGATACTCCAAGATGCCGGCTACACCTAAAAGCGATCCTACAGACCCTTCTTCTACATAACACAGGATAGCTAACTATGTCTTCTGTTAACACGTGATTGATTTTATTAAATTTTTTTGTGGGAATTTCAAAGACAACCATCTTCTTCAAATTTGTTAAAAATATTTAAAATTGTCTTTGCACAAGGTATAGGCCTATTAGGATAATTAACGTAAAACATGTCTCTGACAGTCCTTAAACTGTTATTCTTCTGATACTACATTATAATTAAAACTGTTTCGTCTTTACTACACGTATCCATGATTTAAATAAATTATCTATTTTTCAATAAAATATATTTAAGATTTTTGTAATGAATAAAAATTGAGAAATATGTGACATTAAAAAAATTTTTTTTCTCTCCATGGCAATCTACTTAAGGATTAAGCGATTGTTTGTGCGTAGGTTCCGGTGTATAACTGGTTGCCTACTATATACCACCATACATTTATGCCTATGTGTAAAGGCAAACGAAAAAAATCAGTGCATTATACCCATGTGTAATGACAAAAGAAAAACCCGGTTTATATATATATATATATATATATATATATATATATAATATCACAGTTAACAAAAACAGAATTTGGGTCAGTGTATCGAATAAAACGATTTATTGCTACGTATTGGTATCTTCAGTCGATAAAACTGCTTAAGAATTGTTAATTGCTAGTGTGTGTAAATTTTCATATTTTAGTTTGTATGGCTGATCTGTAAATATTTAATTATATCTGATGAAGAAAAAACTAGTTTCGAAACGTTACGTAGCAACGAATCGGTTTATTTGATACATTGACCCAAATTCTGTTTTTATTAACAGTCAGATTATATATATATATATATATATATATATATATATATATATATATATATATATAATCTCCTACATACATATATATGTAGGAGATTTTCTTTATTCGGAGGTTTAGGGTCTGTTTTAATTAAATATTTAAATTAATTCCACTTTTACATGTTTCGGCAAATTATTGCCTTTATCAAAGAGTTTCTTAAAAATATAAAGAAGGTAAATATATATAAGAAATTTAGAAAAGAAGTATATATATATATATATATATATATATATATATATATATACAGGGTTACCGCTAGATAACGCCAAAGCTCTGCGAAGCTGAAGATTACCTATAAATGCCTAACTGATAATAAAAAAAGAAATTTATTTGTAATTCATCATAAATTTCAAAATTTTTGTCGCCAAAATGTAGTTAAATTCAGTCATCTTTGCTTGGAATAATACAGTTGATAATTCAATTTCAATAACCGATAAAATTCCTAGATTTATTTTTACAAATAATAAATTATTCACTATTATTGTCATATTCTTTTTTTGTGGATATAAAATATTCCTTTACTCTAATCGTAGTTTGAACGTTAAATTTCTATTAAAATAAAATTATTACGTTTGCAATAAAACAAAAATCGTTAATTTTGTCCACGCAATGTGTTCAAATACATGTTTTTTAATTATTTATATGCCATTATTTATATTCTTTTCTTTTTCTTTAAATTTGTGTTTGTACTGATAAATACCGATGTAGACCAAACGACAAAGTATTTTACAGAAGCTGTACGAAATGCTAATCAAGGCATCAATTCGGCGATGAAAGTTATTATGTCCGCGTGTAAAATTATGTCCTCGCGAATACGTTGAGCTACAATAAAGATGCGATTTCGCCTAGTAACCCTGCCCAAACATTGACGGATATCCTAGCTTGCGAGGAGCCTTGCTGTATAACATATTTCGTTCTCCCAATGGTGAATATTATGGTAATTCAAAATATCATCTTTGGTTAACTTATATTTTTGGGTAAAGAGAATATGACTGATAAACTTCCCTGTGTTGAAATAACTCACAGAAAGCAACTCGGCGGGCAAATATATCCTCGTTAACCTTTGCACGCGTTGGATATGTTATGGATGAAGCAAATTAGTCTTTAAAATTTAATATACAGTAGTTTGAGATACATTTCCTTCCTGAGCTATATTTAGAATATCCTCTTCTGCTTGTTGCACTCTGCCTGATCTTTGAGGGCGACGTCTTTCGAAACGTTCCTAGCCTCAGCCAAAATTATATCCATAAAAAATGTAAATCTGTTATTTGCAATGGTGGAAATCATTTTGTCGTTATTACGTGAATAATGGAAAGAGATTTTTTTTGTCTGAAGGCATTACTCAGATGTATCTTTCACCCCTTCTCTTACATATATATATATATCTATATACGTCCTCGTGTTATTACAAGTAACTTGTACTTCACAGTGTTCCTTGCGAATCCATGTCTATAAATTTTCAAATGTTAATATTCCATAAATTAACTGCCAGGCTATTTAGGCTATATATATATATATATATATATATATAGATAATTATTTCCTGACCTTTGTATGTTATAGTAGATTAAATTAGTCGGCGACTTAAGGTCTGTTTTACTTTGATATATATATATTTAAAACAATGTTTCGACACATATTCACTTTTTCAAAGAAATTAAAAATATAAGTGACAGTATCTCAATGTCAAACTTATATATTTGTAGTTGCCATGGATCAAATTAAAATATTCAAAAATACATTCAAGTTTAATAATAATAATTTATGCCAAAGAACTTTTGACAACAAGCAAGACGTCAATTACGGGGGATTGGCAAGTCATGAGTTGTTATTATGTCTGCGCCAGTGGAGCGACTTAAGATCTTAAGCTGTCGACATTCACCTTGAACGAAAAGGAAAACACGAAAACATGCTCGGACAGCCCTGTCAGGGATATAAACACAGAACTGTCAGCATGATAAGCCAGTGTACAGATATTTAAATAATATATGATAAATATTTATATAATAACATATTGTTATGGATTTTTCCCTAAATTATATTTAAAAATTTATTTACAATAACTGTACCATTATTTTTGAACTTGATTGTATATCCGATATGTTTTTATATGTGCTAGAGCAAAAACTTGTATTATTGAAGGTCGATTTTATGTTAAAGCTATAGCGAAGTATTGATGGGGAGATCAAGTTATACCTTTAAACAAGAACGTTCTATTTCTTTAAAAAATATATTTATATTTTTAATTAAATTCGGGTTGAGTTTATTGAGTTAATTAGTTGTTGATGTATTTGATATTCAATTCCCGTATATTCTACGAGATTGTATTCTCGTAACTGTTGATTTCTTGATTAACAACGTGTCTTGTAGGTCTCCTTAAAAACTGTTAGTTTTTTTAAAATTTTATGATATAAAAATTTTGATTAATATTATAAGATATTTATATTGTACTCAATATTGTTATTAAGAGATTTATTATTATTAGTAAGAATATATGATAAAGAATATTTTTAAAATTTCTACGTATAAAAAAATATAATTGTAAAATTTTATTTCGTTTGGATATCAAGGGTATTTTTTGTTACATGTGAGCGCGCATATGTTAGATTTTGATCGTGTTTTCAAGTTTTTACAGTGTGTTTCTCTGGGGAGAAATTAAAAACAATCTTTATTATTATTTTAAAATAAGTTTGTTCGGAAGTCATAGAGGAACTTTTAATTCACGTAGCGTTCATAATCAGTGAATTGTTTTACCTCTTTGAATATTGTTAAATGATGTAATATTAATCTTTATACTCTATAAAGATAGTTTTTTTTCTTTTTTGATTTTTTTTGTATTAAATATTCATTTAAATTTGATCTTATGCTCATTTCATTTATTAAACCTCTTTTCTGCGCATTTATTATTTAAAAAGTAACTCTGAAAATAAAATAAACATTATACTTGTCAAATCCATTTGACTGGCGCCTAGTAATATTCCAGTTCCACGTATTTCCGATTGGAACCCTGAGAAGAAAGAAGTCCCATTCTTTGGAAATAAACCGACTCTGAGTATCCTAGTTGGGTAGATTAGTTGTGGATGGTGGTGCAGTTAATATAAAAACCAAAATTCATAGCATATTTTGTCGAAAGTTCTGTGGCGTGAATTATTATTATTAACCTTGAATGTATCTTTGAATATTTGAATTTTATCCATGACAACTACAGATATATAAGTTTGACATTGATATACTGCCATTTATATTTTCAATTTCATTGAAAAGGGCACTATGTGTCGAAGCATGTAAGATTGATTTAAATATATACATATCAAAGTAAAGCAGACCTTAAATTGCCGTCTAATTTAATATACTATATATACATAATTACAGTTCGTATATATGCACGTAGTATAGAAGTGATAGTCATGTCTATCTCCGGATAATGTACACTGATGAACTATAAAAACTGTAAAAAAAGTGAAATTTGCACATTTCGGGCGGATATGTCGTTCACAAAATTTCCATTATATATATATAGACCAGGCGTCTTTGCCGTTAGAACATGTATGAAAAGGATAATCTTTTTTTTTTGGGGGGGGGGGGAATCCAGCAGCAAAATTAAACTCTGTTACTTAAGTCAGTTCTTTATTTTTTAGCCCAATATTTCGCATCGAATTCGTATGCTTCCTTAGGGGATCTAAATTTGAACTTGTTTTTTTTTGGAGAAATTACTCATATGTTTGAAATATTCTAAATTAATACAACGATTGTCAACGGACGTACACTTTTAAAATGTTATTTCGAAATTACATTCTAAAAGTGTACGTCCGTTGACATTCGTTGTATTAATTTAGAATATTACAAACATATGAGTAATTTCTCAAAAAAAAACAAGTTCAAATTTTGATCCCCTGAGGAAGCATACGAATTCGATGCGAAATATTGGGCTAAAAAATAAAGAACTGACTTAAGTAATAGAGTTTAATTTTGCTGGATTTCCCCCCCCCCAAAAAAAACGATTATCCTTTCCATACATGTTCTAACGGCAAAGACTCCTGGTCTAATTATCTAATTATATATATATATATATATATACAGGGTGGGGCACATAAAGTGTTAGAGAGCAATAG
Source organism: Melolontha melolontha (assembly GCA_935421215.2). NCBI lineage: Eukaryota > Metazoa > Arthropoda > Insecta > Coleoptera > Scarabaeidae > Melolontha > Melolontha melolontha. Next base: position 84,571,396 of record OW285239.1, on the reverse strand, counting down.
CACTCAAACGATTAATCATATCGAAAAATGTTTCAGACAAAAGTTTCAGTGTTCGGGAAGGCAGTCATACTGTGCCACCCAGTTTTTTTATCGGTGTAGGCGTAGAAGCTACGTCAATGTCAACTCCAATTTTTTAAATGGAACCATGTATTTTCTTTTCAATAACATTATTACAGATTTTAAGACGAATGCAGCGACCTACAACACAAGGTCATTCTAGTCACGCAAAGTATGAAAATAGTTGAAAAATCGAAAAATATCGGAATAATCAGCATCAAAGGATCCACTAACTTTGGTTTGGGTCTACCTACAGAAGATGCTCGAAGTGACCACCCTCCGCTTGTAAGCAGTGGTTAATTCTCCGAGGAAACGACCGTCTAACGTTAGCCAACATTTGTGGTGTAATTTCGGTACATGCTCGGCGTATTCTTTCTCTCATGTCGTCAGGCGTGGTAGGTGCTTCCGCCATTACGTGTCCTTTGACAAAACCCCAGAAAAAGTAATCCATTAGTGTTAGATCTGGCGAACGAGGTGGCCAAGCAACAGTAGCGCCTCGTCCAATCCATTTTTCACCAGAAATCTCATTCATCACTTGTCTTGCACATAGAGCATAATGGGATGGTGTACCGTCGTGTTGTATCCACATGTTTATGCGAACTAGCAAGGGCACGTCTTCCAGTAATTCGGGCAGTACGTTTTGCAGAAAGTTTGCGTAAACTTGCCCACTTAAGTGACCTTCAAAAAAATGTGGACCAATGACGTGATCGCCGACAATGCCGGCCCAACAATTAACGGACCACGGATGTTGATATCGTACAGTTCTCGTCCATCGAGGATTCGCATTTGCCCAGTAATGCATGTTATGTCTATTCACATTTCCCGTATTTGTGAAGTTAGCTTCGTCAGAAAAAAGCACATGACTCAAAAATGAAACATCCGTGTGCATTTTTCGACGAATCCAGTTACAGAAATTGACGCGATTTTGAAAATCATTGCCGTTCAAATCCTGATGCAGTGACAACAATACGGATGTAATTTGTGTTGATGTAATATTCTTAATACAGATCGCCGACTAATTCCACTCTCTCTTACCATTTGCCTGGTGCCCGCATGGGGATTATGTGGAGTGAAAGCTAAGATAGCAGCCGCATTTTCATCAACAATCGGTCGACGTTTGGCTCGTGTTTGTTTCATTGTACTGAAGCGACAGAAACGGTCAGCTAATCGCTTAAATGCCATGTGCGATTTTTGTTGTCTGTCCGGATAACGAGCCGCGTACAACTGCTCAGCGTTTCTGTAATGTTTGCGGCATTCCCCCAGCACCATTAACATATCAAAATATTCTTGATAATCGTTCATTTTCGCGATCCGATGTACTCACAATAGAAGGTAATGCGTGACTAACTGACAGCCGTATGCGTTGACAGTTGATGCTGATTATTCCGATATTTTTCGATTTTTCGACTATTTTCATACTTTGCGTGACTAGAATGACCTTGTGTTGTAGGTCGATGAATTCGTCTTAAAATCAGTAATAATTTGATTGAAAAGAAAATACATGGTTCCATTTAAAAAATTGGACTTGACATTGACGTAGCTTCTACGCCTACACCGATCAAAAACTGGGTGGCCCAGTATGACCGCCTTCCCGATCACTGAAACTTTTGTCTGAAACATTTTTCGAAATGAATAATCGTTTGAGTGCTATTGCTCTGTAACACTTTATGTGGCCCACCCGGTATATATAATGGAAATTTTGTGAACGACATATCCGCTCGAAATGTGCAAATATATATTTCACTGTTTTTACAGTTTTTATAGTTCATCAGTGTACATTATCCGGAGACATACATGACTATCACTTCTAGACTACGTGCATATTTACGAACTGTAATGATGTATATATAGTATATTAAATTAGTCGGAAATTTAAGGTATGCTTTACTTTGATATGTATATATTTAAATCAATCTTACATGCTTCGAGACATAGTGCCCTTTTCAATGAAATTAAAAATATAAATGGCAGTATATCAATGTCAAACTTATATATCTGTAGTTGTCATGGATAAAATTCAAATATTCAAAGATATATTCAAGGTTAATAATAATAATTCATGCCACAGAACTGTCGACAAAATATGCTATGAATTTTGGTTCTTATACTAACTGCACCACCATCCACAACTAATCTACCCAACTAGGATACTCAGTCGGTTTATTTCCAAAGAATGGGACTTCATTCTTCTCAGGGTTCCAATCGGAAATACGTGGAACTGGAATATTACTAGGCGCCAGTCAAATGTATTTGACAAGTATAATGTTTATTTTATTTTCAGAGTTACTCTTTAAATAATAAATGCGCAGTAAAAAGGTTTAATAAATCAAATGAGCATAAGATCAAATTTAAATGAATATTTAATACAAGTTTTTGCTCTAGCACATATAAAAACATATCGGATATACAATCAAGTTAAAAAATAATGGTACAGTTATTTTAAATATATTTTTAAATATAATTTAGGGAAAAATCCATAACAATATGTTGTTATATAAACACTTATCATATGTTATTTAAATATCTGTACACTGGCTTATTATGCTGACAGTTCTGTGTTTAGATCCCTGATAGGGCTGTCCGAGCAGGTTTTCGTGTTTTTACTTCTCGTTCAAGGTGAATGTCGACAGCTTAGGATCTTAAGTCGCTCCACTGGCACAGACATAATAACAACTCATGACTTGCCAATCCCCCGTAATTGACGTCTTGCTTGTTGCCGAAAGTTCTTTTGCATAAATTATTATTATTAAACTTGAATGTATCTTTGAATATTTTAATTTGATCCATGCCAACTACAAATATATAAGTTTGACATTGAGATATTGTCATTTATATTTTTAATTTCTTTGAAAAAGGCACTATGTGTCGAAATGTCGAATGTGTTTTAAATATATAGATATCAAAGTAAAACAGACCTTAAGTCGCCGACTAATTTAATCTATTATAACATACAAAGGTCAGGAAATAATTAACTATAGTCAGTGCACCTCATCCAGAAATAGACACGACTTTCATTTCTATACTGCGTGTATATATGCAAATGATGATAAACGTAATGTTAATGAGAATTAATAATTATTAAATTCCCACATTACATGCAATTGCCGCTCTAATTCGTTGTATCAATTTCTACACATGACAAAATTACATTTGTCTAAGAATGTAGCTACAACACGTCACGGCGCCAACCCTCCAGGTTGTCCGGGAAAAATTAAAAATGTGTGAATTGTGATTTACACATTTTTCATTAAAAAAAAAAAAATTTCAAAAATTCTTATATTGTAAATACCACTACAATATTGTTTCGCCATACAATGGCTTCATCAGGTGGATGAAATACTGAATATGTATAATACAAGTTTGAATATTTATGTGAAAATTATTGGGGAAATGTATACTCGAATGAGTAGAAACTTTCTTAATACGGACTACTTCTTCATGACTTATTCACCACGTTTCATTATAATAAGTAATCACACCATATGGTAAGAACAAAATTTTACCCGTAAATACCTAATTCGAACATTAGGTGCTTGCAACTCCATCTAACATTATTTTAGCGCAGGTTTTCTCAAGAACAAGTACAAACGAGCACGTAGTTTTTCGATGATCAAAAACTTTAAAGAAAATGGACACGATCAAATTGAATATTTTAGAAGTTTTTTTTAAGTTGGTCACTTTTAACTTGAATATTTTTGATTATGTGAAAACCGGTGCGACTATGATCATGGCATTTTATGTTTAAAATTTCTTTAACTTCAAATAATCATTAAAGTGGAGGGAAAATTTTAATTACTTCACATTTTTGTAACTGTCAAACATTTGACATTTAAAAATACATATTGCTGTGAACTGTGAGTTTGCTTATAAGGTCAGCCCACAACAAAAGTCCGGACTAATTCAGACGGAAATTCTTCTTGCTTGAAACTTCTTCCCTCTTTTTCTCGAATGAAAATGTTGACAAAATTAAAGAGTCAAATAAAAGTCATATTTATACTTAACTATTTCATTAAAAAAAAAAAAATCTCTTTTCAAAGTGTAAAGAGGGCTAGTGCAATATCGAACAAAAGCTTGGAGGGAAAAGTTTGTGTGATAAAGACACGCATACAAAGAAAAACCTCCTGTGAAACGCGAGCAAAATATAAATCTAGTAGATTGTTAAGAAAATTCTCAAATTCAAAATCTAATTTATAACCCCAAACTCAATTCGTAAAAAGACTAAACGTCAAACTCGTAATTTACTTTACTCGTGCGCGCTTAACACAAGTATAATATTTCCCACTAAAATCCTGAATAAAATGTTCTAGAATAACGTGACAAAAAACTCCCTCATTCAAAAAAATATGGTAATTTTCTTAGCTATCTATATTATAAGCTAATATAAAAATAAGTCAAAAGTCAAACAAATAGGCACAAATATCTTCAAATTATAAAGAATAGAATTTATATAAAACAATTGTAAAAAGTACTTACGTACGCAACACTTTTTATAAAGAAAAAACTAAAGCGAGAGATATCAAATATAATATGAATTAAATCAAAAATATGAGATCACTACCACTCGTAATGCGTAAATGAAATATTAATTACACATCAAAAGCACTCAAGACAAAATAAACCGATGTTAAATCAAATATACTTAGAAGTAAAAAATTATGTTTTTTACCCCAAACTGTACAAAGCAACGAACCTGATATCTCTGTCTCCCAAACCGGCAAAATATGCGGACATCGGGCACAACCAGTTCAAAATAATACCGCAAGTCGGACAACTTCCGATACAATAATAACTATACAGTCCCGGTCATTACAATAAATCCAATAAACCTGTAAAAAACTTTGATATAAAACAAATGTACATGTTTAAAAAATGTAATAAAATCTCTAATTGTTCATAATAATTCTTCGGGGAAAAATACACAATAATATGTTTCTCTATCATATTTATTACCAACTTAAAAAAAAATAAATTACAATTTCAAAAAGGTTTCCTTTTTGCTTTTACCTAAACTAATGTATTTTTTAAATCACATTTCCAAAAATTGTCAGGAATTATATTTTTAATTTTGTGCATATTTTCCACATATAGACCTTCGTTAATTTTTAGCACTGTTTTTCCGCTTCTGTAAACATTCATTTTACGAGGACGACAAAAGGAAAGCATGTGGGTAGAGAAAAGGGTTGGCGTTATTTCTCGCATGTAATCCTAATCCTAAATCAAAAAACGTCAATTAACATTTTTAAATAGACGGAATATTTACACAATATCCAATTACAGAAGTAAGCATAGCCACAAAAAATTTGCATTGTAATATAAATTAAGTGTGGAATTAATTACATATACACCAGCAGAGTTGAAACCTTTTTAATAATTTATATACTTTCTACATGCAGCTCTAGTGTATTTTATGCGAAATGACCTCTAGTTTGCATTAAATTAAAACATTCTAGGGAATTAGCGAAGAATTACGTCAAAAAAATAGAACTCCATAATGAAAATTTGTATTATTTTTAGATTTAATGTCAAATTTATGCTTAGGTCAACACATAATTTTGTCATTTATGTATATGCATATATATTTACAATTTGCATAGGCCATTTATATTTACATGTCCTAGTTATGTTTCAATGTACGTATTATAGAATCATCGATTTTCTTCGTATTGCATTTTTTTTTAATTCCATATACTGTACAAGTTAATAATAAGAGCATTTAAATAATCTTTTTACGCTATCAGCTCATTGCATTGCATGCTCATATTTGAGAGTATTTCTTAATCAAATTTGGAACGTAAAACTAAGTGTCTTACGAGCTTAGTTACATGTTTAAATAACAAAATTTAATATACATGACTAAGGGAATATCTGTAAACATAAAATTGACGAATTTAAAAACTCTAATTGAAAAACTTGACTAAAAATAAATAATCTGCAAAACAATGCTAATACATACTTGAAATCCTCTCAAGACGTAATACTATATATATATATAATATTTTCGTGACCTTGGTATGATATGGTAAATTCAATCAGTCGGCGATTAAAGGTCTGGTTTACTTCAAAGTATATATATTTAAAACAACCCTACATGTTTCGGCAATGATGCCTTTATCAAGGATATAAAATATAAATCTATATATATATATATATATATATATATATCTTTATATTTTATATCCTTGATAAAAGCATCATTGCTGAAGCATGTAGGGTTGTTTTAAATATATATACTTTGAAGTAAACGACCTTCAATCGCCGACTGATTGAATTTACCATATATATATATATACCTATATAGTTAGATCAGGAGTCTTTGCCGTTAGAACAAGTATTGGAGGGAATTTTGGGGAATCCAGCAAAATTCAAATCTATTTCTAAGTCAGTTCTCTATATTTTCGCCCAATATTTCGCATATAGATTTTATACTTTCTCAAGGATCACTTTAAGAATAGAAAGAAACAAATTATCTCTTAGTGAAACTATATAAAGGTATTAAATACTTACAAATGTGAACTATTCTTCTAAGGAGAAATTACCAGTTTTTATATACATAACGTTTACAATATATCACAAATAATCTGACTGATAACAATTACAGCTAACATAATCGATTGTGAAGTTACGATTTAAAATTTGGACATCACACTTAAAAGAAAAAACACGTGTAATTACAGGGGTCAGTGATATTCGGCAACACATGTAATGGAATCCAGGCATGCAACATCAAAATGTAAATATTACTATTTATGTCAAGGTTATCTGTGTCACATACACTGGTATGCGAAAGTTATGTGCCCATTTTTGAAAATACGATGCCTCACAACCTTACATTTTAAGTATCCGCTATACAGAATTATCAGATGAAACTAGAGAAAAAAACAGCAAAAATCGACTAAAGTGTTGCGTTGATTTCTACATTTCGACAAACTAAGATTGTACCAGTATGCAGAAACGCTACACGTCGCGACGCTAGCTTCCTGGCTCTTAGGATAATGAAAATTTGGTTTATTTTTGAAGTCATACAATTAAAGTATTACAAAATGCCACAGACTTATTCAAATTTAGAATATGCAAATATGGTGTTTGTTTATGGTTTTTGTAGTGAGAATGCTAGAACTGCTGACGAGGAATATCGTCAACAGTTTTCACGTCAGAGACATCCTAATCACAATGTATTTATCAAAGTTTTCAACAAACTGTGCGAGACCGGAAAGCTTCCCAGTGATAAGGTAACATGTGAACGAGCTACTCGACGAGATTTATGAGAGGTGAAAAATATTCTGAATCTAGCAGTATTTAATTGGACGTTCCACAAACAAGAGTAAGAAACACATTCTACGAGCAAGGCTTAAGTTCACATATACCATGAACAGAGAGTACAGCATCTACACCTGGAAAATTCTCTTAAACGTATGGAATTTTGTCAGTTCATAAATAATTAACCTCTTGTATATCACGCATGTTTTTTACAGATGAAGCAACATTCACCCATGACCGGCATTAGTAATACTCACAATTGTATGTATGTATTGTCACACGAAAATTCCCAGGCAACAGTCGAAAGTTACTTCCAACATAACTTTTCGATAAACGTGTGTTATGGTCGATGGTTATTTAATTCGCCCTTTTATTTTAAAGAATCGCCTAACAGAAGATAACAATTTTATTTTCTTACAAAATTATTTATACGGACTGCTAGTGGAAGTTTCTGAAACATCCATCAGAATACAAATGTGCTACCAGCCCGATGGAGCTCCTTCACATTTCGCTCGTCAGGTAAAGCAACATTTGTGCGACAGGTTTCCAGGGTGTTGGATTGGTTTGGGGTGGCTTATACAAGCACTAGATTATTGTCTATGGGCTGGTATAAAGAAGTGTACAAAGTAAAAGAAGACACTCGGAAGGCGCTATTTCAACGTATTAAAAACGCTGCAGCCGATCTTAAACAAAAACACGACTCAATCAGGAGAGCAACAGGCGCCCTTTGTAGACGGAGCAGAAAATGTTGAATGGCGGTATGTTTGAACCTTTATTATAAGAACGCTATGATTACCAAAACTTTAATATATGAAATTTTGTTTATCTTTTATTACGCTATAACTTGAAAACAAATCAGATTCGGATAATATTTGAATCTCTTTGCGTTACAATACACTCCTGAATTTTAGTGCGTTCCTCCCGACTCACCCAGTATATGATTTGTACAGTTACTCAAGCTGAAAGTATATACATGACTGGAAGAAAATCCATATACACCTTTATTTACTTACTTATGAGCAAAGTAAGCATAAATAAAGCTAAATGTAAATAGTTCAATATATTAGGTTAGAATTACAGGTAATTTACAGGGCCGTTATCACAATCTCTTGCATATACTACGAGTATTATCAATATTCTAAATGATAGAAAATACACAGCAATCGTTATACTCGAAAAGCGTTTTTTTTTAATCTTTCATAAGTTCGCATAACTTCGTTATATTTAAAATCATGTATTTCCCCTCATTAATCGGTTTCTGGAGTTATTACTTTTCACGTTTCAAATATGTTTATTGTCAACTTATTGCTGGGCATTCCCCAAGTAATGCTATACGGAGAAAACTCATGCGATTTCGAAAGTAAGTGCCGAAGGCGTCTAGAACGATCATTAGCGAACCGTCATCAGTCAAAAGCACCTCGTTGTTTGTGTAATTCGACTCGCGTGTTACGTACACGCAGTACTAACAGGACTTTACGTGACCACGATAAAGTAGCAAAAGCTTTAGTTAATTGTATTTGTGAAGTTTTGCAATTTAGGCCCATTTTGCCCATTTTATTGCCAACCCTGGTTTGAGGATTTGAAAGTCAAGGCGCCATCATTACACTCCTGGCAGACTCAGCTAACGCCCGGCCTAGTCTACCTGGTGCATCAACATTGATTCCCTTTAAATTGTACAGTTTGTTTATGAACTTTAGTATTTTTTTGAGATGGTTAAATCTTTTTTTTTCTTTATTAGTTAACACATACATCGTTACGTCACTTTAATTAGGGCCTCATTTAAGTTTATGTAGATTGTGTTTAGGCGAAATCCATAAATTTCGTACACGTAAAGCATAAATAAAAGTTTTGATTCAAAATGAGTGTCTAACGGGCTTAAAATTAAACATAAAAAGTATTTGTCGTTGTCTTGTAGTAAGCCAAAACAGCTGTTCTTACTATGCGCAGAACACATACATAAACGTCAGGTAATATTAAACATACGTAAAATCAACGTCTAAATGAGTTTTACAATAAATCAAGTGAATTGTGATAATTATGCGGTTTTAGTGCTAAATTATAGGAACCACCATTCAATAGCAAGGTAAGGTTATAAAATTGATCTTTTTCAACTAAATATAAATTAAATTGTACAAATCGTAAAGTTGGGTTATGTTCGTATTTTTGGATATAAAATATAAATTTTCATTAGGTATTTACTTGTCTTCCTGTGGTGTGGTGCGTGATGTTCAACGGTACTCTGGGATTCGTATCGGATAGGGATGGATCAGGAATCTTTCGGTTTTTCTTCTGACAAATCTTCGACATTACTGGTTTTTATATGATGATCGATGAAATTTCTACAAATAGCTATAGTATTTTCCGTTTTTACCGTTTAATAATAAGGCATGATTTATTATTAAACTAGAATAATTTTATCCATGGCAACTACAAATGTATAAGTATGACATTAATACTGTCATTTATATTTTATATTCCTTGAAAAAGGCACATTTGCCGAAGCATGTAGGATTATTTTAAATGTATACATTTTGAAGAAAACCAGACCTTAAATCGCCAACAAATTGAATTTACTATATACATATACATATATATTTAATGTTAATATACTGTCATTAAAACATGTTTACTTACATTTTGGGTCTAATAAAATTCCGACAAAGTTTTCTCCAAAATTGATCCAAATCTTTATTGTTTGGAATAAAGGCACTTCTCTTAGAAATATAGAAGCATGTTTAATAAAGTTTCCATTTAACTAATTAAACGTTCCTTATACCGTTTTAGAAAAACTACTTCTTCTGAAAAATGCTGCATGGCTGAATCATTCCTATAATGGATATTAAGACACTGTAATATGTTGCATATAGCAGCTGCAATCTGGAAATTCCCGCGATTTGAAAGTGGTGCGAATGTTAATCATTTTCTTAATTTCTCTTTTCGTTGTGTGTTGTTCTCTATCGATTGTCCGTGTGTTTTCAAAATCGAAATGGTGATGGTAAGTTTATGTAGATTGTGTTTAGGCGAAATCCATAAATTTCATACCATTTTAATATGTCGAATCCAATAACATCAATAACCTATATATGGAATTCACATTTTTGTATATGCTACTATTTTCTTTTACACTTTACATTATAATACACTTTACTATTTTATATATTTTCAAATAATTAACGCACTCGTTAAAATTCAGCGATTCTTTAATTTAACACTTTTAAGGCAACGTATTCTTGCCTCTTTTGTGTGAGCAAAATTTCTTATACTAAAATCAGGAGTTCTGCCTCTTTCTGGTTTAATAACATCAACTACTATTTGTACGTAACACAAAAGGCAGTGGCGTTTCTAAAAGAAAGTACCTTCGAGGAAGCAGCAACCTAAGACTTTGAGATAAATTGGCACACATCAGTGGTTTAGTAAGCACAAAATAGGTAGGATATTTTATTAATAAATTTTATTGTTGTAATTTATTTGTTATCTTGCAAAAATTTCACTGTCGAAAATAATAACTAAATTTCCATATACAAGGGTGTGTCAAGAAGTACCTGAAAATTAGAACAGATGGCGCTGCCACTTTAAATCCAACATTGTACTTGTTTCCAAAAGGCGCACCCTAATTTTCAGACAGATCTGTCAAATAGTTTTGTTGTGACAGCCATTTGATACAGACGTCTACGAACATTTTCGTAAAAATGGAAAAAGGTAAATTTAGTGTGCTTATTAAACACTACTTTTTGCGCAAAAAAACCATCACACAAACCAAAAAGAAACTTGAAAAGTCTTATGGGGACTTTTCACCATTGATTGGAGCCATCCACCAGCGGTTTACTCAATTTCGGTGCGATCGTACCAACACAAGTGACAGCGAACGTTCTGATCGCCCAGTTCAGATCACCACCCAGTTCAGGTCAATTTTACATAAGTATTTGGATATGAAAAAGCTATCCGCGAGATGGATGCCGCGTTTGCTCACAATTGACAACAAACGCAATCGTTTGACAATTTCAAAGGAGTTCTTGGCGATGTTCAATCGCAATCCGAATACATTTTTAGGCCGTTTCGCAACCGTGAACAAAACATGGATTCTTCACAACACATCAGAGACCAAGGAACAGTTGAGACGGAGTAGTTTTCGTGGTGAATCGAAGCCAAAGAAAGCCAAGGTGGGTCTGTCGACAAACAAAGTCATGGCGACAGTTTTTTGGGATGTGCGCGGTGTCATTCACATCAATTACCTTGAAAAGTGTAAAACTAATCACTGGTGCATATTATGCAGAGCCGCTGGATCGATTCGCCGCCAATCTAAAACAAAAAGGAGCGCATTTGGCGAGGAAAAAAGTTCTCTTCCACCAGGATAATGCACCAGTGCACAAGCCACAGTCGCAATAGTCATATTGTATGAATGACGTTTCGAATTGCCCCTCCAGGCGGCATATTCTCCAGATTTAGCCCCCTGCAACTATTTACTGTTTCTAAATATGAAGAAATGGCTCGGCGCTAAAAGAACCTAGAGAAATCGTATTATTTGGAGGGCATCAAAAAATCGAAGAAACGTTGAATCACGTGTATCGAGCTGAATGCTTTTTTCCCTCCCTTTAAATTTGTGGTCGCCCAAGTCACACAATATGTATATTCTTCATGTTATATTTTCTGATGTGTTCTTTAAGAATTTTTTGTTGAGAAATATTATAACGCAGTCGACTAAGAACTGATCGTTATAGATATATTCACCTAGAAATATAAAATATCTTCTCTGTTTTACTTCTATCACAATGCTATAAAATTTTTAAGTTTATGTGTAGTACCTATTAAATCATCTCATGTATATACAGAAGATTTTATTACTTATCATAAATTCGTCTGTTTAAAATATGTTTTCATACTTAATCGTTATAAAATTCTTCGAGAAAATTTATTTTCTCAAAATGTACACAGAAGTTCGTTAAGAGCGAACATTTTAAAAAACTAGAAACACAAGTCGGAATTATAAAAATGGCTTTAAAGGTATTTTATGGTAATATTTACGATAGTTTTTTTCATAAAATTTAAACTATAAATGTTTTCTCAATTCCAATAATTCATATTCACTAAATTTACATTAAATTACAATTTCTTAAATGATATTCAAGTGAGTTTAATTTAGATTTAATTGAAGATAACTGCCACAAAATTGATCAAATCTGATAAGCAATATCTCTATTATAATACAACGAAAACATAAAACTTCGAAGAATTTAGAAGATTTATTATGTGACAAACTAAAATTTTTGGTAGAATTCTCATTTTTTGATTAAACAAAATTATTACAAACCGTAAAAATATATGGATACTAATTTATTTATAAAAGCTAGAAATTGAAGTTCCATTTATTCCAATGAACAAGCGAAAGCTAGTGCAGGAAACATGTAAACATATCTCTCTGGCGAGAATAATTTCATTTGCATATATCAAGAATTAGATATGCAAATACTAATAATGTAAAGATAGTATTATATATCTATGTACAAATATGAGGACATTATATATACTATATTTACAGTCATGGGCAAATGTGTGGAACCATGTAAATATCTGTTAATTGAATTGATTCGGCTTTTACTTAATAAAGATCTATAATTTAAAATATAAATAAAACTAATTGTTAAAATCTTCACTTTTTTAATACGTAATCGTAGAACAACGACGATGTTTCGCCGGCATAGTGGCTTCATCAGGTACTTACAGCTAAGGAGCACGTTACAAACTAAATTAAAAATATAAAATCAACAAGGTTAGTATTATTTTACAATGTTTTCAAAAAATCTAAGAATTTACACATATATTGTAGGTAGAGAGAAAATGTTGCCCATCTGGTCGGCCCTAACTGTTATATAGGGTACTAAACCTGTTTCCGCATAAAATTTATTTTAATAAACTAAATCTACGATATGACGCAAAATAAAATATACCGAAACTTAAAAATATATTTCTAGTGTTACATAATTTGGTATGATGAAAGAAATTTTAATTATTGGTATGTTTGAGATTATCACCTTGTACTGCAATTTTCGTATCTGTTCGACAAGTTTCTGAACACTCGCCTAATAGCAGAAAGGGTACTTTAGCCAACACCTGCCGAATTTTGTTTTTCAATTCCTCAAATATTCTGGGGCACTGGATTCTGGTAGATCTTTTGTTTGAGGAATCCTCACGAAAAGCCATCAGGTGGTGTAAGATCTGGCGAGTTTGAGGGAAACTGATAATCAGTTCCACTGGAGATGAGACGTCCAGGGAAATACCGTTGCAGAAGAAGGAAAGTTTCCCTAGCAGTATGTGCAGCATCACCGTCTTGCTGAAACAACTGAGATACAATACGTAAATTTCTCTCACCGCCTTACGTCCTCGTAAAATGGAGTCACAATTGTTTCCCTGTACCTCTGCTGGTTAACTGTTACACGCCTACCATCTTCATCCTCCACAAAGTATGAGCCAGTTATTCTATTCCCGGAAACAGTACACCACACGGTTACTTCTTGGTGAGACCTGTCAACAAATTCCTGCGGCTTCTCAAAACCTAGAAATTGGATTGTTTGCTTGTTCATAAATCCTGATTTCAATACATGTGATTCATCGCTGAACCAAATGTTTGAAATAAAGTTTTCATTTTCTCTCTCTCTTGACGCAACCTGCTAAAACTCTTGTACCAGCTTGGAATAACATTCTGCAAATTTTTCTATTTCACTAAAGGGCATGTTTATTGAATTTTATATTCTTTTTGCACAGCACTAACTATTGTTACTTTGACATAAAGTAAACATTTAAATTATCAAAGGTGCCTAGACTGGAGATCATTTAATTTCGGTATACTTTATTCTGTGTCGTATTGTACATTTCTATTATCGTTAAACAGTTTTTAAATGAATAAATTTAACAAAGGCAAGTTATTTAAATTTAATTGATCATTAAGTATCATTAAGTGATTGTTTTAATTTTATTGATTTCTAAACTTTCTAGTAAATTTAATTTATTGCCTTTATTTTTTGAATGTAGAATTTAAAAATCCTTATTCAGAGTATAGTTTTCTTCTAATAGAAGCTCATCATCCATTAGAAGAAAACCAGATATATGTAGAAAATAATGGAAGGAAACCTAATTCACTTGAATGTCTAGAAATTAATAGAAATGCTAGAAATCAACTCACTAAAGAACACAAATATTCAATTAATATTACAAACAATCTTAATTGCTTGTTTAATGTTATATTTTCTATAAATTTCTTGTATAATTTAATTTACTTGTGTAATAATATTAGGTAAATTAGCCAGGAAGAAGGGATAACAAGAAGATAATAACAAGAATAAGATATATCTTCAAAATTAGACAACTCTATTTATAAATAGTTGTCTACAATACTATTAGTTAGATGCGCTTAATATCTGATGAAGAACTTGTGAAATGATTGTTATATAAATAAAGAAGGGAAACTCAAATTACGTGTTCGTATTCAAGAAAACCGAACAGCTAATCTGAATATTTTTAATATAGTTTAATCTTATTGTTGCACCTATATTCATGCTATACACTTATTTTTGTGTTTGTGTTGTTGATATAAACCGAATCCATGCCAACTGGCACTTTTTCCTTAAAACATCTACTATACAGGGTATTAAGGAATGCTTTAGCCAAAATTTACACATCGATTTATTTATAAAATACAAATAAAGAGGTTATATGCCATTTTTGTGAAATATGTAGAGTTTTGGAGAAAAAAGCATTGTTAAATTTGTTACTAATAAAGACAAGACACAAACAATAAAACATAATTAAATTTGTAACTAATAAAGACAAGACACAAACAATAAAACTTCTTACGGCAACACGTTTATTTGTTACAGATGTCTATGATATCTGTAGCATTTTAAGCACTGTCAATATGAAGTTTAGTTAAGTTTATAAAAATAAAAACAACGCAAAATTCATCAAATTAAAGGAAATATTGAAAAAGTCTACCATTTGCTTCAAGACAAGCTGACTTACTCGAGCTAGTTCATTTTCCATATTTTTTATAAATTCTGTAGCCGCCATATCGCGATTTTCAAGATCTTCTATATTTTCTACAGGAGTCTTGTAGAACAGTGATTTCATGTAGCCCCCAAATATAGTAATCACAGCTGTTATCAGGTGATCGAGGTGGCCAGACATGTTGTCCACCGTTCACAGTAAATTTCATTTAAAAAGTTTGTGACCTGCAGAGTAAAACGTGCAGGGGCCCCATCATGCATGAACCACATTATTCTACCTAATTCCAAAGGTAATTCTTCTAGTACTCCTGGTAATATTTCTTGTAAAAAATGTAAATATCTCTCTCCATTTAAACGATTTGATAAAATATATGGTCCCATAAATCAGGTGCCAATTATTCCAGCCCATACATTGATAGAAAGTCGACGTTGAAAATTTTGTTCAATTATTGTATGAAGATTGATATCGGCCCAGACATGCTTGTTGTGTAAATTAAGAAGTCCACCTCTAGTAAAACAACATTCGTCAGTCATTAAAATTTGTTTCGAAAACAGGATTTTCTGCAATTTTTGTTAACAGTCAATTGCAAAATCGACGTCTAACAACAAAATCGTCCCTGCTCAAACTTTGAACTCTTTCGAAATGACAAGGATACCAAAGAGATCCTTTAAGAATCCTCCACACTGTTCAGTAACTAACTCCAACTTGGCGAGATACCTCTCTAGTGCTGATTGAACGATCTACTTCAAAATTTGAAGAATATTTTCCTCAACAGCCACTATTCGTTCATCACGTCCTCTTCCCGCTTCTTGGTTTTTTGATATTACTGAACCTGTTTCCAAAAAGTCTTTGATGCACCGCTATGAAACTATTTTTGTTAGGTATTCTAGGATGAGGACATTATCCTGCGTATCTTCTAACGGCGTCCCTGGCATTTCCACCACATTCAACATACACAAAGTGCATGTCACGGTACTCTTGAATGGAATATTGAACCATTTTAAATTGGGCAGAATTACTATCAATTTACATATTGTTTTACTTTTTAATATTGCTAAGTAACATCTTAAATATTTCAATCAACACATCACTTGATAGAAAAAAAGAGATTATATCAGTAGTTGCTTAGATTTTTTGGTGTCTATCTGGCACATCGTGTTTATCGAAAGCCAAACGACTAGGAGAAAAGCAATAATAACCTTTTTTGCAGGATCTTTTATGAAGTATCTGTCCTTTAATTTTGGCTAAAGTATTTACAGTTTTTACCACTCACTTGATTTATTTCCTAATTTTTCTATAAAACCCAAATTCCGAGCGAGGCTGTAACTTTTAGTAACATTAAAATCCTATTATTTGCCATAAAGGAACATTATTCAGCTTGAAACATGTGAATTTATCCTGTTTTCTTTTTCCGGGCTATTGGAGGCTATTAGAAGGCACTGTCGAAGTTTCTTAAACCTTACAAGAGGATCGAATCCCTTTGACCCAAATAACAAATATCTTTAACGTTGCTGCGTATCGCAGCACCAAAGAAAGTAATTTGTTTCTCTACATTCTCCTGATAATTATTTAACCCTATTAATAATACCAATTATTAATTCAATAGCCAAGGGTATATCTACAGTATATTAAGTGTGATTATCATTGTACATGTGGCTATTTTTTTATTATTTAGTTATTTGTTTATAAAAAAAAAAGATATATATGGGGTAAACACAATACAGTATCTTGTAATCGATATTTAATAACAAAATTGTCTATTATAGATCGACTTAAAATTAACAAATAACCTCGTAAGCTAACCAAGAAAATAAGTGAAAATTAAAAAAATTCATGTTATTTGAAATTTTTTAATGGTTATAATTAATCGAATTCACTACAGATTTTTTTTTTATGGTCAAAATTAGGAGATTTATATTAGCTGGTAGTTGAATTCAGTTCTTTGGCTGTACGATTTATAAGCGTATTATAAAGTGCAAAGCCAAGTATAGGAAATCCTCACCTCGGTATTCTAATATAGGAATTCGTATCATCAACAGAAAAATGATAAGAGGTCAATCAATCATATTGTTCAAGCATTTAAATCTAAATTAAAAAAGAAAATTGTAAGAATTTTTACTTATATTTGACGAGCAGAATAAAATACAGGAAGATTTTAATAATAAAATAATATGCTCAGCATCTTATACCGATATAAACCAAGCATTCGATAAGGTTCAGCGCACTCCTATTATATAAAAGATACTTTCTTATCAATATTAGAAGCTATACTAGCGGGATACTGGATATGATTTAAGCTTGAAACTTTGTGACGGTCATCCTGACTGTATTTGACCTCATATTACCTTAGGTCAGCTAAATATGTCGCGGCGATAAGTTTATTTCTGCTGTGTGTGCAGATAATAGTTGTCGAAATAAGTGTAGCGTGTTTTTTTCGTCTGGCTCTGACGTAAGTGAAAAATTTGTCAAAACAAGTGTTTTCATCTGGCTCTGACATAAGCCGGTTGTTTAGATACGCCGCCATTTTGTTCTTTACGTTTGCCGGCAAATTTAAAAGTGCAATTTTGGCAAGGGGCATTAGATATTCCGCCATTTTGTTTTTTACTTTTGGCGGCAAATTCAAAAGTGCCATTTTGGAAATCTAATCTAGGCTGCCCTACACCATTTTGGGGGGGTGTAACCTTCAGACACACATTGAACATCGGTAGATATAGTCGAGTTTAAAGAAATAGTTAATTAACTATAATTTTTGATTAAAATCACGTTTTTGTTATTAAATTTGGTTGTTTGGTGATTTGAATTCATTACGGTATTTTTAACGAGGGCTTTGACTCGTTAATTTTGTCAAATTTTATACTTATCTGCCATGTGTGTTTCAAATATAGTTTTTAGGAGTTTAAAAACGTAAGTAATTTTAAGGATTTAATATTTCAATGCATTGATTATATTTCATTGATTATATTTGATTAATTGTTAGAGTGATATTCATTATTGAGTATATTTAAGCTTGATGTGTGTAATTATTGTTTGAATTGCAAGGAAAATTTTTACATTTCTTATGAGGGATTTTTTTTCTTTATTCACGTATAAGATATTTTTTGAAATCAGGTTGGAGGGAAAGTTATATTCATGTTTATGTGCACATGACCTGGTCTTAGACACGCGTGATAACAGTTTGTAATCTGTTTGACGTTAGTGTTTTGGGTTTTAGTAAACAATAGAAATTAAAAGTTTTCCATTCTATTTAATTAGTTTAATTTTGTTCGAGTTTAATTGGAGGGTTTTCATTGCGAGCGTGTCACTTATCTCGCAATCTTTTCCCTCCTGCTTCTGTTACTCATGCAATTAGCTATGTTAATATTTGATTAAGATTTTTTTTTCTTTTTCTTTTTTAATAAATTTTTGTAGAAAAGTGTTTGTTTTAATGCTTGAATTTTGTTTTTCTGTCCACGTTCGTAAATGAACCTGAGACTGTAGAGGACTCAATGAAAAGAAATAAACTCTCCTAAAGGCAGCCCGGACACATTGTGGTCATTGTGGACCTTTTGTTCAACAAATTACTACAGTACACAGCAATATGTTAATATTAGGTGCTAAATATTCTTCAATTATCATTTTGGTATAACTTAACCGAGTAATTATACCTTTTCTTTTAATTCAAATATTACAGCAATGAACATACTAATACAAGCAGTACAGGGAATAATTATGCAAACATACAACGTGAACAGACGCAAACAAATTTACAGGCAAAACGAAACTTACATATATTTTGTACATTCCCATACAACCTGTTAATTTAAATTTTCCCTATCTGTATTTCATACTATTGGCGGTCTGTGTATTTATTTACTTCACACTGATGTCAAAATAACAAAAATTGTTTATGTTACAAAAAATTGACAAAGTCTTAGTACTTTAAAGTAAAATATTAATGTTCAAGGACTTTTAAATTATACCTGAGTTGTTGACAGGAATAATTCAAATTTATTCAAATTTCAAGAAAAATAATAAAAAAAAATAATAATATTTTTTTTAATATTTTTTATATCCTTGACAAAGGCATCATTGCCGAAACATGTAGGATTATTTTAAATATATACACTTTGAAGTAATAACCAGACCTTTAATCGCCGACTAATTAAGTTTACCTTATCATACCAAGGTCACGAAAATACTATATATATATATATATATATATATATATATATATATATATATATATATTGTGGTAGGGCATACCCATGTACATAAGAGGCCTAGAATAAAAATACAGAATTTTGAGATTTAAAATGTTAAGTTTAGAATACAAGATACTGTTGGAACTGCATTTTTCACGTGCCATATCAATAAAGTTAATTCCGCGCTTTTAATTGCTCAAATTTGAATCACATAGTTATTTATTTTCTTGTAGTCATTTACTTAAGCCATTTTCTTTTACATTATAATTTTACCGAAGATATTTAACTTAATTGATTGGAAATATTTGTGACACGTATTATGGTTATAGCTGTACCTTGTTTGAATTGTATAAGGCGGGAAATATCCCTATTGAAAACAGGTATCTAGCGAAATATTGAACATTTAAAATACACTTTTGTCTATTATAAAATTAAAACTATAATTTTTGTGAAATATCTAAACGATTAGTAATAGTAATTTATTTCATTTATATAAATTATTAACGAGATTAAATAAATACAAACAAGTATTACAAATAAGACGCCTGGACATTGAAGAAAAAAACGACAAAGAGTTATCTTGGGTAATGAATAAAATTTTGAACGCGTCGACATTTTTTTTTTAAATGTGTTCCTGAAACTAAGTGATAAAATAGTAAATAAATTATTATAATCTTACCATAAAACATATCCTACGAATCTCCTACCTACCAGGCATCGATTGACGAAGTTTACACAACCTTAAACCTGCCTGATCGTTTTTAAAACGAAATTCAATTTTCCGAGGGACGCTACCAAATATCTACCCACGCTAAGGACGATACCAGTATATTTCCACAACCAGAGCCATTTATCCTGTGTATAGGAATCCAAACACCCTTCGAACATCCAGAATCCACCGTAAAACCAAATTGAGTACATATTTATTTACATCTCCTAAAATATAAAAATTTTTATTTAAATTTTAAAATAATCGTTGATATTTTTATATGAATACCAACAATGTTAGTATGTAATTAGTATACCTTTTTAAACGGAAGAATACAGTTCCCTTGTGTTATAATTGTAGTTACATAGATCAAATATTAAAGCATTTATCATTTTATAATCAGTTAACCTAACATTCATAACAGATCTAATCACGTGACTACACATATGTTTATGTATTTCATTATCATGTTTAAAAACTTACCTTTTGAATAGATTTTCGTATTAAACCAGTGATTTTGCCTTTCACTCTCTTGTTTTATTTATTAAATAATACATCTGGAAGCATCTCACTTTGAATAACTTGTTTTAAACTCATATCTATATTCTATTGAACACCGAACTCGCAGTAATTTTAATATTTTCATCTAAGTGTTAAATCACCATAATAAACAGCTAGCCGGTACTTAGATTAAGATACACATAAAGTATTTAACAATAAGTTTTGCACTTGAAGGAGGCCTATTAAAGTTAAGTATTAATTATTTATATATATTTATTTATGTTCCAAATTTTATACATGTGACAACTGTAATATTTAAACTTAACTCCATCTATAGGTAATATTTATAACTACACTTGTGAATTTTAAAATTATTTTATTTTTCTGGGCAAATTAATTAATTACTTTTCTATTCATTTCAACGTATCAACCTGAGGAGCCTTCAGCCTTATACCAATATATATATACAGGGTGAGTCGTGAGGAATAGACCAAACTGTAGGAGTGTATTCTACAGGTGAAAGTAATGTAAAAAAACTCAAATGTTGCTATCCGATTTTTATTTGTTTTCGAGTTATAGCGTAATTAAAAATAAACAAACTTTCATACATTGAAGTTTTTGTATTTTATTGGTATTATCGTTCTTTATAATATATTTTCAAAAATACCGCCATTCATTTCAAAACATTTTTTACATCGTCTAACAATGGCGCTGGTTGCGTTCCTGATTGCGTCAGGTTGATGTTTGATATTGTCAGCAGCATTCATAATCCGTTGAATTAGTGCATCACGAGTGTCCACTTTTATTTGATACACTTCATTTTTTAACCAGCCCCATAAACAATAATCGAGTGGCGTGAGGTCTGGAGACTTAGGAGGCTCACCAATGTGACTACCACGTCCAATCCAACTCCCTGGAAACCTTTCAGCCAAATGTTGCCTGACTGCACGAGCGTAATGTGCAGGCGCTCTATCGTGCTGGTAGAAGATTTGGATTCTGATGTTTATGGGAACATCCTCTAGCAGTCAGTGCAGTTGATTTTCTAAAAAATGTAAATAGGTGTCTCCCGTGAGGCGATTCTCAAAAATGTAAGGACCAATTAAAAAAACATCGATCATACCACACCACACGTTTACCGAAAATTTATGTTGAAAGTTACTTTCGACTGTTGCGTGTGGATTTTCGTCTGACCATACATGCTGGTTATGACAATTATTAATACCGTCACGGGTGAATGTTGCTTCATCCGTAAACAGTATACGCGATACAAAACGAGGATTATCATTTATCCATCGACAAAATTCCATACGTCTACGATTATCATCTCGTTGTAGGTGCTGTACTCTTTGTACATGGTACGAATGTAAGCCATGCTCGTGGAGTGTTTTTGTCACCCTTGTTTGTGGAATGCCCAATTGAATACTAATTCCCCGTGAGCTGGTAGTTGCGTCTGCTTCTACTACATCCAGAATATCTTCTACTTCTTGTAATTGTTGTCGAATGCCTCGTTCAGATATTATGTTTACACTGGGAAGCTTTCCGGTCGCGCACAATGTGTTGAATACACTAATAAATACAGTTTTATTAGGATGTCTGTGATGTGGAAACCGTTGACGATATTCATTAGCAGCAGCTGTAGCATTCCCATCACAAAATCCATAAACAAACACCATATTAGCATATTCTAAATTAGAATAAGTGTGTGGCATTTTAGTTTGTTACACTATAGTCGTACAAACGTCAAGTCAATGTCACAATACCCGAACACAATGTTATAATTTACTCCAAGGTATAGGGAACATTTTTTATGATGGCAGCGCCCTCACTATATCAACGATGAACTAGAGGTAGTGACATTAGACGCATTAGGTATACAAACCACTCTACACTATTTCTCGAC
Source organism: Melolontha melolontha (assembly GCA_935421215.2). Taxonomy (NCBI): domain Eukaryota; kingdom Metazoa; phylum Arthropoda; class Insecta; order Coleoptera; family Scarabaeidae; genus Melolontha; species Melolontha melolontha. Next base: position 84,548,793 of record OW285239.1, on the reverse strand, counting down.
TGCTTTCAATGTCACTACCGCTAGTTCGGAAAACCACGAACAGGTAGCGCTTCAGCTAGGAAGACTTCCCTATAATGAATTGCTACCGGGGTTTTACTGTTTTTACGAATACATACATAAACATGGTATACTAAATCTACATTTTTAATTACGCTATAACTCGAAAACAAATAAAAATCGGATAACAACATTTGAGTTTTTTTACATTACTTTCACCGGTAGAATACACTCCTTGAGTTTGGTCGATTCCTCACGACTCACCCTGTATATATATATATATATATATAGTAGTAAACCCTGAAAAAGGTGGAAGAAATGTTTCCGCAACAGGATAATGTCGCACGTTTAGACGACCATAAGATGTAGTAAACTGTACCTAATTCAAAAATACAGTTTTAAAGATGCGCGACTAATAAAGTAAATGTATCCTGTAGAATGTGGAAATTTACTACATTCAGGAATTATATTGATAATTTTGATAAGATTCTTATAAATTAATTATTTATCTCAGGCGTGTGAAGTAGTCCGTTTAAAAGCTGCGGTAATAAATATATTTAAAAAGACCTTTATTAATCTTATCAATTTAAAGGGATATATATATATATATATATATATCGATCATTTAAGCCGTTTGTCACACAAGCTGGCACTATCTCAGGGTAGAAAGAACTCACTGTATGAAATCAGCAAGATCGTTATCTATTTAAAAACAGGTAAACAAAAAATGAAGTTAATTTATTCTTGCAGGAAATGTAAAAGAAAAAACGTTTGATTGTTTGCTTCAAAGGAAATATAAATTTTAGAAACACTAAATGCATGAGTCAAAACTTTATAATATAACGGTGTACTGATAACAGTGATAACCGAAGTGTTCGGAAAAAGAATAACCTTGACGAGGTAATTCAAATCTAAATTGAACCAAATTAATGAGTGTTAGTTCTTGAATGAACTGTAAACTTTTAATTAATATTAAGAACAACACAATTGACATATAGGATGACGTTTTCTGAATAGTTTACTTGAATCATACAGTTACATTACAGTTGTCTAGGTATATCGATCTATATTAAAATAATTAACAAATGATTTTTCTTTGATGAGGTACCTTCTAAATTGGAATACGGAGTTAAGTCAGGAGTTAAGTCCATAACAACTCAAATGTATGACATTAATATACTGTCATTTATATTTTATGTTCCTTGATAAAGGCATCATTTGCCGAAACATGTAGTGTTGTTTTAAATACCGCCTCACTCTGAGCAAACGCAACGATCCGAATGTGTGAATATTTCTCCCGCTCCGAATAAAAATCACCTGAACGCTTTTAGCCAATCACAAAACAGTCCGTCGCGCAACCATTTGACAATTAATGTCACAAATTAGTGTCACCACTGTCACCCTATACGGAGTCTCTTTAGCGTTTGAATAGTGATCATGCCGCGTTACACACTAGAAGAGAAAGCCGAAATGATGAAATGGTATCACGTTGATAATTCTTATCAAAGAGTATGTGACTTATTTGCCGGAAGGTATGCCGACAGGCCCATCCCGAACAAAGCTACAATTTGTAGACTTAAAAAGAAAATAGACATTACTGGTTCTGTACAAAATTTAAAACCATTATTCCCAAATCGCAGAGTTCCTAATGATACGTCCATTTTAGTATGCGCTGCAATAGAACTAAATTGAAATTTGACACTTAGCGATATTTCCAATGATTTAGGCATATGCTGCTCTTCCGTTAACCGCATACTAAAATTAAATGGTTTTCGTAATTATAAATATTCCAAACATCATCAATTATTTTACGGCGATGAGTTTAAACGGATGAATTTCCGTTATTATATAATTACTTTCTCATTATGAACAATTTCTTTGATTATTTGTAAGAGTAAATTTTTCTTTACATTACTAGAATTTAATTTAGTTTTTATTAGTTCTGAAATTTATTTAGTATACTATGAATAGTTTTTGTGACCTTTATTATTAAAATTTAATTTATTAAATCTCTTGATGCCTTATTTGCAATTTTCTTGATCGCTTATTAATAATATCATTACGCTTTGTGTAACCATCGTCAGTATAACGTATTGCAATTTAATCATTACCATAACACAGGACTAAACAATTTATAGTCCTTTAATAGTAATTTGGTAATCAGATAATTTTTCTTACGCGGCTCCATAATATGTAAGTATGTATGACATATGACATCGATGTTGACGCGCCTACAGCAGTATTAGGAGCGAGAGAAATAATTGCACATTCGGATCGTTGCGTTTGCTCGGAATGAGACAGACTGTGTTGTGATTGGCTAAACGCGTTCAGGGGATTTGTATTTGGAGCGGGAGAAATATTCATACATTCGGATCGTTGCCTTTGCTCAGAATGAGGCGGTATATATATTTTGAAGTAAAACCGGACCTTAAATCGCCAACAAATTGAATTTACCATAACATACAAAGGACACGAAATAATTATCTTTATATATATATATATATATATATACAGGGTGTTTTGAAACATCGTTTAAAGATTTTAAGGGCATGTAGTACGATCAAAAATAATGTTAATAGTCTTAATAAACATATGTCCGCAAATTTACCGTTTATTAGAAAACCGCGATTTTATCGCAATTGCAGAATAAATTTGCTTTAGCGGTATTTTAACATAAAATTTATATTATAACTAAAGAAGATGTTCGAAATGACGTCCTTCCATTTCGACACAGGATCTACATCTTCTTTCAAAGGAAACGCGCACTTTTCAAAAAACAAGGGTTTATCTCGAATTATTTGGCAACAGCGTTCTATTCGTTGGCGCAACTCTGGTAGATCGTTTACCGGCTTTGCGTACACTAAACTTTTCAAATAACCCCAGATACTAAACTCCAACGGGGTTAGATCTGGAGATCTTGGAGGCCAAGCAATGGGACCTCCTCGCCCTATCCATCTCCCAGGAAATTCATTGTTAAGATGTTCCATAACAGCACGCGTAAAGTGCGGTGGGGCTCCATCTTGCATAAACCAGAGGTTCAGCCTCAGATTTATAGGTAAATCTTCCAAAAGCTCAGGTAAAGTATTTTCCAAGAATTCTAGGTATGCAGGACCTGTTAAGCGTTGTGGCCTAACCAGATGTTTAGAGAGAAACGTTGCTGGCGTCTGGCTTCAACGGTAACGTGAGGATTCTTGTCACACCAAACGTGATTGTTGTGGAAATTAAATATTCCATTTTTAGTAAAACCAGCTTCATCAGTGAAAAGGATGTTATCAGCGAAATCGGGCCGATCAGCAGTTGTTCGCAAAAACCACTCACAGAAAGTCCTTCTCGCTTGATAATCCGGAGCAGTAAGGGCTTGTACCCGTTGGATATGGTAGGCGTATAGGAGTTGCTCATGAAGAGTTCTCCAAACAAGATTGCTGCTTACACCCACTTGAGTCGAAATTCTTCTAACACTAGTTTCGGGATTTTCATCGATAATATTCAAAATTTGATCTTCTATCTGTGGAGTACATGCTATTCTCTGCCGTCCAGTATCATAAGACCGCTTCTCAAACGAACCAGTTTCTCTTAGTCGTTGAAACACCGTCTGAAACATCACATGCGAAGGCAGTTGACGATCAGGAAACGTTTCAGCATAGAAGCGACGTGCTTGTAAAGAATTCCCATTGGCACGACCGTACATGAACACCATATCGCTCATTTCAGCATTAGAATACGCTACCATTGTAATTGTTACAAATTGGACAAAACGTCAAATTAAACTGTCATAAAACAATAGCAGATAAGCACCTGTTTACTGGGATATGCTATCGTTAACTATTTCATGTACTACTAGGAACACTCGCTGTTATCTCGTAAACAGTTAAGTTGCGGACATATGTTTATTATGACTATAACCTTATTTTCGATTATACTAAATGCCCTTAAAATTTTTAAACGATGTTTTAAAACATCTTGAATATATATATATATATATATATATATATATATATATATATATATATATATGAAGATGGAGAATGCATTACAAAATTAAGAGCACTAAAAGTAGCCACCGCACCGTCGCTATTCACGTGCTATTTGGTTTTGGTTCTTTATTATACGAGAGCTTAGAGTTAGCGATAGCCGATAAAATTAATCAAATGATAGAGAGAGTAAGTAAGCATAAAAAAATAATAGGAACAGTGATATAAATTTCATAAAGTATTTCTTTGCAGTCACATGATCAAATTTAGGGCATAAGAATTTCTCAAAATGACTAACGTGTGTAGTATTACAGCGCGTATTGATGTGTGTTAGAAAGAGATAAAGTACAATTTACGGTTTATGCTTGGGCAGTACGAACTGCAAAGAAACATACATAAAACAGTTAACTAAAATATTCGCATTATGTGTTTATTATTAACTTAAATTGCATGTGAAGTATGTGAAATTTTTAAAAATTTGAAAGCCAGACGATGGACTTAATTACAGACCTGCTTAAGTTATATGTAATTTCTCTAGTGTGTTTGAATCTATACATATGCAACACCATAAAATTATGTATCTCACCAACTTAGTATGAATTTATGGAAAAAACAGTCACTAGTTAGTTATTTTACATAGTATGTGTTCACAACTCTTAATAAGCAGGGCCAAGTTGATACTATATACACCGACTTCCAAAATGCCTTCGACCGAGTTTATCGCCATATATCGTTATCGAAACTTCAGAAATATGTTTTTTCACAAAACAATTATAACTATTTTGAGATAGTTCCTGCTCAGAGGAAAGCAGAGGAAAGCAGTACCTTCATATGAGAATCAAAACAGGGATCGAATCTTGGCCCAATATTATTTCTAATTTTCATAAACTCTATTATTGCTACTATTACTGTCGACCATTTAATAACGTGATGATGTTGTATTTATATGATTTAAAAATATCGTCGAAGAACATCTATTACGGACTGTCTCGCTTTGCAAAGTGATTTGGCAGCGATTATTGCTTGGTGCAAATGTAACCACTTGTTTCTAAACATCACAAATGTAAAATCGTTTCTCACACATGTAAAAATTGTGCTGAAGTTCCAGTTGTAAATATTTTAAGGTGTAGACCTTAAACAATTTACTATTAGCTCTTCAACTGATAATTATGGAAGTTACATTTTATAGTAAGGTAACATTTGTACATCGCCATAACTATTGGAAGCGCTTATTGAATGTGCGGTTTTATATCCAAAAACAGTCGTGATTTTAAGAATATTAAGTGTTTAGCACTTCTTTAATATGCACTTATTCGACCTAAATTGGAGTATGCATCTTTGGTTTGGTTTATCACGTGCACATTGATGCTGTATAAAGACGATTGTACCATTACGTAAAAGAATCTTCGTTTATTATTCATTTCACACTATATCAAGAATTATCATTAATTTTTAGGCTTTTAGCTTTCTTTATTCACGGTCTTCATTGACGAGATTATCCACAAATGGAAACAACGCTGCATTAAATTATTTTTGAGGAATACACAAGTCTCCATAAACTGGAAATAACATTACGTATTTGCAGATGATGTTGTAATAGTGAAGTTCATCTTCAAAGCGACCTAAGGCGAAAGGAAGGAAACGATAATGAAAAAGGCGAAAGTAACATTCATTTCAAAGAAACAACAAGAATTAAATATTACATTAGGCGAGTCATGTAATTTCAATATCTAGGAGTGCCTGACAATATTAGCAGTAACCTGACAACATTAGCAATATGTTGCTGTGAAATTAAAATTTTAATGATGATACTAAGATATCCCATTGTGTTAATCAGCTTATAACGTAATTTTGATTTAATTAATCACATTAAAAATAAATTTCGTAATAAATTTTATAATTGGCGTTAGATTTCTTAGTTTTTCATATGGAAATAGCAGATGGTATTTTCCGACGGTGATAAGATATTCCACAAAAAAATCGAAAATTGTCGATTAAATTGTAGAATCATTGCAGAGAATCACTTAATTGTGCTAGGAGGATGAAATAATATTCCTGGAGACGATTAGTCTCCTATTATATATATATATATATATATATATATATATGAAACGCCTATTGCCACCGTTAAATTTACATAAAACTCTATGCCAAGAGATATTCACAATATTTTTTTTATACACTAATCTTTCTTTTATTTCTCTGGCCATAATATATACCTCGCCTTTGTATCGAGAACACGATAAACACCCTGAAATAAGCACCTGAACAGAGTCTGTGAAAAATATGTATTTTTCATTGAATAATAAACTTAACCCTAGCACAACAATATGTTATATAGCATTTCATACATTCCATATTGACACTACTATAGCTTCAATAAATCTTCTGGCTTACGAAATGGCATATGAGCCGACAAATTATAATCTATACATGTAACTTTTACATTGTGACGTGAAACGTGTCCATCCATTAGAATCATCAACTGTCAAGTCCAACAAGCTGACACTATAAAATAGCCTGGTATGCATCTCGACAAGTGTCTCACATGGTAGACACATATCTTGTCTAAATGTAAGTAGGGAGGCATTACATTGAATCAAATCTATTGGTTAATCAGTCCCAGATCAGTTATCTCTCGAAAATAAGCTATTACTATATAAAATTGTTTTAAAGCCAGTATGGGTGTACGGTATTCAGCTCTGGAAGACCGCCAGTAACTCGTACAAGGAGATCTTAGAGAGATTCTAAAATAAAGTGGTTCCTGCCTTATTTTACACACCAAGGTATATGCGCAATAACTTCATTCAACGTGACATCGCGACTGCCACTATTCAAAAAGTTATTATTCACGATAGCATAAAATACCGAAAGGGCTACTTACATAAAGCAAGGAAGTGAGATAGTTGAAAAATATAACATCCTCTGGTCTAGCAACTAAACTACTATAATGATGTTATAATCATAAATTCATAATTGTATATAAAACTAATTGGACAAGAAAATTTAGTTTTTAATAATGTGTAGATTGTTTTACTGGAAACAGTCTAACTTAAGTCATTTCTTTTTATTAACAAAATTATAGGTTTTTACTCTGGTGTAGATTTCTAAATAAAGTGTGTTGAAAAAATAATAGCCGGATCAAGAAAAGCAATTAATTATGCAAAATTTTTCTAAAATGTGGCCTATATACATTTTTGCTCTCTTCACATTTTAGTATATTTTACTGAGAAAGGATTTTAATGTTATTATAAATGACGGCCCTGACAAGACAGAAAAAAATTGATTGATTAACGAAAGTCAGGCAAAACCCAGAAGTTAGAACAAATTCGCTAATATAATATGGTAGAAAACGAAATGTGTACATAGAGTAGAAAACAAATATGAAGCCAATGAACTTTACGCTCATTGATGTTTGATGTTTGGGGAAAAGAAAAAGCAAATAAAATGGAAACCCGGAGTGATTTTCAGTAACTCATAAACTTTGCTAAGTTTAGTCTGGCAGTAAACATGGAGAACAATATTATGTATTCAGCAGCATGCATATAACGTGCAAAAGAGTAGAAGATCGCATGTACCCTATATATCGCGTTAACGAACTTTCTAATGAACTATTAACCTATTACTATTTTTATATTGTGTTTGATTATGTAGTGTTGTGTGAATATACATAGTTTTAGATTTTTGAAACATTACATTTCGCATATACTTAATAATAATATAATAATAATAATATATTTATTTGTTCAAAATTATACAACTGTATATAATTCGTCAAGTATATGTATACAAGTACATGCAAATATATAAAAACAAAATAAAACGTGACACAGACACCACATTAAAATTTTTTTGAATAAAATTCATCCAAAGAATAAAAAGATTGTATATATAAAAACATTTCTAATGTTTTCTTGAAGCCCTTGTCTCTGCTCAAGTCCTTAATGTACTTTGGGATATGATTATAAATATTTAAAACCTGACTAGTCGCGTTCTTTTGAACCCTGGTCAGAGTTGTTTCTGGCACCGCAAAATAGACACGTTCCGTCCCGCGAGTACTGTACTTATGATTTAAGACATACCTGCCAAACGCACTGCTCATACCCCTTCTCGCACACAAAGTACACCCCAGAATGTACAGACCAGTAAGTGTATGTATTCTTCTTGTTCTAAATATTTCTCGGCACGAGTCAGTAAGTCCCAATTTAAAAACTGCACGAAGACATTTCTTTTGCAGAATAAAAAGTCTTCCCACATCCACACTATTCCCCCAGAAGACTAAACCATACCGCAACCGCGACCACAAACTTTCTTCACTGTTTACTGAGCCAGCGATAACCCTCAGGGCATAGTGAAATGGAGAAATCCTCCGAAATAAACAGGGTATATGGGACTTCCAATTCAGTTGTGAATCGACCCTTATGCCGAGAAACACTACTTCGGACGACGAGGCCAGTACACCCTCTCCAAAGTTTACAACAAGATCTTCCCGGTGAGAAACAGCGAAATGGATGATTTGGGTCTTGCCCACATTCAATTTAATTTAAGTTCGTTCACTCTGAACCATGCGCTCAACAGAGGACAATGCCTCCATCAATGGTTTCCCTCAAGACGTTTGTTTCCGTTGATCTTATTGCCAATGAAACATCATCCGCCAATAACGCCATAGGATAATTAAATGTACTAGTGGTAACCCATTTATGTAAATTGAAAATAAAAGAGGCCCCAGCACGGATCCCTGTGGTACACCCCTGGTAACAGTGAGCCACCCAGACTCAATTCTGGTTCCCTCCCCATTCACTGCCACGACACTTTGTCTTCTGTTTTCTAGATAGGATTTAATAAGTCTCCAACAATTTCCCCTAAATCCAAAGTTCTCCAGCCTCTCCAAAAGGATTTTGTGATTACCGCTATCAAAAGCCTTGGACAAGTCCATAAAAATTCTCGCTACTTGCTCTTTGTTCGACCAGGCATCAAGTATTTCACAAATCACCTGAAACACGGCTGAACATGTCGATTTTCCTGTTTGATAACCATTCTGTCTGTGATAAGTATATGTTTGTCAACCAACCCATTCATTCTTCTATATATCAGTTTTTCAAACACCCTGGCAACATTCGAAATTAGTGCTATAGGTCTATAACTTGTGAAGTCATGGATAAAATTATTCAAAGATACATCCAGTTTAATAATAATAAATTATGCCTTAGTATTCAAAAAATAGTTAGACAACAAAAACGGGAAATGGCATGAGTTATTATCATGTATGAGCCCGTAGAGCGGCTTAAGATGTTAAGCTGTCGGTATTCACCATAAAAGAGAAGGAAAACCACGAAAACCTACTCGGACAGCCAGTCAGGGATCCAAACACGGAACTGTCAGCATGATAAGCAAATGTACAGATATTTAAATAAAACATAAAATATATATTTATATAACAGCAACATATATTATGCAGATATAATTCCAGCTCGTCACATAATTAGGTTGTAGTATACACTCCTTAAATTTTTTATATTAATTCTGTTGTTAATTAAATTTTTTTCATGTTTAATACTAATCATTTCTTTAATTTCCCTTATCATTGTATGTCCTCGTTTCTTGTACACCGGACACACAACAGCCGTCTTCAAAGCATCCAGGAAGGTGGACGTCTCGAAACATCTATTGACAATATGACACAGTGGGCCAGCCAGATGCTCTGCGACGGCCTTAAATACGGGAACGGATATTTCGTCCTGTCCCGCAGACATGATGTTCTTCAGTTCCATTATGCTGTTCAAGACCTCTGACGGTGTCGTCGGTTCCATAAAACACGTCTCCTTACAGGACATTTCTTCAAAATGCGCTGGCTGTCTATCATCAATATTAGCAACTATATCCAGGAAATATCTGTTGGTAAAGTCCAAGAGCTTTGGTCTGTTATTCCAGCAACTTTAACAGTAGCCAGAAAATGCCGTTGCTCCTTCTTTCTCCCTGCCATGTTATTCACCAATGCCCATGTTGCCTTACTTTTATTATCCGATAACATAATGTAATTGGAATTATATGTCGTTTTAGCCTTCTGGATTTCACTTTTTACATAATCTGCGTAATTTTTATAGAGTTCTTTAGGTAACCTCTTTTCTATATAACCCTCGTATAATTGCCTTTTAATTCCACACTTTTTCCTGAGTTCGTCAGTTAGCCATGGATTCGTTTTTCTTCTTGTTTGTTTAAATGTAGATGGGCAGATTTCATTGACAATATCCAATAGCACACAACATACACTTTCGTAGCAATCTTATAAGTTTTCTATCGTTAAGTAATTGATCCAATTTACACTACTTACTTTTTCCGCAATTAAACTTAACTTATATCTGGTATAATGTCTTATCCTGGTCCTGACCGGCTCTGGACCACAAAGATTCAGATATGTAAAACTAATTTCCTGACCCTTATGATCCGACTGCGCCGTGTCCACAACACGACAGTCATAATGCCCATAACCCTCAGAATTGGTGATAATATTATCTGGCAGAGTTTCAGACCTACTTGTGATTCTTGTCGGTTCAGAGACAGTAGTCGTCAAATCGAAACAAGCCACAATATCCAAAAAATTCCTGACATCCGGATCATCAGCGTCTAAGAATCTCAGATTAAAGTCACCAGTAATAACTAATGTATAAGATCCATATTTGGAAATTATGGATTCCAATATTTCTTCAAAGGTATGTCTAAATATATCCATATTCCCCTTTGGTGGTCTATATATATTTACAATAATTAATTTTAATGTATGTGATAGTACCGAGCTACACTAAAGCGTCATTTCTATGCTTTTATTTTCTAAGTATTTCACTGCGTCAAATTCCACAGTCTCTCTAACAAAAATACGAGTCAAGCTGTCGTGTTGGTCTACAGTATTTTGAGATGAGCAAATAGCCATCCAGCAGCATGCACCGCTCCTCCCCAGGTTCAAGCCAGTGTTCAGTTAAGGCTAGGACATGAACAGGATATACCAAGTCATCCAAATATACACTTATTATGTCAGTTTTATTTCTAAGACTCTGTAAGTTGTGATGCATTTTTTGTCAATTTGGATGCATTTTTTCCAGTTAGGTTCGCTTTTCCTCATGGTTCCTTTTCCAAAAATTTTGGTAAGGCTTGATGATAATATTACTCGGCCACAAACTCCCATCCAAAACAGTTTCCCTCAATTCTTCTCTTACTGTCAATTAAATGCCGCTCCGTCTTTGTTAAAAATATTTAACTTTTCAAAATCTATTGTACTTACATTGTTTTCATCCAAATATTTGATTACATCATTCACTGTTGTTGTATCTTTCAAGTTTGGGACAAATATCCGGGCTGTTCTGTCCATTGCCTCTAGTGAAGTACTTTCTCGTGTACCTTTCACGATATTTGTTTCAAATTTCCGAAACCGGTTGTTCTTAGGATTATTATTGTCCGCAATAGCTGCATAAGAATGAATTGGTCCATTTATATTATTGTTATAAGATTGCTTATCTTTCAGTACTTTTTTTCCTGTATCCGTCACTTTTTTACCCGACCGGTCGCGTTTTTCGGCAAAAATAAGTTCTTGTCTCGTTCGGCGTTTTTATACCCATTGTTTTTTTCTCCTTTGATGTCGATTTATTCTCACGTTTTTTATTACTATTCAATAATATATATAATATAATATTATATATATTATATTATATATGTATATATGTACATATAAATTTCAGAACAGAAAGTACTAGTTATCCGACTATTATATATATATATATATATATATATATATATATATATATATAACAATTGATAAATTATTGGAGTTTTTCGGCTTTTATATGAATTATTTACAAATATCAAGTTAGTATGTATGTAATTGCAGAGTAAGGGGGGATGTAAACATTGCTGTCTACAAATTACAAAGCAAATCATACGAAAATTATATATATATATATATATATATATATATATATATATATATATATATATATATATAGATAGATAGATAGATAGATAGATAATTATTAATTTATGTTCCACAATTATCAGAAAAAATTAAATACACTTTCAAAAATATGATGTAGCTACAACATATAAACTTAGTAATACTAATAGACATCTATTTTCAAAACTAAAACCTAAAATAGCAAAAATTCGAGAAACACATATTATCTCTAAAATACCATGTCGCGATTACGATAGTTACTACATAGGCCAAACTAAACAATATTTATACAAAAGAATACAAGCCCACAAATACTCTAAAACAGACAAACCTGCTTTATTTACACACAAACTACAAAGCGATCACCATTTCGATTTTGCAAACACACAGATAATTGATAAAGAACAACACACAATGAAAAGGAAAATTAAATAAATGATTAGTATTAAACATGAAAAAAATTCAATTAACAACAGAATTAATATAAAAAATTTAAGGAGTATATACTACAACCTAATTATGTAACGATCTGGAATTATATCTGCATAATATATGTTGCTGTTATATAAATATTTATCTTATGTTTTATTTAAATATCTGTACATTTGCATATCATGCTGACAGTTCCGTGTTTGGATCCCTGACTGGTCCTCCGGGTAGGTTTTCGTGGTTTTCCTTCTCTTTTATGGCGAATACCGACAGCTTAACATCTTAAGCCGCTCCACGGCCGCATACATGATAATAACTCATGCCATTTCCCGTTTTTGTTGTCTAACTATTTTTTGAATACTAAGCCATGATTTATTATTATTAAACTGGATGTATCTTCGAATAATTTTATCCATGACAACTACAAATATGTAAGTATGACATTAATATACTGTCATTCATATTTTAAATTCTTTGAGAAAGGCATTTAAATATAATATGCATTTTTAAGTAAAACCAGACCTTAAATCGCGAATTAATCAAATATACTATATATATATATATATGTATATATATATATATATATTATATATAGTAAATTCAATCAGTTGGCGATTTAAGGTCTGGCTTTACTTTAAAGTATATATATATTTAAAACAACCATACACGTTTCGGCAAAGATGCCTTTATCAAGGATATAATATATATATATATATGTATATATATATATATATATATATATATATATATATATATATATATATATATATATATGTATATATATATCATTTGAATCAATGTATCAAATAAAACGATTTATTGCTACGTAACGTTTCGAAACTGTATTTGCTTCTTTATCAGACCTAATAAAATATTTACAGATTAGCCATACAAATATAATATAAAAATGTTCTTACATTAGCAACTAACAAATTCTTAAGCGATCTTATAATGAAAATATATATAATATATATATATATATATATATATATATATATATATATATATATATATATATTTATATATATGATTTCACTGTTAATAAAAACAGAATTTGGGTCAATGTATAATCAAATAAAATGATTTGTTGCTAGGTAGCGTTTCCAAACTATATTTGTTTCTTCATCAGACCTGATAAAACATTTACAAATTGTCCATGTACTATGCAAATGTACTTACATTAGCAATTAACAAATTACAAAGCAATTTCATACATCGGAACATGTAAGATTGTTTTAAATATATACATATCAAAATAAAACAGACCTTAAATCGCCGACTAATTTAATCTACTATAATATACAAAGGTCAAGAAATAATTATATATAAATATATATCTGCCATATATGGTTTTTGTAGCCCTTGTCGCTTATCGAGTCTGTTTTCGAATGTATGCACATTCGGTTTCAAGCATTATCGTGTCCACAGAGTTCCAGGACATCAAACTTTTACAATGCAAATTTGTGTTTTTTTTAATTGCTATTAAACATATTTAATTGGAATGCACTTTTTACGCTTTACAATAGTTGGTTTTTGTAAATATAACTAAGATATGCTTTTAATTAATATATTCATTCATTCTATGAAGTTGCTTTGTAATTTGTTAATTGCTAATGTAAGTACATTTCTGTAGTTTACTGTACATGAGTAATTTGTAAATGTTTTATCAGGTCTGATGAAGAAAGAAATATAGTTTCGAAACGTTACGTAGCAACAAATCGTTCTATTTGATGATACATTGACCCAAATTCTGTTTTTATTAACAGCGAAATCCTATACATATTAGTGTAAACTTGATCCAGCATTTTACACTCAAGGACTAACTATTATATATATATATATATATATATATATATATATATATATATACATAATGCTATGGATTTTTCTCTGCAACATTTAGTGAACATTTAGTGAAAAATATTAATTTTGCTTTAATTATCATTTTCGATAACTTTGTATGTTGTATGAACATTGATGTTAGTTTGACTTGATTTATTTTGAGATGTGGTGGGATGTCGGTTCCCATTTCCGTTTTGAGACACATCTAGATAACCGAGTAAGGTGTTTGCATATTTGTAGATAAACTTTTTATCTATTAATTTCAAATTAATTACGGTTTTTGTTTTTGAATTCATAGTGGTTGTTTGCTTTACTCATTATCGAATTTATACGAGGTTGTTGACTTCGTGATTTTGATTTAATTAAATTTTACTCGAGGTGGGTGTCTCATGTATTGAAAAAAATATATTTTTTCGTAATTTAAATTTTTATTATATTAATATCTCTTTATTGTATGCATTTTATTGTATTATTGTTTGTATGAACTTCTATATTTAATATTAATAGTTGTATTAGATGACAAAGATAAAAATTTTAAAAATACTTTTGTATTATACAAATTGGTGTGGTTTTTACCCACTCATGTATGTTTCAAATTATTTTGTTATATACGCATTCGGTTCGCCCGACAAGTAGTGAAGACACGATAATACAGTTTTTTATAGATATGGTTGTTACCGTCTATAGAAACACGTTGCTTAGTTCGGCAGTTATTATGTAGACAGCGCTAAATGTTCTTTCACGCTCTGTCTTAATAATTTCTGGTTGATAGCAAGGTAGATATGTTTGGTTGAATGTATCTCTTCTCCAGCAGGGGCGTAACGACGATCCGGTAGAAAGGTAAAATACGTATCTGCGTCTCTGGAGAGGAGATACATTCACAAATATATAACTTGTATTGTGTTCTTCACACCCCATTTTTAATAATATTTTATATTATTAAAAATACTTCTGAATTATAGATAATATTTATGTTAAAGATGTTTGAATTTATTAAGAATTTTGTTAAGAAAATATTTAAGTATGAATGAGTATAAGGGGATCCTTCAGGTCTTCTGGATGTAAGTTTTTTTTAAATTATTTCGAACAAGGTTAATGAGATAAATAAGGGTTATGGAAATTACGATAATTAAATAAAAGTTTATGGTACAAGAGGATTAATTGATGGGAAACGATAGTGATTAAGGATATACAAATATGATTTTTGATTTTGATGATTGCATTATTATATGAAATGATTTGTTGGTTATGATGATTAATTATTGCATTTTTTACAAGTATTATTTTTCTTTTATCTATGAAATCCATGGGAGTGACACATGTCCAGGAAGTTGAGAGAGCTCAACTATTTCGCCGGCTACTGTTGCTCTGGAGTGCTCCCTCGGCTATGATGTATGGTTCGAGCCTAGTTATTATGTCAACAGCCAAACTGACATAAGCTTTATTATTATTTATATGTCAACTGTAAATATGACATAAATAATTTATTTAAATGTCAAAGCACAAATGACATGAGTTATTAATTAAAAATGTCGGAATATAATATGACATATTGCTGATATAATTTTGAAGATGGAATTGCTGTTATGGAAAGAAGATAGAAATTATAGGAGTGCTCTGTAACCGTTCGCTCCACTGCTGCATGTTGACCATGATGTTCCAGCATGACGTTATGCGACAGCTGAGTGCGGGGATCGATCTAGACAGAGTGCGATACTGTCTATGGTGTGACGATTGCGATGGAATTTATGATGAACAAGATTTAGACATGTCCTGGCTTTTCCATCATAAATTCTAGGGGAAATGCTATGGATTTTTTCCTGCAACATTTAGTGAACATTTAGTGAAAAATATTAATTTTGCTTTAATTATCATTTTCGATAACTTTGTATGTTGTATGAACATTTATGTTAGTTTGACTTGATTTATTTTGAGATGTGGTGGGATCTCGGTTCCCATATCCGTTTTGAGACACATCTAGATACCCGAGTAAGGTGTTTGCCTATTTGTAGATAATCTTTTTATCTATTAATTTCAAATTAATTACGGTTTATGTTTTTGAATTCATAGTGGTTGTTTGCTTTACTCATTATCGAATTTATACGAGGTTGTTGACTTCGTGATTTTGATTTAATTAAATTTTACTCGAGGTGTGTGTCTCATGTATTGAGAAAAAATATATTTTTTCGTAAGTAAAATTTTTATTATATTAATATCTCTTTATTGTATGCATTTTATTGTATTATTGTTTGTATGAACTTCTATATTTAATATTAATAGTTGTATTAGATGACAGAGAATGTATTTTAAAAATTTCTAAGTAAAAAAGTTTCTTTGACGATAAAATTTTGCACGTTGGTGTCAAGGGCATATAGTTTTTGTACATGTGGTATCTCACACATGCGTAGAGGTTAGAAGGGTCTGTCACATTTTGTTGTTTACATTTTATATTGTTGGAGAAATTTAGAACACTTCTTTGTAATTTATTAGTTGTAATTTTTGATCGTAGTAATTAAGGTGTTTTGATTATATGGCCTAGTCAATACTCATATAATATTTTTGCCTTAACAATATTGATTATTCTTGCAATATTGGTCTTTATATTTTATAAAGACATTTTTTTTCTTTTTTTTACCATTGTAATAAAATTCCATTTAATTTCATTGTGTATTTGAATTCTACCTTTTTCTTTTGTGCTTCTAAATAACTCAAAGACTTTATTAAATATTTTCTCAAACAAGATTTGAGTGGTGCCCTTATAAGAATAGTTAACTAACATTATTGTGTTTTCCACGTTTTCCATTGGAAACCCGGAGAGGAAAGCAGTCCCATTTAAAGCAAGTTACCGACTGAGTTTTTAAGCTGGACAGAGTTGGTGTGAATAGTGATTCATTCAAGCTCGAACTCACTATTCATAGCAATATGTATATATGTATAAGAAAAAATACTTACTGTGTTCCGGTCTTACTCAGTGTTCTATATATTTTAGAGCAATATAACTACTTAATTTCTTTTAATAGTCGGTTCCAGAAAAACTTAAAAATCATCACTATCATACATACTAATAAAAGAATTAAAAAAAAAACAGATGAATAAATTTAATGGATGAATTAATTCTATATATGTACACTGATATTTATGCAACCTGAGTAAAATATGTGTTAGTAAAGTTGCATATATGAATTGTGTCTTAATTTTACACACAATTTAGTTATTAGAATTTAAAATATACATTATTTGAACATAAAACGTTGCCTTTTAATTAATATTTAGATGATATGAAAGGCGAGTTTGTGAAACAACTTGTTAAAAATCAAATTTAAGAAGTGATATTGAAATAATAGTAATATTTTGGCCTTTAATAACTTCGCACCTGTACCTGTAATTAATGCTTCTTTCGCGTCCGGTATTCCGGTCATGAAAAGCAGGTATTCCGTCTTGAACTCAGCTGGTATGGATATATGTGAACAGGTATTGTAGACTAAGGGACTGGCAGCAATGAGATTAGTTTGGAGAATATATTAGCTTCTACTAGGTTAAATTAGTTATATGATCCAAGGTAAATGTAGATATTTATATTATAAATAGCAACTTTCCTATGTAGTAATCTTTTTACAAACAGTTTTGTTTTCTTTGTAGCCTTTGATGTATTACCAAAATGTTTTTTTTAGAAAGACTAAGTCCAATAATGGAGAATAAAAATAATAAAACCTTTTCTAGGCTCAGCTGTCTTCGTTTTCACAGGTTATGTTTATTATATTGATATGAATAGTAGTTTTAATACATTATTTACTCAATAACTGTCCTTTATAAAAAATTAAAGGTTTTAATTTAACGAAGCGTGAGTTCTATATCAAACGATGAAAAATTCTTTTATAAACAACATTATTTTTTAATCCATGGTAACGCCCGGAAGTTCGTAGAAATTACTAATTTCATTTTACATTTCTAATTAATTTAGCCGGAAATTTTAATATTTTTCTTTTTGAATATTACTTTCTGATTTTATTCTATATTACCATTCTCTTTTTCTTCGTATTTAAATGCCAAATATTATATTATATCACTTTGTCCCTAATTAGTAGGGCTGGGCGATACAGACGTTTTCGGTATCAGGTACCGATACCAATCGAGGTATCGATACTTACCGATGTATCTGGTCTGTGGACGGTATCGATCCTGAGTACCGGAATCGGTAAAGTATCGATAGGTATCGATGCTTTGGAATCGATACCTTGGAATTGATACCTTGGAATCGATGCCTTGGAACCGATACCTTGGAATCGATACCTTGGAATCAATACTTTGGAATCGATACTTTGGAATCGATACCTTAATTCGATACCTAGATATCAATATTCATAACCCGTTTTCTAGGTGTTGATTGTTTGATATCGGTTTCAAGAGATATAAAATTAATTTACCGATTCTACCATAACTACGGTATGAAATTTGCAATATTGTGGGATTTTCTTTTGTAATAATTATAGTTATGTCATAATAAGGACATTTGCTACACACAATAATAACATCCTTTTAAATATATATTATATAATATATATAATGCATATATACTTAAAAATTCTTTACTAAAAAAGTTATTGCATCCTTTATGTACATTTAAAAAAAAACACGAAGGTAAGCTATCCGATACATGGCTACCCGATACATCGCTAACTCGATACATCGATACTAAGCGAGTACTGGAATCGGTAAGGTATCGATAGGTATCGATACTTTGGAATCGATACCTTGGAATTGATACCTTGGAATCGATGCCTTGGAACCGATACCTTGGAATCGATACCTTGGAATCTATACTTTGGAGTCGATACCTTGGAATCGATACCTTGATTCGATACCTAGGAATCAGTATTCCTAACCCGTTTTCTAGGTATCGTTTGTTTGATATCGGTTTCAAGAGATATAAAATTAATTTATCGATTCCACCATATCTCCGGTATGAAATTTGCAATATTGTGATATTTTTTTTGTAATAATTATAGTTATTATGTTTATGTTATAATATGGATATTTGCTACGCATAATATAAAATTCAACAACATCCTTTGAAATATATACTATATAATATATATAATGCTATATATACTTAAAAATTCTTTACTTAAAAAGTTATTGCATCTTTTATGTACATTTAAAAAAATGCATAAAGGTAAGCTACCCGATAACATGGCTACCCGATACATCGCTACCCGATAGATCGATACTTAGCGAGTACTGGAATCGGTAAAGTATCAATAGGTATCGATGCTTTGGAATCGATACCTTGGAATCGATACCTTGGAATCGATACCTTGGAACCGATACCTTGGAATCGATACCTTGGAATCGATACCTTGGAACCGATACCTTGGAATCGATACCTTGGAATCGATACCTTGGAATCGATACCTTGGAATCGATACTTTGGAATCGATACCTTAATTCGATACCTAGAAATCAATATTCATAACCCGTTTTCTAGGTGTTGATTGTTTGATATCGGTTTCAAGAGATATAAAATTAATTTACCGATTCTACCATAACTACGGTATGATATTTGCAATATTGTGAGATTTTTTTTTGTAATAATTATAGTTATGTCATAATAAGGATATTTGCTACACACAATAATAACATCCTTTTAAATATATATTATATAATATATATAATGCATATATACGTAAAACTTCTTTACTTAAAAAGTTATTGCATCCTTTATGTACATTTAAAAAATGCACGAAAGTAAGCTATCCGATACATGGCTACTCGATACATCGCTACCAGATACATCGCTAACCCGATACATCGATACTTAGCGAGTACTGGAATCGGTAAGGTATCGATAGGGATCGATGCTTTGGAATCGATACCTTGAATCGATACCTTGGAATCGATACTTTGGAATCGATACCTTGGAATCGGTACCTTGATTCGATACCTAGGAATCAGTATTCATAACCCATTTTCTAGGTATCGTTTGTTTGATATCGGTTTCAAGAGATATAAAATTAATTTATCGATTCTACCATATCTACGGTATGAAATTTGCAATATTGTGATATTTTTTTTGTAATAATTATAGTTATTATGTTTATGTTATAATATGGATATTTTCTATGCATAATATAAAATTCAACAACATCCTTTGAAATATATACTATATACATAATATATATAATGCTATATATACTTAAAAATTCTTTACCTAAAAAGTTATTGCATCTTTTATGTACATTTAAAAAAATGCATAAAGGTAAGCTACCCGATACATGGCTACCCGATACATCGCTATCGATAGATCGATACTTAGCGAGTACTGGAATCGGTAAAGTATCGATAGGTATCGATGCTTTGGAATCGATACCTTGGAATCGATACCTTCGTTATATGAGGTATCGGGTACCCGATACCAGTTATGGTATCGGATATTGGACGATGTATCGATACTTCGCCCAGTCCTACTAATTAGACTAGGTCACGTGTTCATAATGTATTTTACATTGCGTTTATAAGGGTCAATCAAAAGTCATTATACAATAGTGGTCATAAAACATTATTTTAATAATCGTAATTAGTCTTTAAGTTCTTCATTTTACCCGATAAATAAATAAATTGAAGTCTGAAATAACAAAATATAATAAATTTGTAAATAGAAAATAATTAAATTCTGTATCAGAATAGAAAAACTAATTAAGATTTTACAATTAAGTTACATATATTACTCATATAATACAGAGTTGATGTTGTTTTGAATATTGTTCCATATTACTTGTATACTGTGCCTGAATGTTATTTTAGGGTCATCACTGCCCCACTACATAACCCCCGTGACTAACCGCGAAAATTGGATGGAGAATAATTTTTCCGCTTTTAGGAAATGTGCCAAGAAGTAAATTTATTGACTGTATATGTATATTTGTTGTAGAATAATTCATCTTATTAAATATTTGTATATATAAATTGATAGATAAAAATGTAACTTAACTTATTAACTCTTTTTTTTATAAATAATTATTCAAAATAGAAATGCTTATAAGCTTTAAATCTTTATTAACTATGTGGCTTTTCTTAACTTCAAACTTTTATTAACTGTGTAAATGAATAATTCTTTTAAATATTTTATTTATAGATATTTGTGTTTAATTTATTTTGTTTCACACTTTAGTATGTGCTTATCATATTTAATTTATTATTTAATTTTTATTTTTTAATTTACGATGTGACATACCATTCTTTCATTTCAAATTATACTATCTTATTTATATAAAATAATTTATCTTTAATTAAATATAACTGTGACTTGTATGCAAATATTGTATACTAGACTTAAGTTTTGTTTATATGATATTCCATGGACCCTTGCTTCTGAATCCTTTAACTGTAAACTTCATTGCTGGTTTTGAGATTTAATCGTCTCTTCTAGTTTTAAACGGTATTTGATGTCGTTTATCTCCATTTGTTCTTTTAGAGCCCTCTGTTGGGCCGCTAACTCTTTCATTTCCATTTTGATATCTAATTTAAATTTCCCTAGTTGTTTATTTGTATTTAGTTGATTAATTCTAATTTTCGAGCATTTTGTTCCATTTTTTTCATTCATATTTCGCTTATTTTCTTCCATTTTTTCCATTAGGAGATTTAACATGGCATATCTCCGTTATCTAATAAAATAAGAATTTTAAGTTTGGGTCATCTTATATACACCTAATGTTCTTTAAACTGAGTTTAATATTCTCATAATTTCACGTCCGGTTTAAACGAAAACGATCCCAACTTTTATATTTTGAATAGCACTCTGTATATTTTCCTCAAAATTTGAATTCTACGAAAAATTCTCTTTTCCATAGAGTATTACACTTTGTATTTAGACTTCAAAACACAGGTGAAATTGCATTTGAATTATTCTAAAATTGGGATAGCAGTAAATTATGTAAAGTATGTTCATTAATTCTTATTTGAATTTAAAGTAGCAAAAATGCACTTCCCAAGAATGCATTTTTAAGATCTCTGTTAGAAAAAATATTCTTTTAGCCAATAGTAATTTACAAACATTTTATTGAAAGTCAAATAACGAAAAATAATGTTAAATTAATCACAAAAAATATTATACTTATTAATTTTATTTATACAAGAACGGTATTTATGAATCTCTTAGTGGCACCAAACTTGAACCGTGAGTGCCAGAAAAGATGCTAAAGAAAGTGTTCAAAATGTTGTCCATTTGCTTCAATGCAACATTTCGCTCGGTGCAACAGTTCACCAGAGTTAACACTTATTAATAACTCGGCATTAAGGACTGGGCGTTCATTCTTAATTCTATATTTTAAGTCTTCTAAATGTGTAAGGGACGTGTGGTATACCCTATCCTTCAAATATCTCCATATAAAATAATCTAACGGTGTTAGATCGGGTGATCTTTCAGACAATTTTATTGGTCCATGTGTGCGTTAACCAGATTTCCCTAATAGGTAAATTAGGGAAATCTGGTTAACATAATCAGTCACAATTATAGAATTGTGACCGAGTGCCCCATCATGCTGAAAATACATATTGGCACGTATATTCAGCGGAACATTTTCAAGAAAATCTGGAAATTCGCCCTGAAGGAATTCTAAATATGCTTCACCAGTTAAGGTTCCTTAATAAAACTTTGGTCCCATAAGGTACGCGTCGATCATGCGGCACCATACATTAATTCCCAAAATTCTCTAAACGTTGGTCTCTCTCATCCAATGAGGATTTTCTGCAGACCAATAATAGCAATTGTGTCGATTTACGGTTCCATTATTATGAAAGCGGCTCTCATCTGTCCATAATATTTAGTTAATAATACCATCTTCGCGGGCAGACGCTATGCAAGAAACAACAGTCTTCTGTTATAATCTCCTGGTTCTAATACTTGATGCAGGTGAATTTTGAAAGGCCTGAATTTGGCGGATTTTAGGATTTGTTGAATAGAGGAACGAGAGGTTTCTTCTATTCAAAGGGTTACCTCTGGTGAACTTTTGCATCGCATTCTGCTTCAATTTCTCGAATCGAAATAAGCGGATTATTAAGCACACTTCCCAAAACACCAGCACTGTGCTCTTCATCAGTAGCAGTCTTTCTTTTAAAAACGATTTTTTTCTTTGAAAAGGCACAATATAACTCTAAATTTGAAGCCAGACGTGTAAAATACACAGCACTTGGCCTACGTCTGTCAGGATACGGCTCTGCGTAAATACAGAAAGCATCACGCCTGTTTTTTCTACATTCCCCATAAATGAGGATCATATTCAATTCCTCCTCATTTGTAAAATCGTCGTTATTCATTTTAAATACAACTTTGTTTAAAGCAACTTTGCAAATTTTAATACCTTATGAACTGTCAAAGTTAACAAACAAATAAAGTCAAATTTTACTTTAGTTTCCATTCCAAATTGTTGAATATTTAAAATGCAATTTCACCTTTGTTTTGAAGTCTAAATACAAAGTCTAATCCTTCGATGGAAACAGTATTGTGTAAAATTCAAATTTTGAGGGAAATATACAGGGTGCTATTTAAAATAAAAAAGTTACGGTCGTTTTCGGTAAACCGGAAGCGAAAGAATATGAATATTAGGCTCAACTTAAAGAACATTAGGTAATTTTTATTTTATTAGATAACGGAGGTACGCCATTGGAACAACATAACTGAGACACCCGGTATATATATATATATATATATATATATATATATATATATATATATATAATTTACATATTCATATAATTTACAACGCGAGTTAACCGCTAATTAAAGAATTATTTTTCCTGACTGGATCTAAAATGTAATTTATTGAGGACATTATTTATTCAGGTACCTTAATTTTGTCGATATTTTAAATGCGCCAAGAAATTAATTATAGTAAATTATTGAAGATTTACGTAAATTGGTAATGGACATTCAAATAAATTGAGTATATAAATGGGCGATTACAAGGTATAATTTTATATTTTTTTATAAATTATCTTTTTCCCAAACGTTCGTGCTTCAACGTTTAAGCCCTTTCAATGAATATCTTTGAGTTACAAATGACTATACATTAGTAGATTTTTATTATAAAATTATAATAAAATAATCAAATATGTTAATATATCAAAATATAAAACATATTCACATTTGTATAACAAAAAATCTATTATATAAATGTATGTAGGGTTGTGTATATAGAAAGCCATTTAGCATTCCGAAAATATATTCTACATCAATTAAATAATTAAAATTTGATATTTGGATCGTAGAAGATTGGTGAGATCATTTTATATATAATTTTAGTGGAAAATGAAAAATACATATAACAGAAAGTAAAAGCAGAGTTAAATGAACGTGTGATTAGTGTTAATCCCATATTAAATTTGATCGGTAATAAGCCATTCAATTGACATAATATACAAACAGTTCAACAACTAGAGTTTTGCACATCTCTGTGTTAAATGACAGTTGATATATCGCTGGGAGGATTGAACAATCATACCCGTGATAATTGCGTTTCCCTGTTTCAGGATTTTTTCCCGAAATGAAATGCGACAGGAGGGAAAATATACGGTCCCCGTAATATTTTACGTCAGCCCATGCAATATGTAACGGCGTCATGGTTGACTTGGGACTTTTGAAATATGTTGCGTACGTTTGGTTTTATCGGCCGAGATGTGAAAATAAATTTACAGAATAATTTGTACGAATTTACAAGTCTCATGGAAGTAGAAAAAGGAATGGTAAATGTTGTTTTAAAACTAATACATACATAATTTCATACATAAAAATATTTAGCATAATGATTTAGTAAAATATTTAAAAATTTTTAATTGTTTTGAAGTTTGAAACATCAAAAAGTAGTATATTGCGGTTATCAAGAATCTGACTTACCAGGCGTTTAGGTTAAATTTTCATCTATTAATTATACTTGTAAAATTTTAAACTATAAAATATATATTCATAAAAAAACAATATCTTAGAAATAGAACACACCGTAAATTTTTAATTACGTACTTGTGCTAAAATTATTTGTGTACGTTTGTTTTCAGAGTATGCCATGGATTAAATCAATTATGTCTTAGATTGATTAAGTGATCTAACCTACATTTCGTCTTATTAGTATAGTAAATAGTAATAGGTTAAATCGTAACTTGTCAATTTGATTTATGATTATTTACAAATGACACTCCGTCAATTCTTTAAGCTCAGACGTGACTTATATGTCTATCTCAGTCGTTCACGGCCTACCTAGGATACAAATTTTGTGGCTCGCTTGATATATTGGTCGAAATAAATTTGATTTGAAAGTACTTACTATAGAATCTTCCTATTATACATTACCTGCCTGATAACCTAGTGGTAACAAATTGGCTTATTATGCCGGGAGTCCCGAGATCAGATCCTATCAGATCAGATTTCTTTCTCGTTTAAGTTGAAGACCGACAGCTAACCATCCTAAATCACTCCACGGGTTCGGCCATAATAACTCATGGTCTATCAATGCCTGTAATTGGCGTTAACCTGTTGAGGGATGCTGAGGCATGAATTATTATTATTATTATTTATTTATATAATTATCTTAATTAAATTAATAGAGCAGAATACCAAGAATAGATCAAACAAAAATATTAGCTAAGAATCTAATCTAATATAATCAAATAAATATACTAAATTAAAGTAAGTTAGTATACTTAATCTGACGTAAGCACAACTAACGGAAACTTAACAAAAACACAGTTGTATACTCTTGGTTGTGATATTAATTGAATTAGATGAATTTAGAAATTTTACATAAGTTGAACTAAATGGATTTACGTCACAGGAAGTGAATTAAATCCCCTGAGCACCCGACTAATAGGGATATTGAAGCCATATACCACAGGATGCAACAGTAATGCAAATAACTCTTCACTTCACGATTCTAAATTGGTACACGAACCCGAAATATAGGTAGAAGAATAGAACAATAACTCAAATGATTTAAACACTTAAAGCCCAACTTAAGATAATTTATTTAAAGAATTGAAGATAATGATTGAAAATTTACCAAATTCAAACGTTATGATAAGTATAGCTAGGATCCATCAATATTTAATTTCAATAAATTTGGACAAATAAATATCATAAAACAGATTGCCGTTAATAATTGATATAAGGGTGATTAATTGATAATTTACTCAGTAAACAACAACACAAAAAGTTATTGAAACGATATATCGCATTATTTAAAAACAAAAGAAATAAGTTACTTAAGAAATATGATTTAGATATTGCAAAACTGTCCACGAAAAAAGAGTTCAAATAAAAATGAAAATATTAAGCAGCTAAAGAATACATATCTCTATTCTACTATTAACAAATACGCAATTAAGCAACATTTAAACTAAAAACAATACTGTAAAATCAACTAGGCTTCGAAAGAAGCATTAACTTTTCTTTTGGTAACGCATTAGTATTTGTACATTTGTTACGTTTGTACACATTTGTACCTCACTGATCATCGTTTTAGTAGCTGCATTCGTTTAAATTGTCATTTAATCCACTGCACTTATTTGTGTCTTCTTCAATGTGCATTTAATAATTTTCCAGTATACTTCTATACGAAATTATAAAATATTTGGAGGATTAGTAATTTTGATTCTAATTAGTATATTTTCAACATCCAACGTCTACGTGGGGTGAGTGAGATAGACTTCGCTTAGATTAAGTATAACACTGACATCCAGAAGATTATAAGTGTGAGTCTATTGGAACGTCGATGGGACTGTCCTCCTCAGAACAAGAGCAAGGACAGTCAGATTCTTGAAGTACATCTATGCCTGAAATAAGGGCGATCGAAAAATACATTTGGAGTATAGATCCATATGGCCTTGAGACGTGAATAACTAACTTAGAAAAGTCATTTGAAGTATGGTGTTGAAGAAGGAGATTCGAATGATGAAATGTTAAAGAATGCTAAGAAATCAGGAAATCAGAAGAGATGGCATAGATGACTAGACCTTATATACTGACATCATGAATTTGTTGTAAATACAAAAGAGAGTAAGGGAAGTGGGTAGAGGGGAAGTATGACAATATAATACAGACGTTAGTATATGATGACAAATTGACAGATGACAGCGATAGATAGAGTGTTTCAAACTTTTCTACAGATTGCATGGAGAGTAAGTATAAGTAAAAAAATTTAGTACAACCATGTGAATACAACAAAACTTCGCGCTTTGAATCAAAGTAGAACTTTTTACAAGATAATTTCTGTGGATCAGAAAACGTCAAATAGACAAGAAAAATCGTCGAAGAAAAGGAAATGAATATGCGAGAGAGAGAGAGAGAGAAAAATGAAAAAGATTAACCAATTCACGATTAAAGAACATTCACACGACGTTGGAGCGATGAGCCGGGGTGTTGTCGAAAAGACATATTTCTGACCTCGAGCTAGGACTAATATTTTCGAGAGTTTCAACAACTCTGACTGAGCACTCCTCGCTATATTACTTGGTGGTTACTGCTTTCTGTGTTTCCAGTACCCATTTCTTCTTAACGGACCGAGATTTCCAAGATGTTTCATTTTTAGTTCTTGAGCATGTGTCATTAAATGTTACGGATTTACGCTTTATAAATTCCCAGATATTCTTCTATCTTGGGGTAACAACAACACACAAAACTACTCTGAATCAATGTAAACGTCCTTACAAGTTAATTTTTAGTATGACACGATGTCAAATATAGTAGAGACGTCATCGAAGAAAAGAAAAAGAGTACCAAAGCAAGACATGAAAAAGATCAAGAGATGATTGTAAAACGTACGAATATATACAAGAATGAACATTAAATTTTAGTGTATTCATTAATACGAATACTGAAATTCTTTTGGATTAACTTGTAATTATAGGGGATTTTAATATTATGTCTCCTAACGATTGTACTATGGATGAGAATAAGTCAAAATCCTCTTACCTTTTACATAATCTCTTCGCCTACTTCAATATAATACCATCATGCGTGTGAACGATAAGATGCTGGATTTAGTATTGTCCAACTTTATTTATTAATTATAACCACATGTGTCAGAGGACCTTCATAATCCAGCTTTTTACAATGAATTTCTTTGTCATATTCCTCCTGTGTCAACCATGGTCCCTACCAATAATCATTTAGAGAAGGCTAACTGTCACAGACTTTACTCTAAAATTCTTGCTCTAGACTAGCGCTTCTTAGATAATTTTTCAATGAAAATTCTGCGGTAGATATGGTCTATATAGATTTACTATAACTTGGATTCATGTGTTCCTTATACCTCTCATGGTTCAAAGGGAACTGTTATTCTCCATGGTTCACATCATCTATAAAATGGGTGTTGTAGTTGAAATCATGTTGCCATCGCAATTGATTGTTCAGAAACAATTACTTCAGGCTTCGCTTTCAATGTTCGACAGATTCGACGGATAAGCCTGGGGGATCTCCATCTTGGCGGAGATTTATCAGGCTTATCAAGTTTATGTTGGAAGCGTTTAGCATGTCTTGATAGATGATACTAGATCATTTTGGCATTTTATAAAATTCAAATATAACTTCTCAAGAATTCCAGAAGAGGTTTATCATGATAACAAAGATTTTAATAATCCTCAACAAACTGTTGATACCTTTGAATCTGTTTTTTTTCTGGTGGTTTCCTACCAAAAGATGATGCCTTTATTATATCCTATGAGCAAACTCAGTTACCGCCTTAATCATACTCAACATAGAAGAGAATGAGGTATTGAAGCATTTAAGAAAAATGGAGAACTTTAGTACTACTGCACATGATCGCATTCGCAATTTCATTATGTGAGATTGTGCTTGGATCTTTGAAAAACCATTACCTAATTATTTTAAATTATTAAACATCAGTTTTTTCTTGATGCCAAGAAAATTAATAGTGTTAATAGTGAAAGTTGATAATTTTAGGTCAATAACAATGCTATCTAATTTTGTGAGAGCTTTCGAAGCATCTATGAGAACGTATCCAACAGTATTAAGCCATTTTTATTATGTAACCAATATGGGTTTATGCGTAAAAAATCACAGATTATGAATCGTGCAACTTTGTCTCAAGACTTATGTGAAATAATTGAAAAAGTCGATGTTATTTGCACCGCTTTTTCACATGCTTGTAACACTTTAAATCATAGTATTCTGATATCAAAGATGAGCATATGGGATTCTAGTAGATCTTTATCCAAGCTTATGAACTCGTATCTTTAGAACCGACCCAATTACATCTGCTATAATGGCTTCTAATCGGAGACATATTTAAATGTTTGGAGTGCCGCAGAAGTCTAACCATTTTTTGTTTAACATATCTATCAACAAATTAACAACTTCTATCAAACACGCAGTATGAGCTTGTGCTAATGATATTGATATGATGCACATGATCCTTCAAGCGAATCTAATATTATTAATGAGTGGTGCTAGAGGAATACCCAGAAGTTGAGCATTGAAAAATACTGTTTTACATCTTTTATTAGGAGGCTTGCCAGAATTTATTATAACTATTCTATCAACAATATTGCTGTCCAGCGTAAGACCTGCACTCATCAGTAACTACGTCCACTTACCAAACTATGGGATTCATTATCTGGATTAACAAAGACTTCAGTAATATTGCACCTCCCAAATCCATTTTTATGCCCTGATAGCAAGCTGGAATGTCTTATAACCTATACATGATACATATTGTCATGGATTTTTCCATGGACAAGAAAGAAAAATAACAGAATTATTTTGAACTTTATTTGAAGAACATTTATTAATATATATACTTTATTTTGGTGTTTATATTGTATTTCAGACGGGGAACGATAAATTTAAATTTAATTGTAATTTTATTGTAATGTATAATTTTTGTACACGTTTGTAGGTTGAACGAGTGTGGATTGATGTTTGTTGTACGCGCCAAATCGAAGATATGATCAAATGTATATAGTTATATATTTTATTCTTAGGTCGCCGGTTTGATTTATATTTTATTAGGTGTGAGAAGCTGGCTGCTTCTAGGAAATTCATCTGGAGAGATTCGATAGAGGTGTTCAAGTTTGGTTGTGTTTTTTGATAAATTAAATAAAACTTAATTTTATTTAATTCTTTTGATAGCTACGGTGTGTTTTGATTGAGTTGTTGTTCTTTAAGTTCATTACGTATATTTTGATGTGTTAAATTTGATATTTTGAATTCTAATCTGATATATTGATAGATATAGTTATAATTATTATTCGATTGATATTTGAAGCTTCTTAAATTGATAAATTTAATTTGTAATTGTATTGTAATCATTAGAAATATTTACGAAACGTATTAGTCTGTTTTTGAAGTTAGTTTTTTATGTTCATTTAATTGATATTAGTATATTAGATTGGCGGGAAAATTATTTTGTGACAAGCTGATATTTGTGCTTGGGTAATTTGAGTTGCGTGCGAAAAATAGAAAGTTCTATTTTGACGTTTGATATTTAGTGGGAATAAAGTAGTATATGACAGCTAATAAAGTTTGTTTATATTGTGTTTTGAATTATTGTTCGGGTTTCACTTTGAGTTTTTTTTTTTACTCTTATTCGAGTCATTATTTATAAGAGTTTTTTTCTCGTTCATTAAGACGCTATTTAGTCGAATTCTGCTTTATATTTGATAAAGTAGATTTTTTTTTTTGTTTTTTTTTAAGAAAATTATGTTTGTGTTGTTAATGGTAGTTTTATTTCTTGAGTTTAATTTGTATTATTTCTTCGTTTAAAACACGACTTTCGAAAGAAAAAACCCTGACGAGGAAGGAGTTCAAGGAAGGTGCCCACCTGACTGAGTGAAGTTCGGGGATATTGCTGTGCATTGTGAAGATAAGTCATTAAGAAAAATTAAGATAACAATTCAAAAGCACAATCCACTGCAATATGTTCAACGCAAATTCCTGAAGTACTTATCCCAAGAACGATGGTTTCTGTACATAACGTACTTTAGATTACTTCTTACTTCTTAATTGATACAAATTTGATTCCCTGACTAATGGAAGGAAGACAATTAGTTCAAATTTTATACCAAATATGATTACTAATAAAATTAATTCACCGGTTTTATTATCTCAGAGTGGCTTCCTAGTACCGGGATTGCTGATGATGCACTCGGCCAAGATCTTTAATTCGTTGGACTTGAATGTCTTTATTTGCAGATAACAATTTAACCTCACTATGTTAAGTTTTATCCTTTTTCTATGTATTATCATTATTTCGTTATTTATTGTCCGTCTTAGAATTTCTGTTGGGCAATATATTAAATATTATTATTATATTATTGTAGTGTAAAATGTTCAATACTATAAATGACATATTCTTGAAATTGTTTACAATTGTAATTCAAAATGTATGATTTGTGTAATAATTATATAATAATTAATAATAATATATAATAATTATATAATATTTCAGAGAATGACGTATTTGTAGGATGCCGGTTATTGATCGGAAAGAATGTTTTTACTGAAATGTAGCTTCGTTCAGGATCACATAAAGATTTCCATAGTTGGAACTAATAAAACTAATCTTAGTTTTTACGAGAATTATTGTATATACGTATATGGACCATTAAGAGAGATGAAAATTCTATTTCATAGTTAATTCAGAAAACTATTAAAGTATAAGTTTCTATTTTATTATCAGATTATCTGGGAATATTTCCATAATCGAGAAACCTAAAAGATTTTGCTAGAAATTGATTGAGAAATTTTATTTTTAGTAAAATAATATCTATGTAAATTTATAATAGCTTTTCAGTCAAAGATTCTTAATAATACAAATGCATGCTTTGTTTACATACAACTTGACTATCAATAATAATTAACCTCGTTTACGAACTCCGTAATTTCTAAAATTATGAGAAGTGTCTATGTATGTAAATATATACTGACTTTCAAAAGTATCCGAACACCCAGGGGATTCATCAATTTGTTGATCAAGTTTAATAAAATTTATACATAATATTTGTTTACTCAAACTTAAGAAATAACTAGGTATATTTTCAAACTCAAATATTAAAAAATAACAATGTTATTTAATAATGGGTGGGTCCGCCTCAGTTTCTTATGCATTCGATAACTATTCGAGGCATGCTTGAAATTAAATGGTTTATAGTATCCTGGGGAATACCATACCAGGCTTCTTGAATTTAGTGACGAAGGTAAAGTAGATTATTTGGTGGTTGGGGTAAATTACCAATCATATCCCACACATGTACGATTGGCGCAAGTCTGACGAGTCCCGATTCTGTCTGTGGGTCAACGATGGTTGTAGAAGAGTAAAACGATTTCGTGGAGAAGCCAGACATTTAGAATTTGCTTTGGAACGGCATACGACCCTTACATCGGAGATGATAGCATGGGGTGCGTTAACATACGGTAGCAGGCCATCTCTGGTTTTTATTGACAAATATTTGAATGTAAATGATTACATACGAAACATTCTCCAGCTTGTTGCACTTGCCATACCTACGAAGGTTAATTCAACAACTTTTCCAACAAGACAACGGACGTCCTAATATAGCAAGAATTACTACAAGTTTCTTACAAGAAAATAACGAGATCCTGCTACCATGGCCTTCTCGGTCCCTAGACTTATCACCAATCGAATATGTGTGGGATATAATTGGTACTCGACTGGGTAATTTACCCTAACCACCAATAAGCTACCTGACCGTCGACACCGAATTCAAGAAGCCTAGGATGACATTCCTCAGGATACCATAAATCATTAAATTTCAAACATACCCGTGAGGAGTTATCAGATGCATAAGAAACCGTGGGGTGGTAGACCCACCCATTATTAAGTAACATTATCTTCTAAAATTTCAATTTGAAATTTCAGTTTGATTAAAAAAATATTATGCATAAATTTCATTACAATTGATCGACTCCTACCTACTGTGTTCGAATTTTTTGGAAGTACTCATGTAGTTCGTTAAATATATATGTTGTTATTCATAACTTTTATGTATATTTGATATATTGGTTGTTTGTGTATATTAGATATATTAGACACATAGATTCGAAGTGGCCTACAATGTCTTGCCTTTTCTATATCCCAATACAGTTCACGTGGTGTCTTTTCTGTCATATAATCCATACAAAGTTTCATATAATATTTATGATTTCATAATATTCTTTTAGTGAACTTGCTAGTATTACAGCGAAAACCTACCAGTCTATGTATTGAATCTACCAATTCAATACACGATTATTTTGTATATAAACAAAAACATTTTTAGTAATATAAAATATTATTGATAAGGTATGGAACATAAGCTTTGAGAAAAAGTTTTGACGAGGAATGTTATTTACCAAAAATAATCCAAACTAGTTACCACTGGGTTAGAAATGATACTTGTTTGTTAGTTACTATGGTAACATGTTAGGTTTGTAAGAAATAGTTTTTAAAGATGTCAGACAAGATTGAAATACGAAAGTCTATACATAATTTAGTTGGACAAGTACCTAAAAGCGAGATTGTTAACATTTTTCGAGACCACAATATTGGACTCTCAACCATTTACCGTACAAATAAGGAATGTAAAGAAGGTATGCCATGCATAAATTTACCGATAAATGGACGACCTCCAGTTTTGGCCCCACATGAAGTAAACAGACTCATCCAACCTGCTCAAGGCAAAGTTGGAACGTCTACTAGCACTAGCACGTCTACTAGCACTTTAGGCCGTAGATTTGGAATTGCGCATAGAACTGTTGGCAGAATTTTGCCTAAAAATAGATTAGAATATCGAAAAAGAAGGAAGTGTCCCAAATACACCGCAACCCAGCTAGAGAAAATCCCCAGACGCTACCGAACATGAAGGCGTCAACATTTTATTGTTTTAGGCGATAATAAATATTTCACATTATCCAATTCGGAAATAAAGGGTAACGATGGTTTTTACACATCCAATATTGAAAATTGCCCTGACAACGTAAAATTCAAACCAAAAGCGAAATTTGCCGACAAGACTATGGTCTGGTGCGCTATTTCGCAAGCAGGAATTTCAAGACCTTACGTTGGGAGAGTTAGAGGTGAAGCTGTGGATGTAAAGGTCTATATTCACAAATGTCTATCTAAATTGATAAATTTCATTAATTCTCATCATCCAAATGATGATATAATATGGCCCGATATGGCTTCCTGCCATTATGCTAGAATCACTCAGAACTGGTTAACTGAATATAACGTGAATTATGTACCTAAGGAAGACGATCCCCCAACGTAACCCAGGCGGCCCATTGATTTATTTTGGGCACTACTGAGCAGGAAAGTTTATAACAAGGGCTGTAAAGCCCAAAATAGGGCACAGTTATGGGACAGAATATTCCAGAAGATCCGAGAAGTGGATAAAAACGTCGTCCAGAGAATGATGGAAGAATTATACCAACATTAGAGCCATTGAGGACCATGGGCGCTTATCAGGTTGTGAATTTAGTTTTTGTATGACGCAATAGTGTTTAATAATTTCCCAATGTTTATGTTTTATTAAAAATTTTACTACTAATCGATTTTTACCTTTGATTTTTTTCTCAAAACTTATGTTCCATACGTTAATATCAATTTTCAATTATATAAAATTTTATTAAAAATCGGGTGTGGAAAACACAATGCAAGTTCATATATTTGTGATAGAATCTCTCAAGAGGTGCAGACACAAAATCGTCAGTGTGCTACCACTGGAGAGATAGGTTCACAAAGACAATACCCTTGCTGATATATTCCTTGGTGATATATTCTTTCACAAACATTCTGATTTAATGCTGTGTTACTTTTATCGCGCGTTGATCTTATATTTATTCGTAATAGATAATTTCTATTACAAGTACTTATTTTAGAAAGAGTAAAATAATTCATTATCTAATCAGTTAAACGGTGGATTACACGTAATCAATGTTAATTCTAAATTGAATATAAATTGACGGTTCACAACACGCCAATAGTACAAACGAAGTGTATGCTCCGCCCGAAGAACGATAGCTGAGTGACAGTGTCCCGACTGTAACATCTGTTTCACCCCTTTCACTTTTTCGAAGTACATGCTGCTGACCGAATGTTCGTAGTGCCAACGCTAATTAAAATTATAGTTCAATGAGCAGAAACAAGTACTAAATCCAAGTGGAGTAACAGTACACTACAAACAATTTTTTTTGTAATTTTCTTATTGTGATGGATTCCCTAAGCGTTGGATATGAACATACCGTCGAATAATTCTAAATAAAATAATACTCTCCAAGTTAACATGTTGTGGTAATATACAACACAATTAGTTGTTAAATAGAAAAACATGAATATCTAGTTTGACAAATGCAATAGTAAGGTAAACCATTATTCTTTGTATAAAAAACAATGGGCATTCGATCTAGTCGAAGTAGATTATTAAAATCAAAACAATTAGTATTGTTTGTTATGAGTACCCAATATAATGCTGTAGTATTTAAGGTATTCATTTGTTATTATTATGCACAGTATTATGTTGTACATCACCAATTCAGCGATTCCTACTCCGTATACTATCTTTTTTACCATTATTTGGTGGTATTATTATACGGTATTCCTATAGTACGCGTCAAAATATACAGTACTGGAGCATTACATACATTACTTATTACAATTTTACTTCTGTAGTATACATGTTCAAAATATGCGCCATCCTTGTAAACAATAGCCAAGATTCGTCCACAATACATAACCCAGACATGCATATCTTAATTTGTCAATCGGAATTCGGTACGGAAATCCACCTATGTCTTTAAACAATTGCCGACGCGACGTAGCGCTGATATTCTATTTCAAAGAAGTTCGTAGAAGACTTCGCTCAGGTGATTCTAAAACCTGATTGATGGCACGTCCATGATTGTCATTTGTTCTCACAGTTACTGGCTTGCCAGACCTTCCCGTCCGTTGGCACAATACACTGCCAGTATCACGAAATTTCTTAACCAAAGAAAGCATGACTGCGTTGCTTGGTGCCGATTTATGAAATTGTTCGTGATATTGTTCCACTAGCTTCAAACTGGGCCAATCCTGATAGCCGCTTCCATACGAGCGAAAATAATGCTCCATAATAAATACTTTTTCCTCCGTCGTGAGACCCATTTTCAACTCTAACCTCAGAGCACAATATTCTTTGCACTTTTACGAACACATAACGCTAATACAATAATACGCTGATAAGCATACATGCGCATGTTCCTTTACTACACCTTGGTAATGGCCACTATAGTTACTACTGTTTGTAGTATCTTGTATTATAATTGTAGTAACATGTACTATATTTTTCTCAGTTTGGGAGAGTATGTCAACTCATTCGTTAAACGGATAACCCGCATAGATCGGTGTCCTACTTCTTCAACTAAGTTCATGTGATTATTCCAATTGTACTATCTGGTTAACTTGTATCTTAGATATTTATTGTATTCTAGCTATTTGAATTCTTTGAAACACTGTCATATCTCTTCTAAGATATAGCTCTCTTTATTATAATACTGTGGCTCTTAAAATTCCTATTTAGTATGCATTAAACTAACTCTCGATATTCCTGTAAAATAAAAGTTTATTATAATAAATATATGAATTCAATTATATTAAAAATCTTGCAAACTGTTTCGCCAGTTGACTGAACAGCTTATGTTTTTGCTTGCTGTAATTCATATACTTTAAATATAATCAATATTGACTGCTTATCACTCACATTAAAATAGAGTTTCTTCAGCTTCATTAATACTTCTATGAAATTTAAATATTTTACTTTATTTTATATATATCAGTCTTGAAAAATACAAATATAAATGTTAATAATAATAAAATAAAGAAGTGAAGCTCAAGCTTTCTCAAAACAAATTTAGACAATGGCGCTATATACATAGTGCTATAGACTTTTCCCCGCAAATATTTTGAAAAGTTTTATTAGTTTATGTATGCACATTTATTTTGAATATTTTTATATTTGTCTTGCGCAGTTGGAGCAAGCCGGATTTGATGTGGACAATTTTTATAACTGTATTTTTTTATACGGAGCCGATGGCTTTGCTGTATCCATATTGAGACCTTATTGTACGCTGAGTTTAGAAAGACATGTTTATGAGAAGATAAATTTATTTATCTTTGTTTAGTAACCTCGGGAGTTTGATTTAATTGTGTTGGTGTTTGATTTCATTACCGATATTTATTTACGAGTTTGTTGTACTCGTACTTGATAATTTTTATGCTTTCTAACTCATATGTCTCGAGAAAATATATATATATATATATTTATTTTACGTAAGTAAAGTATATTATTCTTATTGTTATTATTATCATTATTTTGAATTTATTGATTTGTGTATTTTTCCATTGTGTTAATCTTGATATATTTATTATATTCTTTGTTATTTGAATTAAATGACAAAGAACGTTTTTTAAAATTTCTGATATAAAAAATTTTCTATAACTTTAAAATTTAGTTCGCTTGGGATATCAAGGGCATATTTTTTTCGTGTGGTTTGCACATGCGTTAAAGTTTGTTTCGGGCTGTCATATCAGTTTGTTTATTTTGTTTCTTGTGGGAGAAATTAAAAAGCTTCTTTGTAATTTATTAGTTTTAATTTTGATCGGAAGTCACAAAGGATTTTTTTATTGCATGCTGCGGTAATTTCCGTGCGATATTTTTGCCTTAATAATATTGTTTAATGACGCAATATTAATCTTTATACTTCGTAAAGATATTTTTTTTGATTTTTTTAAATTTTTGTATTAAAGTTTAATTTAAGTTTATTGTGTATTTTTTTTAAATCTGACCTTCTTCATTTGTGCTTATAAGTAACTCAAAGACATTATAATTATAACATTTGTCAATACTCTTTTACTGGCGCTTTATAAATTTGTAGAAGAGAAAAACCACGTTTTCCAGTTGGAACCCTGGGGAAAAGCAGTCTCATTTTGAAAATTAACCGACTGAATATCCAAGCTGGACAGATTGGTTGTGAATAGTGGTTTCATCAAATTCAAAACCACTATTCATAGCAATATGTTTGTTGACATCCATCAAACCAATCAGATAACGATCACGTGCCCATCGCGTATTTCTTGTTATTCTATTTATTGAAGGTATAGAATGTAGTGCTATATCATATAATTCATTAGAGTTTAACTAGAATTCGGAATGTATATACATTAATATTTAACTAATACCAATATCCATATGACGATATTAAAGGTGTATATATACAGGAAAACTCAAGATAATGAAAGCGTAATCATAAAAGCTAATTGCAGACGACCTTAATTTCAAAAAACCTAGCAGAAATAACAAAAATAATTAAGTTTTTAAAGATTTTCATTATTTTCTTTTGGTCACATTACTAGAGACAGGACGAAACAGGCCGAAATTACGATGGACCATATAAATAGTCTATAACATCGCTAAGTACGAGTACAACACGCAGATATTCTCATCTTCTTCGTTCTCTTTCCTTAAAACTTAGTCTTGTTTCTTCTACTATTTCAATTTTGTTCAGCCTCTTGGGAAGCAGATGTCCAGCTCTCGCACCATCTCTTGGGAGGTCGGCCTGGAGGTCTCCTTGAGTTCGGTTTTTCGTTCTTTGCCCATTTTGCTCATCGATCCCCCGTCATTCGGTCGACGTGGTCTCGCCAGTATCCTCGTCTATTTCTCGTAAATTGCACCACGTCTTGAATTTTAAGGTCTGTTCGTATATACCTGCTTCTTACATGATCTCTCAAGCTTACTCCTCTGATATTCCTTAAGGTCCTCATCTCCGTTGCTCTCATCATGCTCTTCGTTTTTGTTGTGTCCGCTCGGGTTTCCACTGCGTATGTAATCACCGGTCTTACGGCTGTTTTATATATGCGGACTTTACTTTCGGTGGACCTGTATTTATTCCTCCATATGAGGTCCCTTAGGTAGACAGAAATTATTGAGGCTTTATTCATTTGTGTTCTGACTTCCTGTTGTAGGTTTTTGGAGCTTGTTATCTCGAGTCCCAGGTACGTGCATCGCATATATTGTCGATGGGTTTGTCATCTACAGCCAGTTTACATCAAGTGGGTTCTTTTGCTATGACCATTGATTCTGTCTTCTCCACTGATGCCTGCATGCTAAGGTTCTTTGCTTTTGTTTGGAACCAATATAGCAGTCGCTGAAGATCGTCCTCGTTATCCGCCATCAGGATTGCGTCGTCAGCGTATCACAATATCCCCATCAATTCCCATTTTATATCCTCCATCCATTTCTTTTACGCCGTTGATTATTTGATCCATGATGAGGTTGAATAGTACTGGGCTCAGGCTATCCCCCTGGCGTATGCCCGTCAATACTGGTACTTGTTCTGTGAATCCCTTTGGTGTTTTGATCTTGGTTATATTACCTTTACTGAGGTCTTTTATTATGTTAATGTACGACACAGGTGTCTTGTTTTGCTGGAGTATATCTATGATGTCGGCTATTTGTACTTTATCAAACGCTTTTTGCAGATATTGAATAGCGCTATTCATTCGGTTTACAGCACATCTGGGTTTTTGTCGTTGAATTGTGACGCAATTCAATTTTACAGCTAAATCCCTTTCTTCATGGGCGAGAGGAGTTTTTCTAATTTACGTTCTAATTTATTTTATATTTCGTATGATAAATAAAGTACGGTGAGTTAGTTTCATTTTTCATTCTTTTAACTGTTAACTACATAATTACATACTACATAATTTTTGTAATTGATGCTGTTTAATATCGTTTCATCGAATCTACTTCTCCCAATATTTTGACCTAAGCGTCCAGTAAATTTCGTTATGTTTCAGTAACTTAAGCATACATTTTTAATTTTCATTTATTTAGATCTAGAACATTGTTTATTTTTTCAGATATGATTGCCATATGCCTCAAGGAGCACTAGTCTTGCGCCTACTTACGTATTACCTACTGCTTAAGACTTACCCAATTTACCTCAATACATGATTGCTCTGGAGA
The DNA here is from genome assembly GCA_935421215.2 of Melolontha melolontha. Taxonomy (NCBI): domain Eukaryota; kingdom Metazoa; phylum Arthropoda; class Insecta; order Coleoptera; family Scarabaeidae; genus Melolontha; species Melolontha melolontha. The sequence goes on along the minus strand of OW285239.1, from coordinate 84,508,611 downwards.
TCTTTCGGGTAAAGACCAGCTCAGTTTAGAGGCGGGTGGAGGGGCAGTTCTTATATCATAAAGGGCGCCACAATGTTTATACCTTTACTGGTAACAGAGAAAACAGACTGCCGATAGTAAATTGAATAACTCTAGGTAACTACGTGTATCGTCGTTAAACAAAATAAAATAAACAAGTTCCAACAATAACAATAAGGATTTATTGTAATCCAAAATAACCATAAACAAACAAAGGGATAACGTACCCCGCAATATCAAAATCAAAAGGTTATAGCAAACTTGGTTAACCACGTCACAATAAAATATATTAAAATTATTCAGAAAAGGTTTAAAGTTTAATGAATAAAAAAAATATAGTTAAATATGATCAAAGCGATAATAACATTAAAATAGTGATATATATTTTAATAACAAAAATAAATACTGGTCGTGAGTAAAAGACTCACCCAGTATAATATATGAATGAAATAATATTTTGACCTAAGTGTCCAGTAAATTTCGTTATGTTTCAGTAACTTAAGCATACATTTTTAATTTTCATTTATTTAGATTTAGAACATTATTTACTTTTTCAGATATGATTGCCATATGCCCCAACGAGCACTAGTCTTGCGCCTACTTACGTATTACCTACTGCTTATGACTTACCCAATTTACCTCAATACATGATTGCTCTGGAGATCTTTCGGGTAAAGACCAGCTCAGTTTAGAGGCGGGTGGAGGGGCGGTTTTTATATCACAAAAGGCGCCACAATGTTTATACCTTTACTGGTAACAGAGAAAACAGACTGCCGATAGTAAATTGAATAACTCTAGGTAACTACGTGTATCGTTGTTAAACAAAATAAAACAAACTAGTTCCAACAATAACAATAAGGATTTATTGTAATCCAAAATAACCATAAACAAACAAAGGGATAACGTACCCCGCAATATCAAAATCAAAAGGTTATAGCAAACTTGGTTAACCACGTCACAATAAAATATATTAAAATTATTCAGAAAAGGTTTAAAGTTTAATGAATAAAAAAAAATATAGTTAAATATGATCAAAGCGATAATAACATTAAAACAGTGATATATATTTTAATAACAAAAATAAATACTGGTCGTGAGTAAAAGACTCACCCAGTATAATATATGAATGAAATAATACAAAGTGCCGACAATAAATTGACTATTAGGTGAAGTTAAAGCATAAAAGCAGCAATTAACAAAATAATAAGATCACCAGATTTAAAAAAAATTGAAGGTCAATGTCTGAAATGATTGGACTAATGAACAACAATTAAATTACTTAAGAATCTTAATCTAAGAATTTCATCAATAATTTATCAAAGATCCTTCATTAACCTTACATAGATATTTACACACTCTGTATATGCAATAATTCCTTATATGTATAACACAAAATTAGTTATTTAAATGCGTAAGTTCAAGTTAGAAAAATTTATACCAAAAATAAATCTATTTAGTTTTACCCACAATGTATATGCAGAAATGTATTAATTATGATAAAAAAAATAAACTGTTCAGTAACGTTACTGATAATATTTACAGAAATTATATTACACAAATTAATTCCAAAATTTAGGTTTCCACACAGTATATGTAGAAATTAGTCTTAGGTAATAATTTTCGAAATTAAATATTTGTATCGGTTACAATTTCTCACTACGGAAAAAAAACAAAATGGCAAATTTGTTAACTAAATTGACACCAATATTTTAATACCAACAAAAAAACTATTTAGTTTATATAATTATATATGTACCAAAATCTATACAAATTTTTATTCCATGTGGCGCTGACGAATAATTATAGCGTTAAAAGTGTACTACCTTTGATAATGTTTCTGCATGAAGAAAGGAAAAAAACCAAACTGCTACCTCGTGGTCCACAATGATGTAATTTGCGGGAAAATTCTCAGCATACTGGTCTTCCCATTTGTGCGGAAGCAAATGCCATCCGTTTGACAGTATATAAGTATAAGACAGTGAAATACACCAGTTAATGAAACCAATGTCTCATTAGAATAACGATGAGTTCTGCAGTATAGTTTAGATAATCACTCACCTCGTGTATCAGTATTACAGCCCTACAAAATGGCACCTCAAACCTCGTCGGTGGAAACAAAAATAGTTACTCAAACCTTGATTTGTTCACGAAAATCAACTTAGGAACACTTCCACGTTGATTTGTACTGCGAAGTAAAATATTAAACCGCTCCTAACGAATATTTGACCAATGTTTTCAAATAATTTACTCAGCTAGGCAATTTTTAACACCAGAGTTAAGAAGATTTTTCACTTGGCTGTAACGAGAGCTAATTAGAAAGAAAAAGACTCTAAGCTCAGCTTTATATACGGCCGTACTACGTACATGCCAGGAAAAAAAAACAATATTTAAAAGAATATTTCAATTATCCTACACTTTTTCACGAAGGAAATCTATCGTAACGAAAACATACTGCCAATTTACAAGGTATTTCCTTTTAAATTTCCATAAATAAAAGCAAAGTTTGCCTAATTAACAAAACTACGTCTAGATGTCACTGTATGTCTACTTTAATAGCTTCCCAAAATCGAATTACAAAAATGAGTTGCCCTAATCAATTACAATTAAATTATATCTTCGAAAATTTCGGTAAAATAAAGTTCCTATTTTCAACATATTTTACATTTAATTAAAATATACAATTACTGAACGATGACTGGCATAATTGCTATGTCCATGTGAATCTACGTCGAATGTACGATAAATGTCAAAGCAATATTTAAAAGATGTAAACAACACTTAAAGCACAGGAAAAAGATTTATTTAACTATGAAATCCGTACAAAATTACGATTTTAACGCTGGTAAAAGTAGAAGACACTAATCTGCCTTTATTTAAGTATCATCTTTTACAGATACGAACGTTAGATCGATTAATAAACGTCAACACAATATTTTCTACTGAATCACCATACCAGATTTTAGCAATGTCCTTGAGCTTTTTAAAACCCTCATTTCTTCCTATTACACTTAAAAATTTTTCGTACACGAACTGTCCCACTCCTCCTTTAACATCAAAACATGACTTTTCAAATTTGTTTATTATTTCAACGCTCTAGATTAGCGACATAAATTGTTTTCCAACTGCAATATAGAAGTGGAAATAACACTGTAATTGGCTTTAATAAACGCCAACTGTTGAGGTATTTCTTTACTCAAATACACTCTTCGAGCGTCTATCACAGATTGTGCATCCCTATCAATATCCATAATAATTGTCTTTATTCCTTTATAATGATTTGCATGAAAAATAGCAGCCTCCACCCACGTTCCCCATCGTGTGATTACTGATTGAGGAGGAAGTGGAACGCCGGGTAAATGTTGTTTGTAAAACTGAACTCGTAATGGGCCCTTTAAAAATACTTTCTTAACACTACTAATTAAAGTATTTACTAAGGGAAAATGGTTTCTGACTTCTTCTGCAACACGATTTAGTCCGTCTGCCAAGCAAGTTGTGTGAATTAAATTTGGGTAAAAGATTTTCAATTTAAAAGCTGCCTTCACCATGTATGGTGCAGCATCCGTCAAAAATAATAGAATTTTCTTCTGTTGGAATCGATTCCGGTAAGAAGAAAGTTGCCAGTTCTTCCTGTATAAACCTTATTGTTAAATTATTTGCCTTTTCCAACTATTTGGATGAAATTAAATAAGAATACATTTGTATTCTGTCATTTATATTTTATATCCTTGATAAAGGCATCATTGCCGCCGAAACATGTAGGGTTGTTTTAAATATATATATACTTTGAAGTAAACCAGACCTTTAATCGCCGACTGATTGAATTTACCATATCATACCAAGGTCACGAAAATATTATATTTATATGTATATATATATATATATATATTAAGCTGGTTCTTCTGTTATAATTTGTGAACATGTGAACAAACAAGTTGTTAATAATAATAGTTTAAATTATTCAAATATTAAAGCATATTAAATAAAACTACGTCTTATCGCGACATCTAGGTTACTATAACAACAGTAGGGTTATCTTTCATGTAGTAATCTACTATATCAAATGTCTATTTTTCTTTTAACTTATTGTTTATTATTATTGGATATTTAAATAACTTCTGTTAATTAAACACTCTTAAAATTAGAAATTCATTCATATTTCAAATTGACCACGCCTTTTGTTTTTCGGCGGTATTTTTTTCCAAGGTAGATATCGTTGACATTATTAGAACGTAGTATCGCTGGTAACAGAAAAAAAAACAAAGGATAAAAAAAAAGTTCGTTGAAGCGTGGCTTCGATATATATATAATTAGGCGTCTTCAAGTTTTAAAAGCGATTTTCTAGGTTTTAAATTCCATATAGAAGCTGAAATATCAAGAATATTATCATTTCCAATTTAATACTACGTTGGAATTACAAATTTACCTTAATTACGAAGTGTATTTTGAATACACATCAGACGAGTATCGAGACAGTAACCTGAGACTATTATCCTTCTAATTCTTGTTTTAATTTAATTGTATGAAAGCCATCCTGTTAAACGTGCTGTATATCCTATTACCTGCCAGAATTCCGGAAGTCCTACACCTGTAAGCAGCTCCAAGATCCTTACCGATGGTCCATAGGTCCAAGCCAGGCTACTATTTGTTATGAGCTTTACAGTGCCCTTAAGTTAAGGTAGAATTTACCCTACAAATAAATAAAGCATTTATTTTGTATTGTGTTAATTGATCGTAGATAGTACAGCTTCACTGTATTAAATACCTCTTATCCGATTATTAATATGTAAATTACTGAGCTAGCATTTGTATAGATATATTGGTTGATAATTAAGACACGACTTTCCTTTAATTAGCCCTGAGATAAGATCTTATTTACATAGTGAACATTTTCAAGATTGAGGTTAAATCACATCGATTGCTCTGATTTGTATTTTTAAATTCTTTCAATCCTCCTAAAGGAAATTATTTAACTGATAAATTGTTTGGAAACTTATTTATATATTATATCAACCTACCTCTGATCATATATTAATCGTTATACTAACTGAATTAGCTTATTTAAACCACCATTCACACCGTTGTTTTTCTATATTAAGTACACATGTACTAAGTACGATATAGGGGGGGGGGGTAAATTCTTTAGAGGTGTAATGTATTATTATTAATGTTTATTAAATTGTATTTTATCTGTTCTCTAAAGTGTTTTCTTTTTCATTACATCTCTTATTTTTCTCTCATTCACATATCATTAAATTTATTTATTAATCTCATTATTTATTTCTCTTCTCATTTCATCACACGATTGTATCACTATAATATATATATATATATATATATATATATAAATATATATATATATATATATATATATATATATATATATATATATATAGTAGAATAAATTAGTCGGCGATGTAAGGTCTGTTTTACTTTGATATGTATATGTTTAAAATAATTTTACATGTTTCGACAAATAATGCCTTTTTTCAATGAATTTTAAAATATGTATAAGCGACAGTATATTAATGTCAATTTATATATAATTAAGATATATAAATTGGGATTAATATAATATCACTTTTATTTTAAAATTCATTGAAAAAGACATTATTTGTCGAAACATATAAGATTATTTTGAATATATACATATCAAAGTAAAAAAGACATTAAATCGCGTATTAATTTATTCTACTATAACATACAAAGGTCAAGAAATAATTATCTTTATATATATATATTTTTTTTTCAAATGTATAATACATAATAACTAGAGACCGGACGATATAAATAGTCTACAACATCTGTAAGTACATCACGCAGTCATTGAATAGCACTATTCATTCCGTTAACCGCACACAAAAAATAGATGTGCATTTAACCAAATGAATAGTGCTATGCAACAATTGCCTGATGTACTTACAGATGTTGTAGACTATCTATATCGTCCCTATCTATATCGTCTATATCGATGGTCCAGTCTCTAATAATAACTTAGAACTTAGAACTAACAATGACATAATTTACCATTCGAAGTAATAGTTATTAGGGAAAAAAAGGCTACACTATAATTAAACAAGTAAGGGTGTCATCCTTCTAGGGTTTACTCGCGCTGGAATAAACAAGTCAACTTGATCATTGGGTACGGCTTGACTATTATTTGTAATTTCCCTTTTTATATATTAAGATTTTTAAATACATATTCAGTTTATAACTTTCTGTCTCTAAATCTAATATTAATAATTTTTTCAAGAAGATTAATAATAATGAATACGATTTCCCAATATACAAAACCAAACATTTTCAGATACATTCATTATGAAAGTAGCAGAAAGTATCATTCTTGAAAATCAAAAAAACAACCGAAAAAATTGTTCGAATCTAATTCAAAAATCATTTAGCATTCAAGAAGGCATAAAAAAATACAAAACGAGGCCGTAGTAAATGAAAATTAGAATTATTAGCTTAAATTTAAATTTGAAGCGCTACTTCTTATATTGATTAACTAATATAAGAAGTAGCGCTTCAAATTTAGATTTGAGCTAATATTCTATTCAATAGAAATTCTTTAAGAGATTTTTTAAAGACATGTGTTTAAAAGGATACTTTTAAAATAATTGGATTGACTGGGCTTTTACTTGATGAAGATTCATAATTATGAATGAAAATAATACTAATCTTAATGACATTAATCTAATTAAATCTTTACTTTACTAATACATAATTGTAAAAGGGATCTGCTAAGGATTACGGTTGTGGTCATTGAAAACCGGTAAACGGGGAAATTATAGTTACCTTTGAAGTAACATTATAGATTTCTTTCATAACTATTCTACAATCTTTAAAATATTTGGCATTTTTGCTTCATGAAAACAAAATTAAATCGGCAAGAGTAAATGTAAATATATGGCTAAGAATCCTATATGTTCCAAAATACCTTTAAATTTGAAGAGAAATTCTACGAACTGAAACATGGAACTGCAATGGATATCTGCATGCCTCCATTTACTGCGAATTTATTCAGTCCACTTGAAAATTGAATTTAAAGGGAGTGCTAGATATTTTCCGAAGATATGAATTATGTACATGGACGACATATTCGAAATTTTTGATACAAGTAAACGTGACTTACATCAATTAAATTCAAAGTTTCCAACAATTAAATTCACGGTTGAAAAAGACAACAATAAACTGTTCATGATTCTTGCACACGATAGTAGATAGAAGCGAAAAATATAGAAATCGAACATTTTTCGAAAAGAAACCAACGTTAAGAGATTTATAATCGTAGATTCAAATCATATCATGACTCAATGAAAACAGTTCAAGATGAAATGTTTAATTAATTATTAGAAGTTAATCGGAAAATCTAAATTAAGAAAAAGAAATAAGTGACTAGAACGGAATACTGCCAAAAAATTCATCTCGTTCCTTTATAGTAATTCACTTAGAATGATTTTAGGAAATGCGAAAGCTAAAGGCAAATCAGAAACCTAGATTGCAGGGTAAAGTATAAACAAAACGTATAATTATATCCGATATAAGAACATGTAGATTTCATTTCGGGGACGGGGACGGGGACGGGGACGATAAGAGGATAAGGATAAGGATAAGGATAAGGATAAGGATAAGGATAAGGATAAGGATAAGGATAAGGATAAGGATAAGGATAAGGATAAGGATAAGGATAAGGATAAGGATAAGGATAAGGATAAGGATAAGGATAAGGATAAGGATAAGGATAAGGATAAGGATAAGGATAAGGATAAGGATAAGGATAAGGATAAGGATAAGGATAAGGATAAGGATAAGGATAAGGATAAGGATAAGGATAAGGATAAGGATAAGGATAAGGATAAGGATAAGGATAAGGATAAGGATAAGGATAAGGATAAGGATAAGGATAAGGATAAGGATAAGGATAAGGATAAGGATAAGGATAAGGATAAGGATAAGGATAAGGATAAGGATAAGGATAAGGATAAGGATAAGGATAAGGATAAGGATAAGGATAAGGATAAGGATAAGGATAAGGATAAGGATAAGGATAAGGATAAGGATAAGGATAAGGATAAGGATAAGGATAAGGATAAGGATAAGGATAAGGATAAGGATAAGGATAAGGATAAGGATAAGGATAAGGATAAGGATAAGGATAAGGATAAGGATAAGGATAAGGATAAGGATAAGGATAAGGATAAGGATAAGGATAAGGATAAGGATAAGGATAAGGATAAGGATAAGGATAAGGATAAGGATAAGGATAAGGATAAGGATAAGGATAAGGATAAGGATAAGGATAAGGATAAGGATAAGGATAAGGATAAGGATAAGGATAAGGATAAGGATAAGGATAAGGATAAGGATAAGGATAAGGATAAGGATAAGGATAAGGATAAGGATAAGGATAAGGATAAGGATAAGGATAAGGATAAGGATAAGGATAAGGATAAGGATAAGGATAAGGATAAGGATAAGGATAAGGATAAGGATAAGGATAAGGATAAGGATAAGGATAAGGATAAGGATAAGGATAAGGATAAGGATAAGGATAAGGATAAGGATAAGGATAAGGATAAGGATAAGGATAAGGATAAGGATAAGGATAAGGATAAGGATAAGGATAAGGATAAGGATAAGGATAAGGATAAGGATAAGGATAAGGATAAGGATAAGGATAAGGATAAGGATAAGGATAAGGATAAGGATAAGGATAAGGATAAGGATAAGGATAAGGATAAGGATAAGGATAAGGATAAGGATAAGGATAAGGATAAGGATAAGGATAAGGATAAGGATAAGGATAAGGATAAGGATAAGGATAAGGATAAGGATAAGGATAAGGATAAGGATAAGGATAAGGATAAGGATAAGGATAAGGATAAGGATAAGGATAAGGATAAGGATAAGGATAAGGATAAGGATAAGGATAAGGATAAGGATAAGGATAAGGATAAGGATAAGGATAAGGATAAGGATAAGGATAAGGATAAGGATAAGGATAAGGATAAGGATAAGGATAAGGATAAGGATAAGGATAAGGATAAGGATAAGGATAAGGATAAGGATAAGGATAAGGATAAGGATAAGGATAAGGACAAGGACAAGGACAAGGACAAGGACAAGGACAAGGACAAGGACAAGGACAAGGACAAGGACAAGGACAAGGACAAGGACAAGGACAAGGACAAGGACAAGGACAAGGACAAGGACAAGGACAAGGACAAGGACAAGGACAAGGACAAGGACAAGGACAAGGACAAGGACAAGGACAAGGACAAGGACAAGGACAAGGACAAGGACAAGGACAAGGACAAGGACAAGGACAAGGACAAGGACAAGGACAAGGACAAGGACAAGGACAAGGACAAGGACAAGGACAAGGACAAGGACAAGGACAAGGACAAGGACAAGGACAAGGACAAGGACAAGGACAAGGATAAGGATAAGGATAAGGATAAGGATAAGGATAAGGATAAGGATAAGGATAAGGATAAGGATAAGGATAAGGATAAGGATAAGGATAAGGATAAGGATAAGGATAAGGATAAGGATAAGGATAAGGATAAGGATAAGGATAAGGATAAGGATAAGGATAAGGATAAGGATAAGGATAAGGATAAGGATAAGGATAAGGATAAGGATAAGGATAAGGATAAGGATAAGGATAAGGATAAGGATAAGGATAAGGATAAGGATAAGGATAAGGATAAGGATAAGGATAAGGATAAGGATAAGGATAAGGATAAGGATAAGGATAAGGATAAGGATAAGGATAAGGATAAGGATAAGGATAAGGATAAGGATAAGGATAAGGATAAGGATAAGGATAAGGATAAGGATAAGGATAAGGATAAGGATAAGGATAAGGATAAGGATAAGGATAAGGATAAGGATAAGGATAAGGATAAGGATAAGGATAAGGATAAGGATAAGGATAAGGATAAGGATAAGGATAAGGATAAGGATAAGGATAAGGATAAGGATAAGGATAAGGATAAGGATAAGGATAAGGATAAGGATAAGGATAAGGATAAGGATAAGGATAAGGATAAGGATAAGGATAAGGATAAGGATAAGGATAAGGATAAGGATAAGGATAAGGATAAGGATAAGGATAAGGATAAGGATAAGGATAAGGATAAGGATAAGGATAAGGATAAGGATAAGGATAAGGATAAGGATAAGGATAAGGATAAGGATAAGGATAAGGATAAGGATAAGGATAAGGATAAGGATAAGGATAAGGATAAGGATAAGGATAAGGATAAGGATAAGGATAAGGATAAGGATAAGGATAAGGATAAGGATAAGGATAAGGATAAGGATAAGGATAAGGATAAGGATAAGGATAAGGATAAGGATAAGGATAAGGATAAGGATAAGGATAAGGATAAGGATAAGGATAAGGATAAGGATAAGGATAAGGATAAGGATAAGGATAAGGATAAGGATAAGGATAAGGATAAGGATAAGGATAAGGATAAGGATAAGGATAAGGATAAGGATAAGGATAAGGATAAGGATAAGGATAAGGATAAGGATAAGGATAAGGATAAGGATAAGGATAAGGATAAGGATAAGGATAAGGATAAGGATAAGGATAAGGATAAGGATAAGGATAAGGATAAGGATAAGGATAAGGATAAGGATAAGGATAAGGATAAGGATAAGGATAAGGATAAGGATAAGGATAAGGATAAGGATAAGGATAAGGATAAGGATAAGGATAAGGATAAGGATAAGGATAAGGATAAGGATAAGGATAAGGATAAGGATAAGGATAAGGATAAGGATAAGGATAAGGATAAGGATAAGGATAAGGATAAGGATAAGGATAAGGATAAGGATAAGGATAAGGATAAGGATAAGGATAAGGATAAGGATAAGGATAAGGATAAGGATAAGGATAAGGATAAGGATAAGGATAAGGATAAGGATAAGGATAAGGATAAGGATAAGGATAAGGATAAGGATAAGGATAAGGATAAGGATAAGGATAAGGATAAGGATAAGGATAAGGATAAGGATAAGGATAAGGATAAGGATAAGGATAAGGATAAGGATAAGGATAAGGATAAGGATAAGGATAAGGATAAGGATAAGGATAAGGATAAGGATAAGGATAAGGATAAGGATAAGGATAAGGATAAGGATAAGGATAAGGATAAGGATAAGGATAAGGATAAGGATAAGGATAAGGATAAGGATAAGGATAAGGATAAGGATAAGGATAAGGATAAGGATAAGGATAAGGATAAGGATAAGGATAAGGATAAGGATAAGGATAAGGATAAGGATAAGGATAAGGATAAGGATAAGGATAAGGATAAGGATAATAATATAGTTTACCCAATAGGTTAAGCCCAATTACAAAGCATATTATATATATAGATAACATTACAGTGCAATTACAAGTAAACTATGGACGTAAATAATGCTTGTCTATCCGACGAGCAATTTTATAAGCAAACAGATCATTCAGAATTCTGTTGACCACATTGTAGAAAATAGGATAGTATAATTATAGGTTACGTAGTATTTTCTTTGAAACAAATAAGACAGAAGAAGACTGACAGAAGTTGGGACGAGATTAAAAATCCCAACTTATGAATTGAAATCTCATGATCAATTAAATTGAAAGCCTTGGCTAGGTCAGTATAAATTACATAAACCTGACCTTTGCCGTAGATGTGCTGAACACTAAATTGGTGACAGTGGACCTACCCGTGGCAAAACCATGTTGGTTCGGTGAGATATGAGAGCGCGTGCCACTAAATAGTCTGGAGTTAATACCTTCTCATACAGTTTGACGAAGTTTGATATAATAGAACTCGGCCTATAATTACTAATTAACGCACGATCTCCTATCTTATGCATGGGAATAATTCTTGTGTTCTTCCACTGATCATGAAATATATTCGCTGTTATAGATAGATTAATAAGTAGTTTCAGAGGATATGCCAGAACAAATCTACAGTCACGTATCAAAAAGCTCGGTAGAACAATAACAACAAGCAACAAATAGTCATAATTTAAGAGCGTACTATCTAATTAATTAAACTATTGTAATAATTTGTGATATGCCAGGCAGGGAGAAGATGGGGTTTTTGCTCTTTTGCTTTTGCGCAGCTCGCGAATACGCAGGAGGAACTCTTCATACGCGAACTTCTTCTTTTCCAGAAAATCAGCTATCCATGTGGTCCAACTTATGGTAGTGTACAGTTGGCTACATGGGCCCTTAAGGTGAGCAAGGTACCAAGATGACATACTTCTGCATGCTAGTTATAAGTTTTCGTACTTAAAATTTTTATTATTATTATCTTTGTTTTTTGAAAAATAAACTAGTATATATTTTTGTGAATATAGTTTGCATAAAATTTCAATAAAACTTTAAAAAAATTCATATAACAGTGGATTACGAAAATAATTAAAGAAGTTTGTTAAATTTCAAAATAAAATAATAATAAACAATAGCTATATAAAGCTACTAATCCGTGTGACTATTAGAACTATTAATTACTTGAGTATATAAGGCGTTTAGCAATCAACCTTTCGTAGTCTAGGATGAAAAGGTTCTATTTTCTTTAGTTAGCTTCTTCTACAGATGCGAATAACTGTTTTTAAAAATTATGTACCCTAAATCCAAATGTAGAAGCGGAATAATCATATCTGTACAGCATAAAGTTTTGTTATTCTGTGTTTTTCTTAAATTTCCTTAATTTCAGTTGTTATGTCTTAATTACTTAATGTTATTCACCGAGGGAAAATAATTTATATTATATTTATATAAGTATAATAAATACAATATACCAGAACATTTCCTCGTTTATAGTAATAAAAAATGAAAAAATAAATAGTATAAACGAGTGACGATTAACTGAATAAAATATAGAATTAATTCTATCCTCATATTTACAAAAGTTTATCAACCTCCCATTGTGAAAACGCATTTTCTCTGACAATTATTACCATAACTTGCGGTGAAAAGTAAAGAATATTAGAAATTAGATAAACTTTGCTTAAAAGATATACACATGCTGGTAAATTGTAGTAGACAGCATGTACACAGTTCAGCTAGTTTACCTAATCAGTTTCATCAATGTTAACGAAACAATTCTCGCGCACATTCACTAAAAAACTTTGTCCTTATAGCGGTATCAAAGTGAATTCAATTTACTCAACTTGGGCAAACATGTTTGCAACTAAACTGTATATAAAAACAAGTAGTTTAAACACTTAAGCTTTTGTATACACCAATTTAATTACACAGTTCATGGAACGGAAAGTAGTAGGGAGGAAATGTGTTTAATATTTTTATTTTTTAAGTAGTTTCCCATATAGAAATATTTAATGACAGCCATATTAAGTTTGTTTTAATTACAATTCAGAATTTAATTTACTAATTTATTTATAAATGATAATTTTATATAAAAATATGAGTGCTACGTTATTTAATGGAAATACAGGAGTGAATAGCGTTTTGGACCTATTTATATAACCTTAGGTAGCGTATATAAATATTCTACGAGAAATTATATGGGCGAGTTTTTGAAAAAAAAATTAAACAAGAGTGCATAATATCGACAACACTATTTATAATAGTCATAGATTGGATTATGAAAAAAAACGAAATTAAAAATTCGCTTGAAACTCGTTCGATAAGCTAAAAGGTCTTGAAACCACTGAATATAAACACTAAAAAGCTAAAGAAAAATTAATTGTTAGTTAAAGAAGTGAGGGAACATACTAGATAAGAAAGGAATTGAAGAGGTCAGTGGGTTTTGATACCTAGATACCTACAAAGATACAGAACAATACATGGGAAATGAGCTTGTATTGACACAAAACGATCAACATGATCATGAGTGAACATAAAAAGAGAAACAAAACGTAAGATATTCGGCATCAGTGAAAAAAATGTACGTGTTACATGGCTCAGAAACCTAGGAAAAAAATTTAAAAGCACCTGGTGAGGTTAGAGACATTTCATAATATATGCTAATGGATGAATTATTATTATTATCATTGTTTTTTCACTCCTCCGTCCCTCCACCCTAACCCAGCATGACCGCCCAAAACTTGAATGAGCACCCCAGGAGTTCTCACGAGGGCTACAATGCCACCGCCCTTCACCCGAAAAGGAAATGAGCCCGGCATGCGCCCCACACTTTTTTAATTTTAGCTTATTATGTGACATTTGGATATTACAATGTTTATAATAATATACATATATACATATGCATGAATCCGATAATGAACTACTAAAGTCGTACAATATGAATTGGTGATGGTTGTAGTGGATTGGTGGAAAAGTGAAATAAATGGAGCCCCTCGAAGCTCCCGAATTCGAAAGGCCACGATGACTTCCCGTGTGGGTCCACTAAACGATGAATGAACCTCCAAAGTTTAAGAGGTCTAATTTATTGGGAAGCTGGATTTATAAGCCTGCAGGGTTCTGAGCAATATAGTTGTGCATGTCTATCGCAATGATATCGCCTTCATCATCGGAACTCCCTTTTCAGGTTTTTGAAATGTTCGCTTCATATTCCGCCTAGTATAGTGATGGAAATACAATTGTCACTATTGTTATTATTTTAATTTATAATATTACTATTACTATTTTTATTATTATTATTATAAATAGTATTCAGAATATTTTGTCAAACTAAGATTAGTAAAGAAGAACTATGACGAAACAGTAAAGAAAAAAGAGTAAAGATATCAATAAAAACGGAAATGTATTGGCCTACACGCTTATGAAACCATATAATGTAGTAAGTCAAGTATTGAAACATAATATTTTTGGTAAAGGGAATCTTATTAAAATATTAGAGAGGCTTGGTATAACGTCGCACGTGGAATAAGGCTAAGGGGATAGCCAAAGATGAGAGGAGATGGAGAGAGTGTGTAGAAGTAAATTTCTTGTCACTAGTTGACAACTATTAAACATAATCCAAGGCTCTTTGACTCTCGTGAAGTTACATCAACTATAACTTATATCGAATCTTTTAATGTAGGAGAAACGAAGCCATAAAAATGGTAACTCGTATTATATCTTTAAGCTTAATTTGAAGTTACTTAATAATGTTTAGCCCTAAGTATAATTTACGATATTAATTAAAATTGATAATGAAAATTCGGAAGTATTGATAATTACTATTATAATATTTATTTTCGTTTTCAACCAATATATTCTGAGGAAGCACCGTTTAATTAGTATCAGAGTGTATCTGGAAATCTGCCAATAGATGATTGACGAATCTTTGTTTAAGTAACAGCTTTTATCTGGGTCAACTTTATATAATCGTTAGGATTCATTGGCTCGTATACAGGAAATTCTTCATTGATTAAAAATATTCCATTTTTTTCGGTATCAGATATCTAAGAATTTAAATAATAGATATATGTTTTATATACGGTCAAAGTAAATTTTATGCCTGTCCAAAATTTCTTTTAATAGTATGCTTTTTGACAAGTACAATACTTCTAAAATTTAAATAATTATTACTTCAGAAGAGATTTAAAGTGCTTCTAGATACTCTTATTTAAACAATAAAAAAGTTAAAGTTTTGATAAGATTCGATGTTTTGGCGTTTTACGAAGGATGTCAGTTATAGTTCTCGCCTAATATCTTCAAAATGTAACAATGTGTCACCAGTGAAAGTATGTAGCGGGACAAAAGCTTTAGTCGCTATCACAACAAGTTGTTTAGCGTAATAATTAAATTCTCTCCTTTCATTGCTCCTGTGAAAGAGTGGATCAAAATGTTTTCCGTAGGGTCAGTATCCCTAAATATCTTCCTATTAAAATGTTGATTGCAGAGAACATTGTCATTGTTAAAAATTTAGTACCATCGACTAAAAGTAAAAGGATGATCAGCAATGCTGCAGCTTTCGAATACAAGCAGTACTCTAATTATTCATGACCATTTTGGGTGAAGAAAGTTTACGTAAAGCGGATGTTCAAACTTGATTCTAACGGAATTAATTGAATCGCGTACGTTATGAGCCCAATAATTCATTATAGAAAATGATTCTGAAATGCAGAAAGTTGAAAATCAAAATTTCTCAAGAATTACGCCCAGAGCTTCTCAGACTATGTATAACTTAATGGATATTCTTAAAGGTAAACAACTGAAAGAACTAGCTAAGGGTGTACGACTTCTCTATAACAATGCGCCCGTCCACCCTACCAAGGATGCGTATTTATTCACGTAGACAACCATACAGTGTTGGACAAATGCGTGGACCTATGTAGATATCTGTTAAATTAAAAAAGATGTTATAATAAATTTTAGACACGAAAATCAGGGATGAAGGGCCATCATCTCAACTATTCTTTAAATATAGAGTGTTCAATAAATGCAACGTACTAAAGTTATACTTTTTTAAATTGAGCGCCCTATATTTTTATACATTTTAGGATTCTCCTGGATAACAAGATTTCAATAACCTATAACACTTGGGTTCTAAAGTATTTAGCTTGAGATTTATATGCAAACGAAAATCCAGAATTTTTAGAATATTTCTCTGTACTTTCAAAATCATAAGTATTGCTTTTTGCAGATATGATCGTTTAAATAAAAACCTTTACAATTTGATATGTAGGTACTACATTTTCTTTTATTCCTTCTTTTGTTTTGTTTTTTGTTTTTTTGCTTTTTGTCGAAAAAATGGTAACATGAATATTATAATCTTAATTTTATCACAAGATCTGGTAGCTTGTGTCAGCAAATAATTGTTGCTTGTCAATAATGGTTGAATTAAATGAAAGAGAAAGAATACAAATTTTAATGATGGTCTATTTTCTTGATAGGACAAGAACCCATCAGGAAGTATGTAACCTTTTTAATACTATACATCCCAATCGGCAGCCAATTTCGCGTTCTATTACCAAACTTAAAAGAGGTACAACATAAATAGCGCTGCTCGCAATTTGCAAAGAATTTGTCGCACAAATTCTGTTACAAATGATATTAAAGTGCAAGATATTGCCATGTCTGTTGAGGAAAATCCCCATTTATCTAACATGAGAGCAAAATGAATTGAGGTAGTAGGAGGCTGCGGTTCGCTGATCGTATTTCGTGAATTATAAAGTAAATAAATCTTACTGACAGCACTTAAATGTCTCCTTGATACAAATTTAATTTACAACTTAAAATATTTATAAAATGTCATAGAAATGTCATGTTTTATATTTTATTGAAAAGTTTACAATAATTGTTGAAACTGTTGTCCCTCGGCATTCAAACATAAATTTACGCGCCGCTTCATGTTTTCAAAAACCTTTTGTAAAATAAATCCGTCTACTAGCTCGCACTGTCGCACGATATTGTTCCGTAAATCGTCTATTGTATGCACTAGATTTTAAAAAATTGAGTTTTTTAAGTATGGAAATAAAAAGTAAGTCCAGAGGAGTTAAGTCACACGATCTTGGCGGGAAACGGTCAACACTAATAATTCTTTCATCAAAAAATTCACGTAAATAATTTATTGTTTCACGGGCAGTGTGTGGTCGTGCGGAATCTTGCTAAAAGAAACCTAACTGTAACTCGTCATCATGCAGTTGATTTATGAATATTTCCAGTATATTATTGCGATATCTTTCACCATTTATAGTTCCTTCGAAAAAGATCGGACCAATAAGCCTTCTACGTGACATGGCACACCAAACCCCTATTTTTACAGGATGCAACGTTGTTTCCCTATAATAATGCGGATTGTCTGTTGCCCACATACGCATATTCTGAGCGTTTATGTAGCCGTTCAGGTGAAACCACGCTTCGTCGGTGAAAAACGTTTTATCCAAAACATCGTCGTCGTTAAGATTTGCATTAAAGAAACGACAATAGGCAACTCTTCGAACGTAATCTGGCGGCAATAGTTCTTGATACAATTGAACCTTGTAAGGATGCATACCAATATCGCGTTCAAGAATACTGCGGCAGGTTCCATAACTTATATCCAACTGTTGTGCCAGTCTTCTGACAGATGTTGTAGGTTGTTCTCTAATTGCGTTTCTTGCATTATTAACAACATTTTGGGTCCTAACTCGAGAAGATCTTCCCCCTTTCCATTGTCTTTTTACAGACCCAGTTGTTCGAAAGTTATTTATAATTCTCAATAGGTCACGAGAAAAGTTCTTATTTACTAAAAGAACTTCAGGAAAACGTTGTTGGAATTCTTCCTTGCACATTTCTATTGAATAATACCATTCGCTGTTTGGCAAACGTCGACCGTTACGAAAGTAACATTCTAAAATGAACACCATTTGTTCTTGAGTAAACATTCTGAATATGATTATACTGTTTTTTTTTTTTTAAAATTGTATTGAAAGAATTAATAATTCACAGTCTGTCATTAAATGTTTGACAGAAAAATATTGTGAATATAATTCACGAAATACGATCTACGAACCGCAGCCTCCTACTACCTCAATTCATTTTGCTCTCATGTTACAAACGGGCTGGCGCTAGGGCATGATATTAGTCGTCATTCACTAAGAAGAATATTTATAAAAGAAGAATAAAATTCGCCTCCTTCAATAAATTTTTGAAGGTGATTTCGACAGAAGGAAAGAGTTTTGTGAATCAATGATGAACATTTGTAACCGCGGTAACAATTTTGTAAATAATATAGTATTTCCAGATGAGGCAACCTTTTATTTAAACGGTGCTATTTATAGACATAACTGTCGGTATTGGGCACAGACAAGCGCATACGCAAAACCTTATAAACCTTAACGTTTGAGCTGGTATTTGTAGAAACAGAATAATAGGGCCCTTTTTTAGAAGAAGCTATAAATGGTCATAGATATTTCGAACTTTTACATAATCGGATAATTCCTACATTGGAGGAAAATGGCCAACTTCCACAAAACATCTGGCTTCAGCAAGATGGAGCACTCCCTCACTATTCAGTTATCATTGGAGAACGATTAGGTCCAACGTTTACTCACAGATGCATTGGAAGTAGAAGCGAAATTGAATGGATTGCCCGTCATTTTAATTAATACAAGATACTTTAGATGTTATAGCTTGATGTTATCGAGGAGAATTCTAAAATGTAAAAAAATATTCAATTTAAAGAAGTATAACTTTCGTACGTTACATTTCATTTTTTTGACCACTCTGTATATTTAAAAAATACTTTCGTATCTAAAATTTTATAACATTATCTTTTTTTAATTTAACAGATATTTACATGGTCCCACACATTTGTTCGTCACTGTATAGTTCTGACATAGTTTCAAGTAGTATATTTTCCTTATTTATGAATTTAAAAAGAAAACTGCTAGAACGTCGTTTTGTCGTATGGTGAAATTAATATAGTTGCGTTTTGGCGATTTGATGGTAAAATTAATGACTACTTTTGTAGTAAGTCCATTGAAGGCAGAGAAGAACTGAAAAGCAGCAAATAGTTTCTTTTTGAGTTTTCATATTATATGTTTGTAGTATTTATTGTAAAATTTGGGAAAGAAACTCATTTATCACAGAGTAAATATTGAAAGTTTATTTCAGAAGCTGTATGAAAAACATGTAATAATTTGAACAAAATAAAGCCTCGATGACAGAAAATTTATAATAAAAAGCCAGTAGATTTTTGAAAACGTTCTATCGTTCCTGAAATAAACCAAATGTTTATTTATATAATTTTATACAAGCAACTTATAGTGCCGCTAATATGAAAACATTTGTCTGGTTCTCTAGTTCTTTATTAAGTATAATTTACATGTTTACATTAATATATCGAAACAGAAATAAATTACTTTATCTAAGCTATACGATAATAATAATAAATCTGTGTTTGAAATATATTAGGTGCTTGCTGACAATGACGATGGAAAGTAATTTGTTTAGGTAGACAGAAAGGGTAATTGCCAGTCTATTGATAAATATTTAAATATACTCCGAAAATCTCTCAGATAAATTATAACTGCCAAGCGCTCACATTATAAATTGATACCTGTCGAATATAAGGGAATGAATAGGGTAATAAATAAATTGATGAAATTTCTTTATGAATTTTTTTGCATGTTTATTTCATGCTTTCGAAACACAAAAACCACAAGCAGTCAATACAAAAAGTAAGAAAGCCCGGGCTCATATATCAAACAGGAAAAATTGTAAACATTTTATAAAAGAAATTAGAACTGTCACAAATAGAACGTGCTTTGTATTCTTTCCTCTGAATAGATTTCTATTATCTATTTTGTATCAATTCTCTAATATATATATATATATATATATATATATATATATATATATATATATATATATATATATATATATATATATATAAATACATATTTAAATAATATATAAATTACCTTATATATATATATATAAGGTAAACTTAATTAGTCGGCGATTAAAGGTCTGGTTATTACTTCAAAGTGTATATATTTAAAATAATCCTACATGTTTCGGCAATGATGCCTTTGTCAAGGAAATAAAAATTTATATTTTTTATATCCTTGACAAAGGACACTTTGAAGTAATAACCAGACCTTTAATCGCCGACTAATTAAGTTTATCTTATCATACCAAGGTCACGAAAATACTATATATATATATATATATATATATATATATATATATATATAACAATTGATAAATTATTGGAGTTTTTCGGTTTTTATATGAAATATTACAAATATAAAATTAGAATGTATGTAATTGCAGAGTAAGTGGGAATGTAAACATTGTCGTCTACAAATTACAAAGCAAATCATACGAAATTTTTAATTGAAAAATATTGTCTATGTTGGGACTCGAACCCTAGTCTACAGTTTGCCGGACTGTCGCTTTTACCAATCAGCCACAATAGACCTAGGTTCAAGCTATTTAGAAATGCATTATAAAGTAACAGTGTTAATGAATCAGATGCCAGTTATTGAATGTAGATGTCAAGTTGAAAGCAGAAGTCAGTTTTGAAAGCTCATGTTAGTTTTGATAGCAAATGTCAGTTATTGAAAGCAGATGTCTGTTTTGAAAGCAGGTGTCAGTTATGAAAGCAAACGTCAGATTAGAAAGCAGATGCCTATTTTGAAAGTAGATGTCAGTTGAGAGCAGATGTCAGATTTGAGTGTTTGAAAATGCTAATTATCATTCTATTGTAGCTGAGTGGTAAAAGCGACAGTCCGGCAAACTATAGACTTGGGTTCGAGTCCCAACATAGACAATATTTTTCAATTAAAAATTTCGTATGATTTGCTTTGTAATTTGTAGACAGCAATGTTTACATCTCAACTTACTCTGCTATTACATACATTCTAATTTGATATTTGCAAGTACTTCATATAAAATCCGAAAAACTCCAATAATTTATCAATTGTTACATTTAATAAACGGCTAAGAAATGATCTAAATACTTATATATATATATATATATATATATATATATATATATATATATATATATATATATATTAGACAAATTAATTTCCCTGATTTAGTCATTGTTACAGAACTATTAATTCTAAATGAATTTCGTATATATCTTATCTTGCGAAATAAACTTTCTTTTAAATTAAAGTCGAATTGCAATGAGTCAACACATATCAGATACTTTTCCATTTTAGACAACATGTAATGACAAGAATTTGTTGTTAGCTAAGTTATAATAATTATTTCTTGGTTTCCCTATTATTAATTGTAAGCTCTCCTCAAAGTTTGCAAACTTTTTTATTTAGAATTTGATCCATTTCTTTATGATGTAAATATTGGAAACGCCTTCTTCAATAAATTGGTTGCAGTACATTCGTCAAAAGTGGTCGTTATTTAAAATTGAAGCCAAGGATTTAATTTAAATTCTTGTAAAGTCCTGGTATCAATTTATTTATTTAAGTTAGGCGCCAACCCAAGCAGAAGTACATAAGACAAAATTTAAAATTAATAGCTTTTGATATTTCCAAAATGAAGTTTTCAAAATGTAAAACAGGTAAGGAGTATGGTCAAGCGATTGAGGCCGCGGTAACTGGTTCTTGAATTAATCGAAATCAAATCATGCCCAGGGGAAGGAATCTGTACAAGGTGCCCCAGAAGGAAGATGTTAGTGCGCCTAGCAAAACGCATTATGGCTTTCTGGGTTGAGTTATTTGTAACTGCAGCCTGTGCCGAAGAGATAAGGACAGCTGGCTGCACAAAAAGAAGCATTAGTAAAACGATTATGAAATGGAAACTGAAATGGATTACGATTATGAAATGGAAATGGAAACTGGTTAAATACTGTAAGACATTTCTTAATAGACTGACACATGACAATACTGTGCCACTGATATGAGTATTAGGACATAGGAGGATATTTAAGGCAATCGGGAAGCCGACTAAGAGGATAAAGATGAATTTCATAAAAGTAAAACCTGTGTCTGGAAAATTACTAAAATTTCCATACGAAAACAGATCTGATCTTGACTAGGAAATAAATATAAAAAGAAGTTGACGGAAGGTCGCGTTTGTACTAAGCCACTGTTAGGAGAGCTGGATGTTAAGTTCTCAGTTAACCTAATTAAAATTATCAAAAAATAAATTAAGATTATTATCGACTTGGCAATGAAACAATGCCATTTGAGGAAGCATCTGTGTTATGTGACAAACAGGACGAAATTAGTCTTCACATAGTACTTAGTTGTGAGGAATTAAAGAAACTCAGACAGAAGCATTTCGATAAGAATCTATTGAAGCTCACGAGGGTACTCGAATTTCCACATATAGTTGCTTTATGGGTACAGTACAAAGGGCCTTGCTTTTAACTGCTTGATACATTGACACCCAATCCTAAACACTTAAGATAATATGACGATGTGACGAGAGATCTTTCTTCATATGTATTGTAGGTGTCAAAAGGACTACGCACGTGTATTGCATGGTCTGTCTTTTTCCACAGCTGGTAAAGAGGAATACATCTATTTCCTTATGTTAAGCTTAAATATTCCAAAACTTACGTATAGTCGTATTAAGAACTTTTGGAAACTTTAAGTTGACAAATAAACATTGACAAATAAACAATGAGACTAATTTTATTGTAAGGAAACGAGAAATATCATAAAAATGTACTGCATCCAATCTTGGTCTGCAACCTACAAAAATTTCATTGCCGAACGCTACACATGACAAGAATTCATCCTCCATTTTGTGATGACAGAAGAAAATCATCGTTATGCTGGCGATTTCGAGCAGAGACCAAACATTAAATTCGACAAATATACAATTGGAACTATGCAAATTGATGCGACAAGTATATGGTAATAAATTAATAATCGACGAAGGAGATACTTGTTGAAACTTCATTATATAGATATAATAAAACACAGTTGTATAGTTTCAAAGTAATATATATAATGTTAACACACTACATATGTTTCACCACACTGTGGCTTCATCAGGTGGATGAATATACTTCATCCACCTGATGAAGCCACAGTGTGGTAAAACATATTTCAGTGGAATTTACTTTGAAATTGCTTATTTATTTTTTTATTCACACTACAGCTTATATCGCCGGCTATTCAGTCTAGTAGAATCCACGAACTGCCATCTCATGAATCGTTCCTCACGGCAAGGGGTTTAATGTCGTTTTCCAGAATAAAACCATAAACACAAATAAAACACGAGTCAATTCCTTTATATTAATGTAATTAAAAAAAAAATAAAAAAATCCCTCTACAAAGTGTATAGGGTGCTAAAGCATCATTAAACAGTAGCAATGAGGAAACACTCTTTGTGAATAATGACTCGCACACAGAGAAAAACCTCTTCTGAATCTCGATCAAACATAAAACTAATAAATATTAGTGAAATCTGTCAAGTTTAACCTCTACTGTGACCCCTTCAAACAAATATCAAAAACAAATTAGTTTTCAAAACTCACGATAGTTGAAATTTACTCATACGCCAAAAATCACATAACAAGGTCAAACCCCACTACAGAAACTCCAACCTTGAATTCAAAATGTTCTCGAAATATTATTTAAAAAAAAAACTTCCCTTATAAAAAACATGACAACTTTCGCTAATATCCATTTACTACTTTCAAACATAAATTATTACAATAAATACATGAAATTATAACAATGAAAATAATCCTGATATCAAATATATATAAATAAAATAATTTTTTTATCAACTTACATAGATCTATGTGTGATTTTATAAAATACACGAGAGATATCTTTTTCACAAAATTTTCAAATAAACATAAAACACTCGCTTAAATCGAATTTAAATTAACTTGCACCTTACACTAAATGCAAAAACAAAATACAACCCGAATTTATACAACAAAGAATAAAATTGATTATCTTATCCTTTAATGAACCAAACACTTTAACAGTCAAGATATCTCTAAATCAAAATGAAATTTCCATATCCGCTTATCCATTCCCACCATCTAAAAATCAAAATATATATAACCAACACATTTTAATAAATACAATATCCGAAAAAGCGGCAAGTTCAATTCCTTGGTCAACCTAAATATACGAGGGCTAATCATAATTTCATACATTATCAAATTTATTTCATTTATAAAATAATATATATATATATATAACGATCCCCGTCTGAAATAAATAAACATACAACTGAAATAGTTAATTTTTTAGAATGTCCCTATTACAGAGTTCAAAATCGTTCAATCATTTTCCTTACTTGTCCAAGGAAAATCCATGACAATATGTAGTGTGTTAACATTATATATATTACTTTGAAACTATACAACTGTGTTTTATTATATCTATATATGGTAATAGTTGTTTATATCATGCACAGATAATCAGGTACGAGTAAATTAAATGTGACCTGGAAACGACAGAACTTAAAGCACGGCCTGGGCTTCGAAATTCAGTGTGTAAAGTGTATTTCATCGCGTAGTGAGAGAACGGGTTAAAGAAGGTTGTTGTGCTACTATGGCACTGTTAGCAGATGAGTGTGGCATAAGCTGGAAAATCATTTGTCACACCTTATTAAAAAAATTGAAGAAGAAAAAGTTCACATCTCGGTTTGTGTCATATTCATTGTCTGAAGATCTTAAATATGATCGTGTTCAGTGCGACAAGGATATCCTCCTTCATAAAAACACAAGTTTGGAGATTCTATTGTTGCGAAGGACGAAACTTAATGTGTTTGCTATGATCCTACAGTTAAACTCCAAAGTACGCAATGGACGTCATGCCAACACTAAAGGGAAAAAGTTTGTTTGCAAAAGTTGAACCTGACATTGTTGGTGTGCCTTTATTCATCATTAATATCCCTAAGGGACAGAGCGTCATTGGAAATTTTTATATGAGTGTCTTGGAAAATCTATCGAAGAGGTTTCCCCTCGAGCAGTCTTAGTGTTTAATACTAGGCAGTTAGTCCTGCTCGTTATATTGAGTCAGAAGAAATAAAATATGTGGAGTATTGAAGAGCCTTATTTTAATTTTATATTATGAACTCACTCTCATCATAACGAAGTTTTAACGCAAATTAACTTAAGTTGATTTTTTTTACAATATGTTAGGTAATTCTAAAACAGTATATTGTGCTTCTTCAAAATTTCCAAAACAATAAGTGATTTATGGTGTCATAAGCAGTACGATCTGCACAAATTCACTTCAATAACTTTCCTTCTTTGAATATCATCGTCAACACGCTATGTTAAAACAAGTATATAGACAATATAATTTCTGGCTAAGTTATATTTATCTAAATATAAAATTGCCGCTAATTTTGAGGTTATATTTTCAGATACAATTTATTATCATGTAAAGGACGAATTAATTGACGTTCCATTGACCATGCTGGTTTTATGAGGGGAAGATCACCAACTTATAGAATATCACTAAATATACTACTAGTTCCATACGGTAGATGAAATTAAGCAACTGTAACCTGGCTCCTGGACTTGCGAAGGTAGTTGGTTATTTTCTGAGGAATAGATTAGATTTATGTCGAATATTACAGTCTAAGGTCATTCTTATTTAGAGAAGTTCCCCATAAATCGGTTACTTATTTGATATGTAACACATGTATGATCATTGTTTACTACTGTTTACTACATGCTCATGTTTGTAAGATATCTTCAGGACTACGAACTTTCATCGAGTGTCTAAAACTACAAAATGATCTTAGAATAGTTAAAAAAATGGTACAGAGACAAAAATTAACAATTAAGTATAGACAAATGTAAAGTCTTATCTTTTCTTATAGAACTAATTACTGAACAAAAACATATTGTCTAAATAATGATACTGTTGAGATGGTAGAGAAATTTAAGCATTGTTTCTCATGTAATGTAGAATTCTATTTAATTAATTAATTCCCGGATTCCTCCATAATCGATCTTTAGGATTTCTGGAGAAACAGTAAATTGTATAAGATGTTAATCCATTGATGCGATAGTATCAAACATATACACATCTTAATTTTTAATAATTCACTTTCATACAAAATAAAAGTATAAATTTTTAACATCCGACGTTATATCGAGGTTATTGAACCTTTAGCATACAAAGCTGTTTATCAATGTTATCTTGTAATTTTTATAATATCGACAGTTGTTACGAATGTAAAACATACACATACCCTGCGTACATAGCGCACATAGCGCAAGCGTGTGTATAAGTTCCCCAGCGAGACATTCTGAATTCATAGACGGCACATAATATACTTTTTCCGACGGGTTTTTAATTTTGGGGTCCGTGTCGTAATTGACTAACAATTTTTTGGATTCATATTCTATATAATTCCATATTTCCATTTTTCAATTCAAGCTATCTTTTTCCTTCAAGGATATTCTGTACAAGAGGACTATTGAAGAGTGGTAGTATTCATATTGCAGTAATTTCATCGCCAACATCGCGAAAGTTCAGGGTATATTTCTGAAACTTTTATTATACTTCTGTAAACGTAATGAGTATCCAGAGAGGGGATATCTATACCAACTTCTACAATTTCAATTAGTTTCAATAAGTCGAAGAATAGACAACACATTTGCGAAACTCTTATTCATGTTTAAACTCGTAAAATACAATAGTATTATCTTTTTTTTAAATTTCTGTCTACAGTATCTATTAACTTCTATCTATTAATACTTTTTTGTGTACCCTGGTTCAACTCCCTTTTATCATTAACAATTGCCTATAATAGCTTCTGTTATAGCAACGCCCAGTAGTTCTTATAAAGAATTTAGTGTGAATATACCGAGTTAATCACCGATCTGACAAAGTGCATTTGCTCATAAATAGTGAATATAATAAAAAATTCAAATCCTGTAGCTGATAGTGTTGCTATACTGCACATTCTAAAAATATGTGGACTAATAATATTTTATATTATTAAAAATACTTTTGTATTATACAAATTGGTGTGGTTTCTACCCACTCATGTATGTTTCAAATTATTTTGTTATTATCATGTTTATTAGATGTTTATATGAATGATTTAAATTTTAGTATCGAACGCATTTTGTCTTTTGAAATTTCATGTTTTGGAAATGGAAGGTTAACTTCTTTTAAACTGTCGTAATTGATACAACTAAAATTGTTTCTATTGTCAGGATAAAGAACGCAATACGACGTTCACTTCCAATTAATCAAATACATTAGATGTGTAATGCTTTGGAAAAGGCCCGATTATGATAAACTTTTAGTTAAAATAAGGTTAACCGTTTCTGGAAGTGAAATTTATAGTTGTTTAATATAAATTTTGGCATCGTAAAGCTAAATTTACTTAAGGACAAAACAAGTTATCAGACAAGTCAGCTGACTGGTCGTGTCTTTACATAAACGACTGAAAAGCAATGCCAACTAATCAGCTGAAATATTGTGTCTACTGCAAAATCCAGCCACATGTTGCGTTAGGTCGATCTTTTCTTGTTCTACATACAGCAAGCAGATAAGTTGTATGTTTTTGCGTTGGTGTCAATGTATTAGAAAACGAAAGAAATATGACAATAAAGTACAAAGCTTTACAATTGTTTATAATTAAGTACAGGAAGGACATAAAGTTTTGGACACGCTTGGTAACAATAATTCTGAAAACTCTCACTTAATATACAAATCCATTTTCTCCATTATCTAATTAGATTCAGCGACCCCAGCTAACTGAGACATCTAAGTAGTATGAACTAGTAGACTGTACACATTTTTAAACAATATAAAATTTATTTAATTTGTTATTAAATTGATAATTTAATAAAATAATCCAAATTTTAAGTGACGTTCAATATAAATATGATTTATATTTTATATTCCTTGATAAAGGCATGATTTGCCGAAACATGTAGGGTTGTTTTAAATATATATATTTTAAAGTAAAACAAGACCTTAAATCGCCAACAAATTGAATTTTTTACCCCAGAAGAAGCGACAAAGTCTGTTGCGAAATATAGGGTTATTTAATAAAGGAGTTTTTTTCTTAATTGACCGCTTACCCGAATTTAAATTAATTTTTTTATAATATATCACTGTCGATTATTTCGTTTCAATTATATATATATATATATATATATATATATATATATATATATATATATTATAGAACCCTTGTGAACCATGTGACGTAATAGTTATAAAATATCAATTTAAACAATCAAGAAAATCGTAAAAGTAAGCAAAAGTAGTAAAAATACTAATGTCCACAAAGAAACTGTTCAACCTATTGCGAATTAAAGTGGTAGGAAATGTACTTATTGAACGAATATTGGGTCTTCTAAGAATGCTGTCATGGCATCTTGACTACTAGATCCTCTTTCCAGAGTTGTAACAAGAGAAATTCAACTGGAGATTGGAAATTACACTATCAAAAAGAACAAAAGATTTTATTACACTGTCGCCATTACATTAAATCTTTTACAAAGTCAACGTGTACATAACGCACTTATCAAGCAACACAGTTTAGCGTGTTTTTTTCGGTGTTGATAACACGCTAATGATGAATGTTCTGCTAGCCTCTCTCAGCTTCGCGATCGCACTATGAGGTTTACCTCTATAACGGTGCTTGGGGAATACCCAACAGTAAGTTTTTATTTCTTATTTTAATAAATTTTTACTATTTAGGAATATTCGTCCAAGTGTGGTTTGATTGGTGGATCGATTTTATGCTGATGAATATGTGAATTTACGGGAAAACTGTATAATAGAAATGAAAAAATAAAAATCTTATTCGAATGTAACGATTTTTAATAAATATGTATATAAATATTTGTTCTTGCCCTACTTTATTTACTAACGATTGTTTTGCAAAAATGATCTATTATTTGTGACTATTTTGGATATTCCGTATGATTATATAAAATTTGCTTAGTTATCATCTATAGTTAAGTACTTACTGTAAAATTAACTGCTTATTGGAGGCTATCACATCTCGCATTGCAGTCGGATTTTTGATAATAGTTGGTGCAACTAGGTGTAGCAATTGTTCAACTGTTAGTTTAAATAAACTTATATTCATTTAGCAACAATAAAAGGTTCAAAAAATATCTGTACATACCTTCTGAATGCCGCTTATCCAAGAAAAGTAGTTCTAACTTGCCATCTTCAACAACTCCGTTTTCACTTAGGTAAATTAAAAAAACTCTGTACATACCTTCTGAATGCCGCTTATCCAAGAAAAGTAGTTCTAACTTGCCATCTTCAACAACTCCGTTTTCACTTAGGTAAATTAAAAAAACTTGTTCACTTTCACTTAGATTTTTACTATAGCAATTAATAATTAAATTAATAATAAACAAGGGAAGCTGAACATGTGTTTTTAATTTGCCTAAGTTAATTATTTAAACAATGTTTCATAAAGAATCGACTGCTACATCCATTAATAAGATAACTTTCTTTTTGATTTATTTATAATATTTTCATTGATCACGTAGCTTTATACGCTACACTTACCACTGTAACATCAGCTTTCAATGGGTTTAGAACGCAATTGACGAAAATTTAAAACTAGATTTATTTATAAATTTTTCTGACATGTTTGTTGTCAACCAGTCCTTAGATGAATGTTTGTTAATTTATTCGAAAAGGCCAGACGATATGTTGATCAGATTTGTCAGATCTCTAACGATTATCTGTCAACCAAACATGACATCAGATTTTACAGAGCGGGCATGAAACGTAGTTCAAATTCACGGTATTTACGTGTACTATGGCATCGGTGGATAATATGGACTTAGAGCAGCTAATGCCAACTAATTTTTACTCCTCGCATTTGAAATATTTAGTAAATTAAAATTAATTGTTTCCATTCCGAGTATTATGTGGAACGGTCGGTCGACACTGACGAACCGTTTAGTCACCGCAGTCGTTTTAGTTTCTTATTTCAGTTAGCACATTAGTTACAGCTGCTTGAACAATAAATAATTGTGCTTTATGGTAATATAGTGACTTTATGAGAAGATCAGCAAAAAATCAAATGACCTTCCATCTGATTTATGAAAGCTCATTTTATAATAGATTGCACGATTGATTTTCTTCTTGACCACATACTTAATACCTAAATAATGTGAACTAAACATTTATTTTTCCAATAACATAGAATTAAAAAATCGTTGTTCATATTTTGTGAGCATATTTATTAAGATTACTATAATTCCATCTATGATTGAATTTAGCGGTGTCTCTAAAAATTCGTGACGTATTTGTTAACGATCTTTTAATCTATTCTAAAAAATATTTGTTGTGTTTAGTGTGTTACTTTTTCGACAATATTTTAGAGTACTTAGTTCATCTTACTGAAATGTCATAGAGAAATATCACATTTAAAATCCCTTTACGTCTTAGAAGTAATGCAGTGTTACACTCTGATTTACGGAGCTTTTGATAGCTCGATTTCAGTAAAATGCGAAATTTCAAGAAAGCAATTATTCCCTAATTCTTAATGGAAACCGCGATAATTTGTTCAGAATATTTTGTGTAAAAAAATTGTAAATATTTGTACCCAATAATAGTATATATTACTTGAAATAATTAGTTACATAAAATATGTCTTGTAAAAAGTCAAAGCTTTTATAATGTTTTCAGATACAGAATCAGTGGATTTCAAATAAGAAATTATTTACTATTTGTAATTTATGCATTTTGGGAACTTTGTTTTGCATTTATTGCAAAAAGAAACAGCATAATTTAAAATTATCAAGTTAGCGATTTTAAAGTGGAAGAAATATCTTCCATTGTGACTAATATGACAAAGAAACATCTAAATCGGGACTGCAATCGACGAAGAAATACTGATTCAGATACTGAAGGAGAACTACTTTTCCTCAGTACACGTTTACGATTCAATAAAAGATTTATAATAGAATTGTACCTTTCTCGATATGTAGATGTGAAAACGTTTTAAATATAAAGCTTTGAGAAAGCAATTTTCAATTCGGATAAGTTTCTGCAGACGTACAAAATTTAAAACATAAACTTGAGTATCTGCAGCTTTTGTTGGATTTTCTATCATATATTTAAATTTTCAAAAGAAGCGAAGTGAATAGTATATGTATTTATCGTTTGAAAAATTGACGTAAAATATTACCATCGAAGCGAGCAAAATTAAAAATTAAATACATTCCGGGTTTTATGAGGTACTGCATTTAAAATTATACATTTATTTTACTGTGAAGCATTTTTAAATTAATATACGATATAAATATATAAATATATATATATATATATATATATATATATATATATATATATAAATATATATGAAGGTGTAGTTTCTCGGGTTCTTGGCCGCGTGTGAGTTTTGTCCTGAAAAGGACTATTTACTATACGTTTCAACGAGATTGCACTCGTCATCTTCAGGAGCTAGTTGGTCTGTCGCTGGTTAGATCTGGAGATCGTCTCTACCAGCTTTAACCAGCTCTAACCAGCGACAGCATTACGTTTATCATCATTAGTATATATACACGCAGTATAGAAATGAAAGTCGTATCTATTTCTGGGTAAGTTGTATTGACAATTAGTAATAACTATAAAACGTAGACGTCTGCACATCCCGGATGGATACGGCTTTCACACATTTTTTCATTTTCCCGGACAACCTGGACGGTTGGCGCCGTGACACATTGCAGCTACATTCTTAGACAAATGTGATTTTGTCATGTGTAGAAATTTATGCAACGAATTAGAGCGGCAATGGCACGTATGTGAGAATTCAATAATTATGAGTTCTCATTAGCATTACGTTTATCATATATATATATTAAAATAATCGACTTTTTCTTGGTTTAGCGACCTTTAATGAATTTCAACACTCTTTTTTCTCTTCCTTTTTTCTTTTTTACTACAACGTTTCGACTTTTTTTATAATTAAGTCTTTTTCAAGTGATTAGAACAAAAAAATTAATACAACGAAAGGTAAGATATATATTTACATTTGTATGAATGAATTAAAATTAAAATTAACCCTTAACTACAGATCCCCGGTAAATATTACCTTCGAGCGTTTCCGATTCGTCAAGTTTCGGCGATTTCCGTCACTTACAGATCTATGCGTCTATGTACCTTCCTAGTGGTCAGTTTTGAGTAGACTGCCGAGGTGAGCGCGTCATTTGATTCTAAATAGAGTAATAGTATTAGTTTGAAGATTGTAACCGGTAAAAATTACCGGAGGTATGTATTTATGTTATTATGTTTATATTTTAATTTACTGATTCTGTGTAATATTTTAGTCGCTAAGATGTCTACACAAGAAAATCCAGGACCCTTAAAGAGAGTAAGGTACGGAGATATGAATTTTGAAGAGACCTTGTTGAAATGGGCGGCAGAAGTGAATTCTGACGATAGCGATATAGAATCAGATGAAGAGTACATTCCGTCGGATCATGAAAGTGAATCGGAGGTTAAACTAAACCAAGAGGAGGAGGAAGAAAATGTAAGGTTATGTGAGGCGTCCAATACAGATGCTAACAATAATTATTATTATGGTAAGAATCGTTTTAAATGGTCAAAAACTTCACCAGTGGCTAGGAATACGCGTATCTTACAACAGAATATTGTTGTAAAATGCCCATATGTAAAGACTAACAATATCTACACGGCTAATCCTGAAGATGTGTGGAATCTTTTCTTTGATGATCATATTTTAAATGTTATTCTACTTTCATCTAATGCTCGTCTTGCAAAGATGAGACTGAAATACAAAAAATATGAAAATAATTCTGATTTGCGTGATTTAGATATAATAGAACTACGAGCTTTTCTAGGATTACTACTTCTATCCTCAATTTTTAAATCCAATAACGAGGATATACTATCCATTTTTGCAACTGATGGATCTGGTCGAGATATCTTTCGATCTGTAATGAATGTAAATCGATTCACCATCATTGTTACGTGTCTAAGATTTGATGATGCTGAATCTAGAAATGAACGGAAAAAAATCGATCAACTAGCAGCTATTAATGAAATTTTTAATGCATTTATAGTAAATTGTCAATCGAGGTACAGCATTGGAAGTAATGCTTGTGTGGATGAGATGCCAATTGCTTTTCGCGGCAGATGCAAGTTCAAGATGTTTATGCCAAACAAACCGGCTAAGTATGGTCTCAAACTTATGGCTCTGACAGATGCCAGAACAGGATTTTTATACAATTCCTATATATATTGTGGAAGGAACTCTGGCGGTAATGTTTTGAGTGAAGAGGAAAATAAATATTCAAAACCCACACAAGCTGTATTAAGGCTTACCCAGCCAATCTCAAATACAAATAGGAATGTAGCGGCCGAGAATTGGTTCTCTTCAATAGAGCTAGTAAATGTTCTGAAGAGTAAAAAGCTTACTTATGTGAGAACTCTTAAAAAAAAAGGTGAAATACCTCCTGCATTTTTGCCCAACAGAAAAAAAGATGACGGTACTAGTTTATATGGATATACTAGTGACATGACATTATTATCATACATACCAAAAAAGAATAAGTCCGTATTATTGATCTCCTCCATGCACCACAACGAATATAATGATGCTGAAACTGGTAAGCCAGAAATTATAAATAAAATTATTATAATCAAACAAAAGGATGGGTCGATAGTCTCGACCAAAAATGCAGCGTTTACTGTTGTAGTCGCAGGACTCGCCGCTGGCCTCTAGCTATATTCTTTAGATTATTGGATATAGCATCTGTTAATTCATATATTGCTCACCAAGATTACAGGGACAATAAAACAATGCTTCGTTACGAGTTTGGAAAACAATTAGGAATGTTGTTGGTAACTCCTCAAATGAAACGTAGATTCTATAATATACGTATATGCCGAGAAGTTAAACTATGTATAAGACGGATTCTAAAATTGGATGAAGAATACCCATTTGAAATTGGTCAACCTCCTAAACGAACAACGTGCAGAAAATGCCCGGCCAAGAAAGAAAGAAAAACCACCCACATATGTTTGATATGTAAGACACCTATATGTTTACAGTGCACCGAGAGGATTTGCAGAGATTGTACCACATAAAATTTTGTGCTACATTACCTCCTGTTGGATTTTTTCGATATGAACTTTTTAACTTGAAATTACTTTTATTTTCGTTATTACAGTTTCCTTTATAGGTTCCTTTATAAAAAAGAGTTGAGTTTAATTTTTTTTTTGAGAAATTTTATATATATTGTATATACACCTCATTCCATATTAAAATTTGAGGTGAAATATATTTTTTATAAACGTTTTTTGTTGTATGATTAAAAGTCATTTGAAATACCAAAATTGCAAATTTAGAAAAACATTTTCTAGAGGTTTTTTTTATATAATTTCTTTTTTTTAACTTGTTAATAGCGATAGAAAAAAGCCGGTAGAATTTACCGGGTGTCTTTGCTTGCGTCTCGGCAACAACTTGTCTGTATTTAAGGGTTAAATTAATAATTAAAGTAAGGAAAATTAAAGGATACAAAACTCACCTATTTATTTCGTGTTAAAACACATATTTTGTGTAATATGTATGGTCAGACATGTCGAACCTTTTTATAGGGTCGGACTGCCTTTCTCGGAATATTTAGTGTAACTAAATGTCTTGGTGCAGAAATGAAATTGTTTCTGCACCAAGACATTTAGTTACACTAAATATTCCATATTCTATAAAAATTTCGACATGTCTGACCATACATATTACACAAAATATGTGTTTTAACACGAAATATTGGTGAGTTTTTTATCCTTTAATTTTCCTTACTTTAATTATTATTTTAATTTTAATTCATTCATACAAATGTAAATATATTTCTTACCTTTCGTTGTATTAATTTTTTAGTTCTAATCACTTGAAAAAGACTTACTTATGAAAAAAGTCGAAACGTCGTAGTAAAAAACTGAAATTCATTGAAGGTCGCTAAACCAAGAAAAATCTATTATTTCAATATTATGACAAGGCCAATAAAATAAATAAGAAATAAATTTTAATTCTAATTAACACTAAATATATAAATGGTAAATTCAATTTGTTGGCGATTTAAGGTCTGGTTTTACTTCAAAATATATATACTTAAAACAACCCTACATGTTTATATTTTATATTCCTTGATAAAGGCATCATTTGCCGAAACATATAGGGTTGTTTTAAATATATATATATTTTGAAGTAAAACCAGACCTTAAATCGTCAACAAATTGAATTGACCATACCATACAAAGGTCACGAAATAATTAACTTCATATATATATATATATATATATATATATATATATATATATATATATATATATATATGTGTGTGTTTAGATAATTTCTTAGCCGTTATATATATATATATATATAAATATAATATTTTCGTGACCTTTGTATGATAAGGTAAACTTAATAAGTCGGCGATTAAAGGTCTGGTTCATTACTTCAAAATATATATATTTAAAACAACCCTACATGTTTCGGCAATGATGCCTTTGTCAAGGGAATAAAAAATATAAATATTTTTTATTCCCTTGACAAAGGCATCATTGCCGAAACATGTAGGGTTGTTTTAAATATATATACTTTGAAGTCATGAACCAGACCTTTAATCGCCGACTTATTAAGTTTACCTTATATATATATATATATATATATATATTAAAATAATAGACTATTTATTGGTTTAGCGACCTTTAATGAATTTCAATGTTTTTCTCTACGACGTTTCGACTCTTTCTATTATTAAGTCTTTTTCAAGTGACGATTTATTCCGTTTCAAAACACATTTTTGTACATGTGTGGTCGGAAACATGCCCGAGACCGTTCCAGGGATCGACCGCGTCACTCAAAATATTCTGAGTGACGCGGTCGATCCCTGGAAAGGTCTCGGGCATGTTTCCGACCACGCATGTACAAAAATGTGTTTTGAAACGGAATAAATCGTCACTTGAAAAAGATTTAATAATAAAAATAGTCAAAACGTCGTAGAGAAAAACATTGAATCATTAAAGGCCGCTAAACCAATAAAAAAAAGTCTATTATTTTAATATTAAGACACGGCCAATAAAATAAATAAGAAATTTAATTCTTATTAACACTAAATATATATATATATATATATATATATATATATATATATATATATATATATATATATATATATGATAAAATTTTAATGACTTTCGATTAATAAATTTAATCTAAATATTTTTTGTGTGGTTTCTAGAAAATCCAAGAATCCAAGAATCCAAAGAAATTTTAGTTCAGATACTTCCATCTATTCATATTTTACAAATATATTAAATTTTTAAGTAAGTTTCGTGTAAATTTTATCAAGTTTAATCTATAATTAACTTTACATAATACCTTCGCTAGTTAAGAACTAAAACCTCTCGTTCTTACACCTGATGAAATGATAAGTAAATAATGAAATATTGGATTTAATGAACAAGTAAGTTAGTTACTTAATAATAATATATCATGCATGTTGCTGTAATATTTTACCACGATATAAATTAAATAAAGAAAAGAAAAATAAAGAACAAAACGTAGTTAAAGCGGGTTGTGATTGGAGTGCGCCTATATAATAACTAATGCAATAAGAAATTCTATTTACAGTTGCAATGAATTGAACGATTTCAAAAAAAAGTAAGTGTACCTCCTAGTAAAAGCACTTTCCCCGACTTCAATGCTTGTTGGCCTAGGCTTAACGCCTCGGCCAACTATTTACATTGTCGTCCAGGAATGTATTGCTGTTACTACTAGACATACAATGTACTATTGTTCGTCACTCATGTTTATATTTTGAAATAAAATAACAAGTAATGTTACCGAAAATTAATAAATAATATTTAGCGGATAGCAATTAAATTTTAAAATGCCAAGTATCAATGTAATGTGGCAAACTGCATACTTTATATAAAAATAAAACTCTGAACTTTCAAATTAAACCATTTCAATTTATTAATGTAAAAAATGCAAAACAGAAAACAACAGTATAAAAAACTCGTTTGATAAGGCTTTTGTCGCCCTCGTTCTTTAGAAAACCCGTGCAACAAAAAAAACTAATTTTTTAGAAAACTCGTCGTTGTCGCGGCACGTTTTCTAAACTGAACTCATGCGACAAAATGGTGTAGTATGAAATTTCTGTTTTAATATACTATTTTAATACGGCATACTTTTTAAATACTAAAATAGGGACATGTTTACATCCACATAATGAAACATATCGGAACGGCAAATAAACTGTCAAGTTAAATCATTCAAAAACATAACTGATTTTTTCCATACAAATGATTTTACGAATCACACCTTGTCTTTATGCCATGGTTCTATCATACTTAAATCGTGTGTTTCTGACTCTCAATATGTATGTATTTGAACATATTAGACGAAATTAATTTTGTTTAAAATTGGAACTATTCTTAAATCTATATTACACGTTATTCCGACAGTTTCTTTCATTTGCGTTACATTTTCATATATATTTTATTCTCCTAAATGTTGAAACCGAATGTTTTTTTAACAAAAAATTAATGAAATATTGAAGAACTCATATTTATTGAATTTTTGTTTTGTTTTAAGTAGATAATGGATTTTGTTGATGTTTTGGCACGAATCACTTACCATGTATCTGAGATTATTTACGTTACCAAGTAGCGTATATAAAGAAAGTTCAAAACTTGAAAGATCTTTTAACGCCAAGATATAAATCGTGCGTATACGAAGACATGCACAAAAGTATTACAGAATATATTTAACTTTTGATTTACTTACATTAAAAAACTTAGCAAGTATATTTTACTAAGAATAAAAGCATTGCAATTATGCATCACATTACTACAGCCTATGTTTTATAGTATTTTCTTTGCCTTTTTATACACATACTTTCAATTCTATTTTCCATTTTAAAAGATCTTTGAGTAGCTATTGAAACATTTCATAAGACTTAAGTTAATACTGCATATGACGTCAAAGGCAAATTCAAAAGAAATGAAATTTAGGAAGGTATTTTATTAAAATATTTATGAAAGTTGTTTAGCGATCTGTCAGTTTGATTTATTATTCAACTCTAAATATATCAAAGCTATTGTTAATAAGAGACATACACAGAGAGAAAGCCAGTTACGTGAAGAATGATATTAAGTTTTTAATGTAGAACACATCCATGTTAATAGTAACAAATAAAAATACTGGATAAACTATGTTTTTTTAAATATCCTAATTTAAAGTTTCATAAGTAAAGAAAAAAAATTATAGATATATGAAATTCATTACAGACATTAAAACCAAACCAAATATTAAAATATATTACTTGCATCAGTAAGAAAGGTAAAAATAAATTTATAATTGTAATCCAAAATACATTGCCTTGTATACGGTATTGAGTTAGCGTCGGGGCAGGCGTTGGTTGGGTTTAAAATAAGTATTACCTTTTGGGATTTTTATTTTGATATATCATAGTTAGAATATGTAAAATATTACAGAGCTAAATTAAATATTGAGAATCAAACACTTGGCTATATTTCACTAATTTTATTAGAATAACTTTAACATATGTTTCGGCTGTTATGCCGTTATCAAAGAGATATCTTTAGATCTAATTTAATGCATGTATATAAGTGTAAGATTTATATACCAAACGCTCGTATGTGTGGGTGGGTGGTTAACTGATATTTATAATAGTGTCTATAAAGAGTGTATTAGAGAAATCTACATGTAGTAACTAACAAATTATATTTCTGTGCTTTTTTAATTTCTAAAATTTCTTTTTGATAGATGAATCAGCAATTCGTTTTCTTATTCGACAAATTTGGCTGTTGTCATAGCGGATGGATGAAGCGATTATCATGGTGGAACAAAACACTTTTCCTGAATAAATGAAGTCGTGTTTTCTACAATTCGGAATTGAAACGTGTCAGTATATTAGCATAATATCGATCAGTTATTGTACTTTCCTTCTGTAAATTGTCGATAACGATTACCCCTTGGAATCCAAAAAATTATTTTCAAAATCCTATCCATCGAAAAAATTGTTTTTGCTACCTTCGGAGCACGTTTATCAGAAGAAATCCATATCCAAATCTCATCTACCGTGACATATCGAAGAAAAACTTCTCTTGAAGTTCGGTTGGATTTAGTCATATAGCCACTTGAAATTGTAACGCAAGTTCGCATTTGCTTAACAGTAAACAAATGCGGCATCCATATTGCGGTTAGTTTTTTCATATTTTAATATTGAACCAAAATATTGTGGACCCGTTCGGTAAAGATTTACGGCATTATCACATGTTTTATTCGGCGGTTGCTATTTACAATTATGGATTTTACCTTATTAATCATTTCGGTATTACTGTGGAAGAAGGCATGCGATGTTCAGCACGTTTTGCACCCATATTACACTTTTTCAAATTTAAAACAGTGACCCGATTGTACATCATTCCATGAGAGGGAGCATTATATTATATCTACATTTTAATATTCATGTAAATTTTCTACAGTTTCTTTAATGTTTTTTTCCACAAAAAATAATGTTTTATTAACAAACCAAATTATTTTTTCTTCACATTCTCCACGGTTGTAAATAACTATTATACAACATGTAACATTTTTTCATGGTTTTGCATACCTTCGGCCTTGTTAGTCAAGCAAATGAGTAAAAACAATGGACTGTAATGATCCTTGCAAGCCTTGAGTGACAGCAAAACGATTTTTCTGTCACTCAAATCATTGACACATATATGTAAATACTGTTAATAATCAAAAAAGCTAAAAATAGGTACTTTCGATGATTTCTTTTATCACTATGCAAAAAAAAACTTGTTTATTTGACAGATTTGGACTAAAATTCACATATTAAAATAGTAAATAAAGTAGTTTGTTATACGATACTGAAATCGAAAACTTGAAACTACAGATTACTAACGTACGTGATTATGAAAATAATACAATTTATACGAAAAGTAATTCACAATGTAAAATTTAGATAGAATGTGAAAGGCTGACGTAATAAGTATTGCGGAACGGAAAAGCTTCATAAAATAAAAATTAATGCTATTGTGAAACAGACTATAAAAGGCTGACAAAAATGCATTTGAATGATACTGAAGGTATATTAAGCTAGACAAGAATGTAGTACTATTAACGTTACAAGTTGATTTAAGACCATAAAAATTTAACAAAACTTCTCTGGACGATCTCCAATTCCCGCCTCTGTAATTCATAATATGAACATCAAATTATGAACTACAAATAATAAATAGTAAAGAGTTTGCAGTTATGTGTGATGAAATGTTGATTTTGCCTACTTAGCAATATATTTAACATGCGAAGCAAAAGTTAAACGAGAGTCAAGAAACACCTAAATTCTTTACACGGTACGTGCTAATAGAATGGCCTCATAGCTGAAGTGGAGTATTTTAGATTTTGTAGAGAAGCTAATTATTTTACATTTGTCAGAATTTAGTGAAAATATGTTAATTCTACACCAAATAAAATATTTTTAAACCAGCTGCTCACAATAGTTCCATACATATAGCTTTGATATTTTACCACGATATAAATTAAATTTAAAAAAATATGAATAAATTAGTACAAAACGTGATTAAAACAGGTTGTACATTGTGTGCACTTGTATAATACGTAATGGAATAACAAATTTGATACGCGAATTCAATGAATCTTAGGTTATGATTCAATAATTATAATCTAATTCATAAATTTAAGACCTACGTATCAAAAAAACGTTTACTAAAATCGTTTTAGTATTTAAAATACAGTATTTAAAATAATTTACAAATAGTTAATTGACAAAGGAGATACTTGTTGAAACTTCATTATAACACTAAGAAATATGTAATTAAACTTCTAGTTTCAAAATTTTTTTATTGTAAATACACTACAATATTGTTTCGCCATACAATGGATTCATCAGGTATAATAAATACTGTTGTCATATTCAGTATTTCATCCACCTGATGAAGCCATTGTATGGCGAAACAATAGTGTAGTGTATTTACAATAAAATAATTTTTGAAACTAAAAGTTTAATTACTTATTTCTTGGCGTTAATTTACAAATAAATTATATAAAATCTAACATTTCATAGAATAACTTGCTGACAATGTATGATTAATTCAGAAATCTTATTAATCACACAAGCTATGCATTCCAGTAAAATCCAGTGTAAATATCATTCATAACGCCTGAAACAAATAAATAAATGTATCTTGTACAAAAGAATACGTTTAAATGTATTAAGAGCAACATCTTACATTGTAAACAATATAGAGAAACCAGCATACAGGCGAAAAGCTGGACAAAGTGAATTGAACCGACATTAAGACAATCAATTTATGGTAAAAGCGGACGCAAGACATGTGATAGCAATGGTTGACACAATAGCAGCAAGCAGAACCTGATAGAAGAAACGAAATAAGTAATATCAAATAAGATGTCGAACGTATACGATAAAGTAAGGATAATGGTACACATAGATTGAAATAAAAATGCAGCCAATGGGCATGCTGAAACGAAAAATGACAGAAGCCAATTCCGATATGCAAATTTGACATTTAAATGCGAGAGATGAAAAGGCCAATGAGAAGACGAGAAGTAAATTCAAGCAATCCTTGAATCTGATTGGACAATAAAATATTTGGACGGCGAATGTTTTATTTCACAAAACATTAAATTACTATTAAAGGAGTTTAGAAAAGAACATAAAAGAGAAATAAGCAGGAAATGCACTTTCGTGCATTGATATAGTAAATACAAGGGATGGAACGGAAAGGAATTACGCATAATAGGAAAAATCAAAAATAAATCATAAACTGGTGATGTGGAGCTATACGATCATGAAAAAGACATGTAACTACAGAGGGTACATATGGGGTGAACTCGGCATAGATTTTAGATTTTGACGCGAACCTAAAACATCTTCAGACGCTCTAGTTTTAATTAAAAGTTATATATATGTTTATCTGAAAATAATTTATTTTAAAGAAATTTACGTTTTAAAGCAATTATAGTAGACTTAATTTTTATGTTCAGATTTAAGTTAAGAATGTAAATAATTTGTTATGGTTAAAATTCTAATTGATTTCAAACTACTACTTAATTAAAATTTCTTTATATTTTAAAATAACGAACTTTGGAATATCAAATATTTCGGAAATATACTGTACCAAATTATGTATGAGAAGCAAGGATTAATGTGAATAAAAAGCTCACAATAATTTTAATTAATAAATCATAAATAAACATTTATGTTATTATAGCCTATTGTTAAATACCACAAAACAAGCCGAAGACTAGTCAGTCGAAATTAACATTCAAATCAAAACTTATGGAATAAATAAAAAAGTGTGGAAATAAACGTTATGTTACGTATTTATTTAGATCAAAACATACCAGTAGAATAAAGAAAATTCATATAAAAGTTTTACATACGAGGGTAAAACAAAAACATCTTGAATCATTCCTTAGCACTTGGAGGGTTAAGATCCCTTAGGCTAAATGAGACACTCAAGTGTGCTGTCTAGAATCAGGAAAAGACTTCAAAATTGTATGTGTTCTTTCATGAAACACTTACAATAGTCATCAGGATTAAGTAAGAATGTTGATATATTAACATTGAATATACTTAACTTGTAAATATATGTATATTTATATATATATATATATATATATATATATATATATATATATATATATATATATGTCCCAACGCAGACCATATTTTTAAATTAAAAATTTCGTATGATTTGCTTTGTAATTTGTAGACAGCAATGTTTACATCCCCACTTACTCTGCAATTACATACATTCTAATTTGATA
Source organism: Melolontha melolontha (assembly GCA_935421215.2). Lineage (NCBI taxonomy): Eukaryota > Metazoa > Arthropoda > Insecta > Coleoptera > Scarabaeidae > Melolontha > Melolontha melolontha. Next base: position 84,465,407 of record OW285239.1, on the reverse strand, counting down.
TTTGTAAATATTTCATATAAAAGCCGAAAAACTCCAATAATTTATCAATTGTTATATTTAATAAACGGGTAAGATATTATCTAAACACTCATATATCTATGGAGTAATAATTATCATTTTCAAACATTCAAATCTGACATCTGCTCTCAAAATACTGACATCTGCTTTCAATAACTCACATCTACTTTCAAAATAGGCATCCGCTTTCTAATTTGACGTTTGCTTTCATAACTGACACCTGCTTTCAAAACAGACATCTGCTTTCAATAATTGACATTTGCTTTCACTAACTGACATCTGCTATCAAAACTGACATGAGCTTTCAAAACTGACTTCTGCTTTCAACTTGACATCTACATTCAATAACTGACATCTGATTCATTAACACTGTTACTTTATAATGCATTTCTAAATAGCTTGAACATGGGTCTATTGTGTCTGAGTGGTATAAGCGACAGCCCGGCAAGCTGTAGACTTGAGTTCGAGTCCCAACGTAGACCATATTTTTCAATTAAAAATTTCGTATGATTTACTTTGTAATTTGTAGACAGCAATGTTCACATCTCCACTTACTCTGCTACTACATACATTCTAATTTGATATTCGTAAATATTTCATATAAAAGCCGAAAAACTCCAATAATTTATCAATTGTTATATATATATATAAATATATATATATATATATATATATATATATATAAATATATATATATATATATATATATATATATATATATATATATATATATATAGTAAACCTAATCAGTAGGCGATTAAAGGTCTGTATATTACTTCAAAATATATGTATTTAAAAAACTCTACATGTTTCGGCTGTATACGCCTTTATCAAGAGAATACAAAATATGAATGAATTCATATTTTGTATTCTCTTGATAAAGGCGTATACAGCCGAAACATGTAGAGTTTTTTAAATACATATATTTTGAAGTAATATACAGACCTTTAATCGCCTACTGATTAGGTTTACCATATCATACCAAGGTCACGAAGTTATTATATATATATATATATATATATATATATATATAGATATGTCAATAGTAGATTCAATTAAGTCGGCGATTTAAGGTCTGTTTTATTTTAATATGTATATATTTAAAATAATCTTACATGTTTCGGAAAATCATGCCTTTTTCAAAGAATTTTAAAATATAAGTGACAGTATATTCATTAATATACTGTCATTAGAGTACAAATAAAACATGAACATTATATAAGAGATAATAGTTAGATTAGTAACTGTAGATCTATAAATCATTAAAACATGTTAATGAAGCGAGATAAAAGATTTAATGAAAGAATAAGTTTTAGAATAAATTAAGATTTATAAAATTTTACAAAATTAATATGGCTATAAGGTGAAAGATTGAAATATCACCAGTTTTTATAACAGGTAAAATTTTTCGATCATTTAGAAACATTGCGCAATTTTTAATTGGACAATAATAATCCATTGCCTTTGTTCAAGGAAGGGTAAATAACCATGGAGTTTCAAGACAAAATATACACAGTATATGATGCCTCTATTATAAGTGCCTAACATTTACAAAGGATGGCTTGTTTGGTCTCTTCTCATAAATATAAACGAGATTGTCTGCTCAAGTCGTTCAACCACATGCAGTTCAGACTGATCGACAGAAGGTGGGAAATTCCGCAACATTTTCGTTTCGATTATTAGAAAATCTATTGAAAAGCTTGGTTATGACAGAGAAAAGTAGTATTTAGAAATACGAATTAGTAGGAAAGGTCATGATGTATTGAAAAAATCGTCGCAACCATCAAAATAACTTAAATTATTAAACACGAAATGAGTAGTTTTTGTAAAGACTTAATTTGGAGAAAAAATTAACAAATTTTGAATGGGAAATAATGCGGCATCTTCTATATTGCTGTCACTTCAAATTAATCTGGATGATAGAAAGAAATGATATAATGAACGACATACAGAACTTGGACAATTTCTGCGACAACAAATCCTAGACATACTACAAGCGCGATATAACGTTGGCAGAAAGTAATTGGGTAAAATGGATGATACAACAAAAAAAAAATAAACAAAAAGAGTAAAGAAACCGCAAAACTTATTCAACAGAACCCTCAAATTAATTGGTAATATTAAGTGAAATTATATAGGTACCCAAGAATTTAAATATTATTTTAATAAATAATAAAACGTAAAGAACATAAAATTTATATTTTGATGAATTTTTTTTTAATATAAATTTTGGACCTTGCCATTATGTGTGAAATACAATATCATTCAAATGGACGCTTCGGATTTGTAGCAACACTCGATCTTTTTGACGGTATTTTGGACCGCTTTTCGGCACATTTCCGCCGGTTTCTCCATATCTTCAATCGCAGTCCAAAAAAAGTCTGTTACCAATCCACCTTACCGCCGGGAATTGACAGTAGCCACTCTTCCCTCTATGATAAAGGTGGGGCCTTAAGCCCTATGGAAGAATCGCCATGTGATAATGTAGGTCCCTATGCCCTAAGGAAGGCACGTAATGTGGGCCGCTTGGGCGGCCCCATTGGATAGCAGGTTAGGGCGACTTATCGTAGTAAATGATACGCACAAAGTTCGGGTAACATCTTATAATTACTTTAACACTTACAACTGGTTAACAAGTATTTACATCGAGTACTAATACTAAGACTGTATATGTGAATGTGAATCTGAATGTGGATCAGAATATGAATGTCTCTCACTTACATTACTGTCTTTATATATTCGAGATGATCCTTGTAATTCTTTCTAGAATATAACACAAACCCTGACATATAGTTTGTGTATGCAATAAACACGTGAGTAAGGTCGTGTTTGTAAAACACGTTACCTTTTGTATTAAAAAGAACGAGGTTGTGGCCTCGTCGAGAGTGTTTGCATATACATGACTATATTGCGTTATCACACCATCCCTGTTGGGGTTAAAGAAAAATAACGCTGAGGTGTTTGTTTTTCTTTGATCGGAATCTCTCTAACTATTTACTTTTCCCTTACAAATATGGTAACATTGTTGGGATTTTAAATTTACAATGGTATTACTTAAACAATAAATTTGCTAAAATTATGATAACTAAAATTCTAAAATGAAATCGTTATCGAGTATCACACTATAATAAATACATGGTAAAATGATGGATAGTCTAATCTATATACAATAATAATAAATATATAACGAATAGATATATAATATAAATCTTAAGATGATAAATATCCTAATAAAACTGTAATAAATATATAATATAGATTGTAAAGCTTTAAATAGATAATTTTAAATTCTAAAAGATAATTTTACACAGTCAGTTTTACATTGTTGAAGATTAAAAAATAATTAATTGATAATAATCGGGCCTTTGTACACTGTCTCAATTTTGTTAGTCTGTTCGCTTTTTATATTTTATTTCTATATCATGTGCAACTTATATAGAATAATTGCCTTGTTTCGCAGTTTGCCATTCTTGTCTTTCTTGTTTTTCGCGCTTGGTTCTTGTTCTCCGATTCCTCATGCTTGATCTTGTGGTTTCAATTCTTGGGCATGATTGTTTGCTCCCAATTCTTATGCTCCCTTTCCAACCATACTTTAAAATAAATCAACTCTCCGTTTTTCTATCTATTTTCCTCCATGGAAAAAATTATTTTGGAAATCACTCTTTCGTGTATTTCCCTGGACAGCACATATTTCGTGTCTGTCATGTTCCTGCGCAGAACTATCTTTTGAAGCTTATTCTGGCCACAGTAAGGGAGCTCGTACAGCGGAAATGCCCTTATGCTGTAAGCCTTTTCTTCAATACAGAAAAACTTGAGACCAGTTAACAAAACACACTTTTGTTATAACTGTAATCTCTAAAAAAAAAATTCTGAGAGCGTTTTTTGTCGTGTCGGACTCTTTCCTGGAAGCGCATGCTTGCTTCGTCACGACCTAGGGGCGAATTGGAGTCTTCTTTGCCTTTCTTCTATTTTTGAAGTTCGTCTGATTCGGTTGGTTATCGTTTTCGCCAGTTCCACAACTCTAGGATGATCTGTCCTTAGGTTGCACTGTTGTTGGTGTCGTAAAGGTACAATCGATAGGTCTCTGTCGTCTTATTGAGCTCCAGACGTGATTAGGATGCTATCGAATCGTCCCGTTACTAACCGTTATGGCATTGGAATCAACTTCTAAGGCATTTGTTACAAAAATTTCGGAATTTATATAAATAAAAAAATTAATATACTACTCCTCGTATATTGGGTTATTAAGTCAATATTATTCTCTTTTGTTAGCGAAAAACTTTTTTTGAATATGTCAACAATATTTCCTTCAATGTCACGTATCGTCGTTTATAAATAAATGAAGTCTCTGCATTTTATAAGTGAACTTGACTTCGTGTATTACTAAACTGTCCTGTCGGTACATACATATTTTAAATCGTTGTTTATTTACTCGCGATTAGTTTAAATATACAAGTTATTGTTTATACTTTTGTTTGTAAACTATATGAAATATAACCTTCTTGTATGGCGCTTATTAAAAGCAATAATGAAGACGCATGCATTTTTTATGCACGTAATTGAACTTATGAAAAAAAATATAACATATGTTGCTGTTTTATATATGTATATATAGGCGTCTTAAAAGAAAAAATATATTTAAACTTCTGTGTTAATAACAAAATTGCGAAGTGTACGGCCAAAATTGTATCATTTCTAAATTACATTGTACATATTAGTTTTCAAATAAACTTGACCTTTAAATATAGAATACATTGCTACGCTGCATTATGTCTGCGTAGACAGAAATAAATAATACACATATTGTGTATATGCATTAAACTAATAATAAACATTTTACACAGTTTATGTCCACGAAAGTTTTATATTGTTCATTCACTTTATTTTAAAAGGAATACCTGTGTTTCTTCTTTTTTCTCTTCCCGTGTGGAGCTTCTGTTCGCTCTTGGAGATGATTTCCTCCGTTCTTTGTCGCGTACTTGCCCATTTTCTTAGTGGTTTACCAACTTTCTGTTTCCATGATTCGTTCCAGATTTCCACTTGGTCTTTTTTCAGCCTTAGATGGCTGGCAGGGCCATCTAGTGGTGTGGATAGGTAGGATCGCCATGTGATAAAGGTGGGGCCTTAAGCCCTAAGGAAGAATCGCCATGTGATAATGTAGGTCCCTATGCCCTAAGGAAGGCACGTAATGTGGGCCGCTTGGGCGGCCCCATTGGATAGCAGGTTAGGGCGACTTATCGTAGTAAATGATACGCACAAAGTTCGGGTAACATCTTATAATTACTTTAACACTTACAACTGGTTAACAAGTATTTACATCGAGTACTAATACTAAGACTGTATATGTGAATGTGAATCTGAATGTGGATCAGAATATGAATGTCTCTCACTTACATTACTGTCTTTATATATTCGAGATGATCCTTGTAATTCTTTCTAGAATATAACACAAACCCTGACATATAGTTTGTGTATGCAATAAACACGTGAGTAAGGTCGTGTTTGTAAAACACGTTACCTTTTGTATTAAAAAGAACGAGGTTGTGGCCTCGTCGAGAGTGTTTGCATATACATGACTATATTGCGTTATCACACCTCGTCATCTTCAAAAAAATACGGCCCTATGACGCCTCCAGATCATAATGCGCACCGCAAACTTTTTCTGTATGTAACGGCCACTCTTAAATTATTTGAGCCCTAAATGCGACAATTTTGCTTATTTACGTACCCACCGAGTGAGAAATGTGCCCCATCGCAGAAGAAAATTTTGTTCGCAGAATCATCATTTATGACCTGTTGCTCAAGGACCCATTCGACATACCTTCTGCATTGCTGATGGTTAGCAGGCTTTAATTTTTGCGTGAGCTGGACTTTATACGGATGTAGGTGTAAATCCAGATGCAAAATTCGCAATAATGAGTCATTGGACAGGCTCAATTGCTGAGCACGCTTGTGGAAACTTTCACTCACGGCGGCGATATTTTCAGCAGAGCGTACATTATGAGGACGCCTTTGAATATCTCCCCGTTTCTTCAAATTTTTTTCACTATCTTGCCAATTGGTTGCACAGTAGGATGATTATGATGGTCAAAATTGTTTCTAATTGCGCGAAACGTGCATTCCTCACTTTTGTAGTAGGTTTTAACAATTTTAACGTTTTTCTGTTATTATTTGATGCATTTCCGTATATGGCAAACATTCAACTAAAAATTTGACGCTTCGGTTGACAGCTATTTGACAGCTGTCAAATGACAGCCCTATGGTTTTGAAATAATGAAATGGACAACCCATTACATACATGCTATTTTATATATGAAAATTATTTTTTTGAATGATACAATGCCTACCTTTTTTAAACTTTGCTTTGTCAAAATGTACAGAGTCTGAATTCAATACTTGAATAATAATATTAAAAAAATTACAACAAAATTATTTTAACGATAATATTTTCCTTCAGAAAGAAATAATATAGGAATTTAACAACTTTAATATATAAACTAATTTTAATGTTAATATTCTTTTAATCATTTAACTCATGAAATTTTGTTTAATTCGTCCTTGAATTACATTCCGATTCACGATTTTTCGTTTTCATAACAAATATTCTTACTTACGCATTCGTCTCTGAAAGTGAGCGGTACAAAATAATCATTCGTTCTCTAGAGTAGAAGAGCGCGAGTGCAATGCATTTTGAATGTCATAGACACTCTAAACTACATTTTTAAAGAGGCTTCAAATACACGTTGATGCAGAAGTAAGTATGCGTTGCATTTCTGGCTAGTCCTGAAACGTCATTGCAAATAATTACCGAACCTTAGCACCGGACACTTCCAGAAATATAGAAAACATCTACATTTACACAGAAGACAAATAATGCCAAGAAATACGAAGATTTTAGCACTATAAATATGTTACCAACATTAAAAGTAACTGTATAACTATAAAATAACTTTTCATTAAAAGCAACAGAATATTAATTAATATTCAATCGGGTTTCAGAAGCGAATAGTTTTGTAGGATAGCTGTTAGATCTAGTACTTGCAATAGGTAAGTACTAAAGTACTGACAGGCGATATATTATATATTAGTCGCTTCTGTTACAAAAGTGAACTATGAAATAGAAAACACTTCCAGGTGGTTAAAACTAAATAAACTTAAAACAAATTACTTCGAAAACTAAAGCAATGGCGATCAGTAGGGAAATCCAAATATGCAAGTGGAAAACCCAAAAATATGCGCATAAATATGCAAATCACTTAGTCAGAATATTCAAAAAATATTGAAAATATGCAAATAAAAAATACTTATAATTTATAATACATAAATTTATTGATTCACTTAAAAATAAACATTTTAATTTTTCTACACATTGAACTAAACCTAAATGTGCATTTATTACACAAAGAAGGTTGACGTTAGTTGTAAAAACAGTAAACCACTAAATGTTACTCGAAGTTCTTAATTGAAAAATTTTGTCTCCTTTCGGAATATAAAAATTTGTAAATGGAAAAACTCCTCTCCACATCAACCGATGTAATAGGGGCTTTTTTAAATTTTCTTAATATTACAGAATCCAAATAAATTGATTCAGTAAATTCTCGCTCTAAAATGTTAGCTACTTTGCTAAGAAACCAAAATCCACAATTTTTTTCTATCACATTTTTGCATTTTTGAAAAATTTTGTCCTCCATTTTGCCTGAGACATTTTGAAAAGCGCCTCAGATTGTGTCACTAATTCTAAACTTCGGGTTAATGGAAAACTAAATTCCTCCATTCGTGTTATTGTTTTAGAAACAAAGATATAACTGATTATGATAAATGAAAGTTGTTGTTTTATTTCTTTGTTTTCGAATAATTGCTTAACATCAGTGAGGGATTGGGAAGATTCGTCAGACAATTCTGTAATTAGATCTTTTAGTTGACAGAAATTCAGAGTGTTTGGTAGTTTTTCTTTATAGTACTGAACCCTTATAGGCGCTTTAAAGAAGATTTTTTCATGTTGGAAATTAAACTATTTACAAGAGGAAAATATTTCCTAATCTCCACGGCACCCTTATCAAAACCATAAGGAAGACATGTTACATACATCAAGGTTCGGATAAAATGAGCAACACATTATGCCCAGGAACAGGCGTAAGATGAAAAAATGTTGATTAGTGCCTCTTGAACAAATTTGGCCACTGTGAGTGCATTTGTTTTTTATAACTATTTAGAAGCAATGAGGCAAGAAGATTTTGGCAGAATCTCGTCTCTAAGAACACCAAGTAATAAATAAGCAAGTCAACGTCCTCTTGAATCGGGAATATTTGACGTCATCATTGCATGACATAGGTCTCGGTTAGAGATGTCTTGGTCGTTTAGCTTTTTGAACATTGGTTGGAAATATTCCGTTAAGGTCGGTTGTGACACGTCTCCAGATTTCATCTTATCCAATTAAGTAATATGAACAGAAGTTTTCACGTGTTGGTGTATTTGATATTTTTTGTCGCATGGTATCTGCAATGAAAAAAACAAAAATTGAAATATCAAATTGAAATGCAATGATATCAATACTTAGATTTAAATCCCTAACAAATAAGTTCAAAATATTAAACGAAAGCGCCCCGGGTGTCCAAATGGTGCGAAATCGGTCGATATACCTAGGGTTCCGTATAAAAAATTAAGTTAATACTGACAGGGCAAAACTGAAGCGCACTGTATTTTTCTCTGTCTTTTCATTGTGTATGTCCCTCAAAAAGACTGTAACATGCTTTTAACTTTTTTTGTATCTCAAAAAATAACAGATATCGACCGATTTGAATATTCAAAAATTATACTTACAATTTTAACGCACGTAGAACAGTAGACCTTTCCCATATCTGTACGTAGTTCTTTGTGTGGCTTAACCCACATTAACACTCTACGACTTTAGGCATTTTACTAATAAAAATTAATAAAATGCCACAACACTACAAAACGTAAATCGATCGTTATCTCATCAAAAGCACAATTAGAAACAATATTCAGAAATATATTTATTATTTACGTACTTATGTAAATATAGGTACAATAAAACCCCTGTTAGCGGTTTAAAATGACCAATTTGGAATTCTCTGAATTTAAGACTGGGAATACCCATACTCTTGTACCTCATACATTTTCTTTTCTTGAGAACTGCAAACATAATAAAATAAGTTACTTCATAATGGAAGATTTATAAAATTCGTTCAATTATGCGCAATTTTCTATTTAATAAGGATATATGCAGATATTTAAAAAAATTCATATAATATGCAAAATATGCGCTTTGCATAGTGGGGTTACATTAGTGATCAGTAAAGAAACTCACGTCTGATAAACAGTGATATTGTTATCGATGGTAAGTTTATATATAAACAAATTAGGCACCATAGTGTTGATATTTAAGATTTAGGAACCTATATAGCAAAGAAAGTTGCCAAAAAAGGAGGTTTCTCTGGTAGAATTAATTCTAAATTAAGTATTTGGGCGAAAATATTTACATATACGATTATTGCTGATCCATATTTTGAATACTTTGCCACAGTTTTATTTTTTATTGGAGCTGGTGATATATACAAATCACAGAAATTTTAAAATAAAGGAATGGAAAATGCTTCTATCTTGGAATAAATATGTACATCAAAGTGTTACTCATTCCTAAAACTTTGTGGTGGCTCAACTATCGACAAAAAATTTAATTTTGTAATCTTGTTTTAGTTCATAAAGTAGTTAACTTCCTCTACATACAAAAAGATTCATGACATACAATAACGATGTAAATATTTATGGTATTAGAAATAGAAATAAAGCTAGATTACCTTACACAATTTTTTTATATTACGAAAGATTCAAATTAAATAACAGGACCGCAGATGCCACTAAATAAGCTAATAACTTGAATATATTTAAGACATATTGCAACTATATTAAGAATTTAATGATTGTAAACATTGAAAATATTAGATCAAATTTATGATTTGATATAATATATGATTGGATTTTCTGATTTATAATTGCATCAAAATCAAAATGTTTCTAAATAAAACATTTACTGATCATTGATGTGTTCCCCGTGATAGAAACACATTGTAGAAAATCCAAGATTAAAGCCAAAAAAGTTATTTTATTGTAGGGGTTTTTCAACCAGATTTTATAATGGATTAACATTTATTTTGGAATTGTAATGACGAGACGAAATAAAACATTCTTTGAAGTGTTCATTCATTTTCTTCTCTATCTTCTATTCGAATTTTAGAAAAGTTGTCATTAAACGTTTTCTTATTAGAAAATGAAAATTTATAACCCTGTACATTAAAATTATCTCCATTCAACCTGTATTTGCTCCTTTGTTATTAAAGGATATAAAGAAAAATTGACTGTCCTCGTGTACCCGCTTGAGATTTCCGCACCATAAAGCAAGGGATTTAGTTAGTTCGTTTACTGCGCAATACAATAGAGCAGTTTATTAAGCAATATATGCTTCCTGTGGACACCAGTTTTAATTCAATTATCTAGAAAATAGTTTTGCTCCAGCGTGTTTTACTCCTTAATAATCCAACTTTCTCGAAAATAGTATATTAAATAATAGGATCTAACAAGTGGATCAATTAAATGAAAATACATAGTTATAGAAAGACGATGTACTAAATAATTGTTTATTATTATTAAAAAGATACTGTAATAATTTTATTTTATTTTGGTAAATATCATTACATATTGATGTTCATTCTCCGTTAATTAACTATTAAAATTAGAAAATTAAGAGAATTGAATGATTTACGATACCTCATCATACAATTAAGATGTGTATATGAGAAAGAGTTTGCTTATGTGACGTTTACATATTCTACGCAATTGCAATATATACTCATGTATGTTTACTTAATAGTTATGAATATTTCTAATATAATCTAAACTATAACCTATAAATTAAATAAATATATATATAAATAAAAGTATATTTATATTCGAAAAGAATTTCTTAGTTTAAGTAGTTACAAGTGCTAAAGTACTTTACCTTTTTGGTATCGTATAAGTTCTTCAAATAACATTTAATTTCGTTTTAAATAATTAAGTTTATTTAAAATATCAAATATCAAATATTTATTTAATTCGTAGAGATAAATAGATGGTACATGATTTGCAGGAATACTTTATACATAAATCTATAATTAGAAATCGCGGATAATGTGGATATATATACAGGCTGATTCATTTTCGGCCCTCACCATGGGGATCTCTCTTATTATTGGAGATAGAGTATAGGTTTAAATTAGGCAAAGTTGTTAAATTTTGGGTTTGTTATAAATCCGTAAAGAAAATAGACCTGTGACAAATGACCTTCGTTATTTAAAAAAAAAAGCGAAAACCCCATTTTCTTCTTTTACCTGTAGCACCGACATTTGGCCTTGTAGAGAAAAAATAAAAACACGCACTTGTGGCCATTTCTAAACCTCTATCCAGTGGTGTACTCTAAATTTTTATACGACGTTTTGTTTCTTTCTGGCCATCATCAACTATCTAATTTCTTATAGGCGCCATATTAGATTTAGACATCTTCAGAAAGAGTTTTTTTTTTCTGATTTCAACCATGTACCACATGCTGACTATAGTTTTTGACATTAGGTTTTATTTGAAAGAATAAATTATAAGATTAAATAAGATAGCCTTTGGAATTTCAATCTGTCAAACATTTCATTTATTGTTCATTAATAATACAAAAATGTCATACCCTAACGAAGAGAAACGAGATATGATAAGTATTTTTTATTCTTCGAAACGAAATTCAATTGACGTACAAATTATAAAAATGATTCATTTTGAATCTAATTTAATAAAGGAGTTTTTTAATTGACCGCTTACCCGAATTTTAATTAATTTTTAATAATATATCACGGTCGATAATTTCTTTTCAATTATATATATATATATATATATATATATATATATATATATATATATATATATATATCCACATAGAATTTTTATTTAAAAAACACCAAATGGTGCGAAAAACGATTATTAAGCGTATTCTGTAAAGACTTAAAGCTTGACCTATAAATACCATTCGATAGGTAATTAAAAAGTGCATTTGCTGGTAAGTTGAAAAATATGACGTTCTATTCAATTGATCAAGTTATAGCCACTTAATGTTTTCATTTGTTTAGTTTTAATTTTAATTTTCATACACGCTGTATAAGATGGTAAGTTTATTATAATTTGAATATAAAATATGATCTATTGTTCCACTTCACTGTAAATTTCGCTTACGTAACTTAAATACTTCTTAATTATTTGAAACATACAAATTAGGTTAAAATTTGACAAAATTTAAATTATTTTAAAAATCTTAAACTTTGGGTATTATAAACCTAATTAAAACAGACATTTATTTTGATCGGAGAATTAAAATATTACAATAATATCCATTTAAAAAAACACAACTTTGGTACTTTTAGGGCTTTTGGAACATCCTATATAATATGAAAATAATTTTAAAAAGTAACCATAATAGACCGCCATATATCCCAAAAGTGAAACTTTTTGAAAATCAAATATTTTGGCCACGATATTCCGTGCCATAATATAAGCTGGTCGTAAATCCCATCTGGTAACTTAGCAGTGGCAACGTTTTCACTAAACGGGTTCAGTACCCATCTCTTCGAGAAGTCATTTTTATCTTCCAGGAAATACTCCGCCAACTGAATTTCTAGCTCACGCAAATACATCTTTATGCAATCCAAGCTGTTGTGAATAATAGTAACTTGTTCATTCAAATTTTCTCAAGACTATCCGAAGTGAGTTGGAACATATCAAAACTTTTGCTTTGAAGGCAATAATTCAGATATCAAGCTTCTTAATAAAATCAGGAACTTTGTCTGTCATTAATAAAACGTTTTTATCATGTCCTTGTTGTGTTCACACTCAAGTCATTTAATTGCAAAAATACATCAACTAAGTAAGCCAACGCCAACATACACTCACTATTCGGTAAAAACAATGAGAATGGCGTTTGTTTATCCTGGAAAAGTATTATTAATTCATCTCCTAATTCCGATGCCCGGGTTAACACTTTCCCTCGCGATAACAATCTAACTTCTGTATGGAAAAAAGAGAATTTTTTGTTTTCGCACATTTCATCGCATAGTTTAGCAAACAGCCTCTTCTGTAAAGGTCGGCCTTTAATAAAATTAACCATTTTTACAGCTTCACAAAGAACATGATTAAGATTTTCGGGCATGTTTTTCGCGACAAGAGCATCTCTGTGAAGGAAGTAGTGCATCCATTCCGCCCTTGGAATAAGACGATCTTTTAATATTTTCATTAATCCACTGTTCTTTTCTATTATCGCCTTCGCACTATCACTACATACTGCAATATATTTTGTCCAATCTATGTTAGTATAGTTTCCAGTAGCTTTATTAGAACATCAAAATTACATCAAATACAACATATTTTCTTTGATTGATCACATTCATACCTCACAAAACATAAGAACAGAGTTTGGTACATCTGTTGATTTATTAAATTGAAAACTAATAAATTCACTTGAACTCACTTGCTGAATTATCTAATAACGAACATCGGCAGCCATGTCATCGATTCGCCTTGATATTCTGTCGTTAGAAAGCGATTTTTTTTTGTATTTTTTGTTTCTTCCACGTCTATAAAACACTGTCCATATCAATCGCAGTAGGCAGTGTGAGGTTTCCGGCGATTGTTTAGGGTTTGGATGTCTTAGCTACTCTTAATGCAACGAGATAGGATGCTTCAATTACCCTTTTATCAGTATGGCGTGACTTACAAATAGAAGTTCGTTTATTTCTCAAGGTATGTAATTTTTAGTCTATTAGTAGATTTGAATACTTCATACCTAGTCTAGTGTATGTAATTGAAATAATAATAATCGTTCACAAATAGTAACAGAATCTTCTAAAGTATAATAATAATCAAATACATTATCAGTTGTACAAGAAAAATAAGGAGATGAATTCTTAAGAAAATTATACATACTATTAACATCATAATTAATAATTTGCAAATTTAAAATATCTATTATAGTTTGAATCATATAATCATTTCTACGTTTAAATTTATAAGGTGAACTGAGCCAAATTGGAATATTTACAATATTTAGTAAGGGGCTTGTCGGATATTGGGATATAAATTCCAATAATTCTTCTTCTTCACTTCCTTCTTGATGTCCTTTATGTTTTTTACTCTTTTGATTGCGTCCTTGATTATAACTTGGATTGGCTGGTATAGAGGATCCACTGGTGTCGCAAGTAGAAAATTCATTCTGATCGTAGCTTCCTTTCACCATAGATTTTTCGGAATTTGTCGTAAATTCTTAATTTCGTATAGTTCTAATTTCACGAGGGGGATCCTCTTTCTCCCGGCGACTGAATAGTACAATATCCTTCGGGGGTATTTCATGAAATATTTTGTGAGGTTGAAGATATATTGGTGGTTAATGTCGAAGGTTCGTCTAATTCTGCGTGAATTTCGCTTGACAGGCAATCCAACAATTCTGGAACATCTACAATATCCTCCACTCCAGGAACAATCGTGGATAATGTTGGCGTGGTCTTCATGCCACACCCAGATAAAGTACCCTCCTTTAAATTTTTGTTGTATACATCTACTAAAATACCTTTCATTTTGCTCGGAAGTAAAGCCTGGCAAAACGTCATGAATAAGTTTTTTTCCTTTAAGAGCTCCACAAACTTCTCGAACGAAATTTCGGACGATACGTCTATTTTCACGTCCTTCATCTCCTTGGATATCTTCCGCAGTGGCATCTAGAAGTTCTTGCAGATCCTCTTGCCAGTTAAATACTGGTCCTTGACACAATGGGATATTGACATTTCCAACCACATTATTAGTAGAGGTACTTGGAATGGATCCATCCAAATTAATTCTATTAAATTCAGGAGACACTCCCGTTGACAATTCTCCATAGCTTATACTTCAATCTCTATCGGTTGTAGGAGAGGTTGAGTTTCCATTTTCATTTGAAGGTATCTTTAATTAAAAAACAATAAAATCAATAATTACTTAGAGTTGCCGAATGAGTTTCCCAATCTTCAAGGTTCATGGAGCGGCATCTGGATTGACTACCTATTACCAGCGGTGGCAAACTCATTTCGGCTTCTATGAAATCGTTTAATATGTCTTATTAATTGTCGTTGCCGGGTACAGATACCAAGTGCAATGCGTATGTTGCAATTTATGTTCATGTATATACCAATATGCAATATCATAATAATTTATTACTAATTTCTTGAATTTAGGAAGGCATTCATGACACGAAATAGCGCACTTACGATCGATTGTGTCGTAGATAAAAATAAATTGCGTACAGTTAAATTCGTAATTATAATGACTTGAAACATCATACAATGGTTTGAACGCCCAACTGGGAAACGTTTCCAATAATTTTCCATCGAAACTATATCTACCAAGATTTGGACTAGCAATTGGAGATAATTGCTGAAATTTCAATAAATTATGTTTTACAGTTTCAAAACTACTTACATTCAACCGACAGAAACCGTCTGACTCGTCGTAATACCCGTCCGGGTCTAAGTGAAAAATTTCAGTTGTACTGGCTTCGCTTACAGGATGTTCTGAATTTTGCTGTGGCTCGTTAGGTATATTTTGATTAAATTGAACAAACGACATTGTATTTTTAGTGTTCTTACCTACAACGACAATTACACAAAGTGAAGCTGTTGATGTATTCTTCACCTTTTATATAAATTGAACGAGGCCATTAATGACGCCGCTGTGGGTGACCTTTCAAACTAATTTGCATTCGAAGCGAGAAAGAGGTAAGTATCTAAAACCTTTGGCTTTTATCCACAGCGGCAACAGCGGCGGGGGAAAGTAAGCGGGGAGGAGAGAGGGGCAGGGGGGGGGGCAATCATGATCATGAATCATGACGCATGACGAAGTCGCGTCGATTCGATCGATTGCCCCCCCCCCTTGCCCCTCTCACCTCCTAGACTAGTTTCCACACCAACTAATAGTGTGATACTCTGTCAAATGCTTTAGAAATGCCGGTATATATCGACTTGATATCTATTATCGAATGAGTAAGAAACGAACTAGGTTTTTGTTAGTACATTGGTAGTTGTATATTTTCCCTTAATAAATTTGCTGTTGACCACAAAAACCTAACTGTATATTAGATTGAAAGTAATTATTTTGCATGTTTTCGAACATCTTGGATAAGTAAAATTTTAAAAAATTAGAATACATATATGTAAGAATGTAAAATTTTCAATGATATCATAAAAGTTAGAAGGGTTACCAGTCAGTGACAAACAAAAATAGTCGCTGTTTTCAGGTCGCGCTATGCTCATATCGGAGACACCAAATAAGTTTGTCCTCATAAACCCTCCATTGACAAAGTCGTTAGACAGAAACGCATGCGTCTGGTGGTTGAAGCAAACGCTGGTAAACACGTACTGTGTGTCCACGTATACAGGTACAAGATTTTTATTATTTTGAACCTCTGATTTATTATTATTTATTTTTAATAAATATTCTATTCTAAATATTAAATTATTATTTATTTCTATAATGGTGAAAAATTGGACTTAAATATATTGGTTTATTTTGACCTTCTGAATATACTCTTGAAGTACTTCCTTTCCCTCCTTAAACATCCTCTATAGAAGTTAGATTATAAGCAAAATCCATATTTTCTTAATTTTCAATAAGTGCATATGGTAAATAAATTCTTGCATATTTAAAGGTTTTCTTCTTTCTAAAATTTACCAAAGGGATATTTCCATTCCATAGTTTAGGATAGACAAATATGCCATACCTTTTGGGAACCAAAAGTAAAATATTTTTTTAACACTTATTCTCCAGATTTAAAAATTTCTACTTCTCCAACGAAGAAAATTTGTTGATTCTAAATTATTCATGTATAACAATGGCCATTAAGGAGCGAATTGGCAGCTAACCCTTCTAGTTTTCAGTTGAAGAAGGTACTAGTGTTAAAGTCCGTACATTGCAAATTTTGTTATGCGTAGTTTTGGATGAAAATGAACCAGGCAATAGATATTTGATCAATGTAAAATAACTTGACCATATAATTTGACAGTCCGTTTATCAATAAGACCATAAACAGTTTTTAGTTACCTAAGAAAATATAAACGTTAATTAATAATTAAAAAAATATTATTAATGCTTACTGAAGTTGTCTCCTAAACGTTCACAGCAGCTCAAGATCTAAAAATATGTTATATCAAATTAATTCACTGTACTTATGTAGACCATAGTTCAAATAGAATTGCCGAAATTAGCAGATTAGAAATTTCTCTTGTAAATACGTAATTTAATAACGTAAATTAAAAAGGTATTTATTAAAGCTCCTATACATGTCCAAGCATACAGCGAAAAATTAACAGAAATTACACAGCCGCCTGTACCTATGCTAATCAAGTGGGGTACCTGGCTAAAAGCTGTAAATTTTATTTCAGCAAATTATAAGGGAATGAAAGAGGGAATTTTCGATTTTAGTTCCTACAGTTCAGTAGCCATTGAAAAATGTGTAAAACTTTTTAGCAATTCAATATTAAAAAAATTGTTGGCACATATTCAAAGCAATTTTGTTTGTATTGCAGCTGGGATAACAAATTTAGAAAGCACTCCTATTCCATGAATCTGGTTCTATAGTAAATAAAACAAGAGATAAAATTTTAAACATTAAACGGAGTTAATGAGGTTTTAACAATTCAATTATATTTAGAACCACATTTCATCAGTAAACTTAAATTTGCTCCTACAACGTCTTGAGACGTTAAAAGGTTCGGCTTATAAATATATTTTTAGTGACAGCAGAATATCTTTAACAATTAACAATACAGAGAAATATTTAATAATTTATTGTTTCAATTGGAATGTTTATAAATTCAAACTTATTATTATAAATTGTAATAATTATTATAGTGGTAAAGTAATAAAACACACGTAAATTATGTACATTAAATACGTTATATATGTACAATATGTACATATAAGTTATTACAGAAATATATATTAATTGCTTCATTTCTCGTTTACAAATAATTTGGAAACAGTCAACTACAAAAAGGATTTCGCAAATAATTTATTTTGTAGGAGAACGAAGAATTTATTTTCTTTAATAAATTTTTCGTATTACGCCATGATTTTTTTTACTTATCCTTACATTTTTGTTGATTTGGATCGTAGACCGTAGCCTTTACGTAGACGTTAAGCGGAAATGACTGAAATATTTTACAACTCATTTGGTATTTCATTTTCTTTTTCTCCGGAACATAAATCTTTGGGCTTAATTTATATTAATGCATGAGTCCTCAATTCACGTCTTAATTGAAAAATGTTTTTCATTCTTCTTCGGAGAAGAACTACTATGGGTTATACTTATTCCCATGTTTTGAATATAAATGAATGCTTATAAATATCAATACAAGTATTATAATTAAAAACGTCTAAGTTATTGCATATTTATTTCTGTGTGACATTTATATTTAGTTACAAATTCATGATTACTCACGTTCAACAATTTATGAAATAGATCATATTAACATACGAGGGTTACTCTTATTCTCTTGAGCTTAGTAAAGTAATAAGAAATTTTGTGACAAAACAGATTTATTTATAATTTTTGAAATTATTCCCCACCGTAATCTATCGAGTCTTTCTGGGTTAAATTATTTATAACATTTTTAAATGTACTAAGCGCTTCTTCGGGTGATACAAAACGTTAACCTTGTAAATCGACCTTTATATGTCGAAGCTAAAAGAAACAATTAGGCGCCAAGTTTGGACTATATGGTTAATTTTCCATTTTTTCAATGTTTCATCACCTGTTTTATAAATTAGAAGAGACGATCGATTGACAAAGCGATAGGGGATAGGTCTGTACCATCTTACATGATCTTTTTTAAACTGAAGCAAAACTGTGGGGAATCCAAAGGAAAAAAGTTTACATAGGTACATGTTTGTGTAAGATAGTATATTGATTGCCTTTCCAGCAATTTTTAGGGTTGCTAGAATAGTCCTTATAGTGTGGTGCGTGGGCGTGTGCCGTGTGCGTGGCTATATGCGTGTGCCTTTGCGTGTGTAAAACATTCCAAACATGTGTGACAGGAAATATGAGCTAGTGGAGAATTCAATTTAAGGAAAGAATAAAGTATAGAATTATTTATTAATAAATAATAATAAAAAAAAAAATAATAATAATAATAATAATAATAATAATAATAATAATAATAATAATAATAATAATAATAATAATAATAATAATAGTAATAAAGTGGTGTATAACTATCGATTAATAAAAGTATAGCAAATGTGCCCAAAAAATTTCCTTGGTTCTGGTTAAACAGTTTCAAATTATCGCATTCAAGCAATATCAATAACTTGGTTGGTAATGTGTGTAATCTTTGGCGGGTACGACTGACATCTAGCAGACCGATTTGACTGGATACGGAAGTATAGCTTCCCAATGAATTGAGGAATAGAGATTTAGTCTCTAATCTTTCAGGACCTCTACTGGGCGTAAGCCTTCCACGTTGGCAATGGTCTCAATTAAATAGGTCCCGCTCAGAAGAAGTTTCCCTGGTGGTATCCATGAGCTGAGCAAGGCAACTCTTACAGCTCTGGACTGGTTGAAATATTTAGATATTGGTATATATATTAGTATTATGATCTTTTTTGTCATAAAAGTGATTTATACACTAACATCTAAATTTCTATTTACGTTTCTAATACGAAATGAATAAATAAAATCTTTGATGCTGATATCACCACGTTTAAATAGCTCAACTCGGCGACAAATAAAGGCTTTATATTCTCACCTTAAGTTTTTTGCATATCAGGAAAAATTTCAGTTGTGTTTAATCTCTTAAAAATAAATATTGAATTACACCACGAATTGCAATTTATGCATTTTAAGATTTTTATTTACACACTTTATTCACACTTTAAGTTTTCAGCTTTCAAATCGAATGACAGCTTTTAAAGTCACCTTAAAAAGATGGCAGAATTAGAATTAACAGATGGGTTTTGCCGAGAAATGGTGCTAGTATTCAAGTCTCACTTCTCGCCAAAGCAACCTCTTATTTAGTTCTGTCTTTCTAAAACCGTAGAATATTTTTCTTGCATCTTTAAATTTATGTTTTTAGTAATCATTTATACAGTATGAATTCTTTTTGCTAAGAGTTTTCTTTCTTAAAAAGCTATTAGCATTGTATATGAAAATATAAATTCATAACTTCTGAATTGTTGTTAATTTGGTATTATTTCAAATGAAAATAATTTTTCAAATTCATTGTGACCTTTTTTTTTCAATAGGTACTTATTCAAAATAATCGATTATTATTGCCATATTAGTATTATCATATAAAATATATTCACGTTATGCTGGATATAGTCTCAATTACGTATCCACTAAAGCAAAATCATGCAGTTTTTAATTTTTAAAATAAACATCTAGAAATCTACATTTTGTGAATGTGTACACTCTTTAAAAAGAAGGGCCAATTGTTGGCAATTATTCTCTTCCTCTAATCCTTCGCATTTATTTACGTCTGACCAAAATAAAGTTATGGTCATTAAGCAAATCGCACTCGGAAACTCAATATATTTCAGTTTAGGTTAATTAAGATTTAAAAAATTAAAAATTATCTCTCAAAGTAATTTACTCCAACGGACCCGAAAAAAAAAATTTTCGAATGGTAGGAAAATAATTTGTTTATGATGTTTGTGTCTTTGAAATATGTTTATTTGACAAGTAATATGAAGTCTATTTCGCATACTCAAATGTATATTTTAGGATCTAATAAGTAACGAGAGCTATTTGAAATGATTTTTGTTTTATGTACTTATAATTACGTCTAAACATTACAATTAGAATAAAATGCTTTCCTTGTCCTTGGAGTGATAACTAGAGAACGGATGCAATTTCCATAAAACGCAATCGGCAATTGGAATTGTGTATAACGTCGCACAGTACATCCCGGCGTAATTCAATGAAGTATTTGTTTGACTTACTCGGCCACCTGGTCTCGCACGATAACAATGGACAACTCAGCTATTGTATTCGGAGAATATAGTGTTTTTTAAAGTGTTTTCATGAGCGTAGATAGAAGCGGGGTTTTTATAATATATTTTATTTATTAGTTTATATTTCGTAAGATAAATAAAGTGCTGTGAGTAAGTTCCTTGTTTTCATAGTTTTAACTGTTAATTACATCGTAATTTTTTGATAGATCCTGTTTAATATCGTTTGATTGAATCTATTTCTACCAATTATTTCGACGTAAGAGTTTGCATTGAATTTCGTTCAGTTTCAATAACTTACGCACACATTTTTAGTTTTCATTTATTTAGATCTAGAGCATTGTTTAAGTTACTTTTTCAGACATGATATGGAAGAATGTCGAGAACGGCATTGTAAAACAATGGCGAGTTGGATTGACGGTCATACTGATTGTGTGTCCATTGTCAGTGATTCCGAAATTTATTACAAAATCCGTAAAATATCGTCAAAAATTCGTCACTTAGGATCGCAAAGCACATCTGAACTCTGTAAAACTTTTATGGTGGCTAATATTCCATTAAATAAACTTAGCAATCCCACTTTAAAAATATTTCTTCAAAAATATACTGGTCGAAATGTTCCTGATGAATCAACTTTACGCAAATATTATGTTTCTAAGTGCTATTCGAGAACAGTAGAACGCATTAGAAGCCATCATTTAAATCAATACATATTGATAAGCGCCGACGAAAAGGTGGATATGTTAGGACGCTGTGTGGTAAATGTTGTAGCTGGTGTACTACATCCAACTATTCCCTATAACTCATATGTAATAGCAACAAGTGTTATAAATAGAGTTGATGCGGAAACAGTTGCTGAAACCATTAAGGAGAATATGCAAAAAATGCTTCATTCGGACGCCACGTATAAGAAAAAATACTTCTATTTATCAGTGATAGTGCTGCGTATATGTTAAAAATAGGCAGACTATTGAAGAAAACATATCCTAATATGCTGCATATTACTTGTGTAGCACATGCTCTCCACAGAATCTGTGAATATATCAGAGACACTTTTCCGGAAGTTGATAGACTTGTATCAGCTTTTAAAAAAGTTTTCAGAAAAGCACCATTGAGAGAAGCTCTTTTCAGGGAAAAATTTCCATCTCTGTCACTGCCTCCCACTCCAGTAATAACTAGATGGGGAACATGGCTGGAAGCTACTAGTTATTATGCTGAGAATTTCGATAGTCTAAAACATTTCGTAACACTGCTAAAGGAGGATGCTAGAAGTATTGGTGAGTGCAAGGAGCTCACACAAATCCCAAATTTAGAAAATCATTAGATGTGGCTGTTAATAATTTGAAAAGTATTCCTATTGACTTCGGATGTGGCCTTCGGCAAAAGTTTGAAGCAATTCTTAATATAAATCCAGATTTAATTACATTGCAGCAATTATGTATGGAGACAATTCCACAAAATCTAACGGCTAACTATGAAGAAATAAAAGAATATTTCCAGTATGCACCTATAACCAGTTGCGATGTAGAAAGGACGTTTTCTATTTATAAGGATGTACTTAATTCAAAGAGAACAAAATTGACAGAAGAAAATCTTGAGAAACTATTGCTAGTCAATATTAATAGTCCTTTACTCAACTTAAACGACAAAATGAACAAATAAAAATGTTCCAATTATAGAAATAAAATTAAAAACTTTAAAAATACAACTTTTCAACAAATACATATGTATTTCGAAATTTTATAGATCACCACCCGTTTGTTTTCCAATTATATAAATAAAATTAATTAATAAATATATATATAATGAACCGATATGCAAAATACATATCCGTCACTGTAAACATGGACAAACACCTCGTATTTTTAGCATTTACTTCTGTTCAATACATATGTTTCAGCCATCTAGGCCTCATCGGTTGAACTAGTGAAGCAATGTGTATACAAATTAATACAGATCTGTTAAACAACGGATCTGTATCTGTATCTACATTTACGCTAAAATCGTCTCCAAGCTATAACCAGTTTCGTTCTATCAGGCGACACCAATTTAACCAGTGACATCTGACGGAAGAAAGCGACTAGGCCAGAAAAGGCGATCTTCCGCTCGAATAGCAAGGCTATTACGAAAAAAAGCGGAAAAATACGTATATTGGTATTGTCCATTAACACGCGCCAGATGGCGGTAAATATACAAAAAAGGGATATTTATCAATACGTTTTTGCCGTATTACGCAGTTGTTATATAATGAAACAGATATGCAAAATACATATCCGTCACTGTAAATATGGACAAACACCTCGTATCTTTAGCATTTACTTATGTTCAATACATATGTTTCAGCCATCTAGGCCTCATCGGTTGAACTAGTGAAGCAATGTGTATACAAATTAATACAAATCTGTTAAACAACGGATCTGTATCTGTATCTACATTTACGCTAAAATCGTCTCCAAGCTATAACCAGTTTCGTTCTATCAGGTGACACCAATTTAATCAGTGACATCTGACGGAAGAAAGCGACTAGGCCAGAAAAGGCGATCTTCCGCTCGAATAGCAAGGCTATTGCGAAAAAAAGCGGAAAAATACGTATATTGGTGTTGTCCATTAACACGCGCCAGATGGCGGTAAATATACAAAAAAGGGATATTTATCAATACGTTTTTGCCGTATTACGCAGTTGTTATATAATGAAACAGATATGCAAAATACATATCCGTCACTGTAAACATGGACAAACATCTCGTATTTTTAGCATTTACTTCTGTTCAATACATATGTTTCAGCCATCTAGGCCTCATCGGTTGAACTAGTGAAGCAATGTGTTTACAAATTAATACAGATCTGTTAAACAACGGATCTGTATCTGTATCTACATTTACGCTAAAATCGTCTCCAAGCTATAACCAGTTTCGTTCTATCAGGCGACACCAATTTAATCAGTGACATCTGACGGAAGAAAGCGACTAGGCCAGAAAAGGCGATCTTCCGCTCGAATAGCAAGGCTATTACGAAAAAAAGCGGAAAAATACGTATATTGGTGTTGTCCATTAACACGCGCCAGATGGCGGTAAATATACAAAAAGGGATATTTATCAATACGTTTTTGCCGTATTACGCAGTTGTTATATAATGAAACAGATATGCAAAATACATATCCGTCACTGTAAATATGGACAAACACCTCGTATCTTTAGCATATACTTATGTTCAATACATATGTTTCAGCCATCTAGGCCTCATCGGTTGAACTAGTGAAGCAATGTGTATACAAATTAATACAAATCTGTTAAACAACGGATCTGTATCTGTATCTACATTTACGCTAAAATCGTCTCCAAGCTATAACCAGTTTCGTTCTATCAGGTGACACCAATTTAATCAGTGACATCTGACGGAAGAAAGCGACTAGGCCAGAAAAGGCGATCTTCCGCTCGAATAGCAAGGCTATTACGAAAAAAAGCGGAAAAATACGTATATTGGTGTTGTCCATTAACACGCGCCAGATGGCGGTAAATATACAAAAAAGGGATATTTATCAATACGTTTTTGCCGTATTACGCAGTTGTTATATAATGAAACAGATATGCAAAATACATATCCGTCACTGTAAACATGGACAAACATCTCGTATTTTTAGCATTTACTTCTGTTCAATACATATGTTTCAGCCATCTAGGCCTCATCGGTTGAACTAGTGAAGCAATGTGTATACAAATTAATACAGATCTGTTAAACAACGGATCTGTATCTGTATCTACATTTACGCTAAAATCGTCTCCAAGCTATAACCAGTTTCGTTCTATCAGGCGACACCAATTTAATCAGTGACATCTGACGGAAGAAAGCGACTAGGCCAGAAAAGGCGATCTTCCGCTCGAATAGCAAGGCTATTGCAAAAAAACGCGGAAAAATACGTACATTGGTGTTGTCCATTAACACGCGCCAGATGGCGGTAAATATACAAAAAAGGGATATTTATCAATACGTTTTTGCCGTATTACGCAGTTGTTATATAATGAAACAGATATGCAAAATACATATCCGTCACTGTAAACATGGACAAACACCTCGTATTTTTAGCATTTACTTCTGTTCAATACATATGTTTCAGCCATCTAGGCCTCATCGGTTGAACTAGTGAAGCAATGTGTATACAAATTAATACAGATCTGTTAAACAACGAATCTGTATCTGTATCTACATTTACGCTAAAATCGTCTCCAAGCTATAACCAGTTTCGTTCTATCAGGCGACACCAATTTAATCAGTGACATCTGACGGAAGAAAGCGACTAGGCCAGAAAAGGCGATCTTCCGCTCGAATAGCAAGGCTATTATGAAAAAAAGCGGAAAAATACGTATATTGGTGTTGTCCATTAACACGCGCCAGATGGCGGTAAATATACAAAAAAGGGATATTTATCAATACGTTTTTGCCGTATTACGCAGTTGTTATATAATGAAACAGATATGCAAAATACATATCCGTCACTGTAAACATGGACAAACACCTCGTATTTTTAGCATTTACTTCTGTTCAATATATATGTTTCAGCCATCTAGGCCTCATCGGTTGAACTAGCGAAGCAATGTGTATACAAATTAATACAGATCTGTTAAACAACGGATCTGTATCTGTATCTACATTTACGCTAAAATCTTCTCCAAGCTATAACCAGTTTCGTTCAATCAGGCGACACCAATTTAATCAGTGACATCTGACGGAAGAAAGCGACTAGGCCAGAAAAGGCGATCTTCCGCTCGAATAGCAAGGCTATTACGACCTAGTCGCTTTCTTCCATCTAGTCGCCTAGTCGCCTAGTCGCTTTCTTCCGTCAGATGTCACTGATTAAATAGGTGTCGCCTGATAGAACGAAACTGGTTATAGCTTGGAGACGATTTTAGCGTAAATGTAGATACAGATACAGATCCGTTGTTTAACAGATCTGTATTAATTTGTATACACATTGCTTCACTAGTTCAACCGATGAGGCCTAGATGGCTGAAACATATGTATTGAGCAGAAGTAAATGCTAAAAATACGAGGTGTTTGTCCATGTTTACAGTGACGGATATGTATTTTGCATATCTGTTTCATTATATAACAACTGCGTAATACGGCAAAAACGTATTGATAAATATCCCTTTTTTGTATATTTACCGCCATCTGGCGCGTGTTAATGGACAACACCAATATACGTATTTTTCCGCTTTTTTCGTAATAGCCTTGCTATTCGAGCGGAAGATCGCCTTTTCTGGCCTAGTCGCTTTCTTCCGTCAGATGTCACTGATTAAATTGGTGTCGCCTGATAGAACGAAACTGGTTTTAGCTTGGAGACGATTTTAGCGTAAATGTAGATACAGATACAGATCCGTTGTTTAACAGATCTGTATTAATTTGTATACACATTGCTTCACTAGTTCAACCGATGAGGCCTAGATGGCTGAAACATATGTATTGAACAGGAGTAAATGCTAAAAATACGAGGTGTTTGTCCATGTTTACAGTGACGGATATGTATTTTGCATATCTGTTTCATTATATAACAACTGCGTAATACGGCAAAAACGTATTGATAAATATCCCTTTTTTGTATATTTACCGCCATCTGGCGCGTGTTAATGGACAACACCAATGTACGTATTTTTCCGCGTTTTTTCGTAATAGCCTTGCTATTCGAGCGGAAGATCGCCTTTTCTGGCCTAGTCGCTTTCTTCCGTCAGATGTCACTGATTAAATTGGTGTCGCCTGATAGAACGAAACTGGTTATAGCTTGGAGACGATTTTAGCGTAAATGTAGATACAGATCCGTTGTTTAACAGATCTGTATTAATTTGTATACACATTGCTTCACTAGTTCAACCGATGAGGCCTAGATGGCTGAAACATATGTATTGAACAGAAGTAAATGCTAAAAATACGAGATGTTTGTCCATGTTTACAGTGACGGATATGTATTTTGCATATCTGTTTCATTATATAACAACTGCGTAATACGGCAAAAACGTATTGATAAATATCCCTTTTTTGTATAAATAAATATATAATTTTAGATAAATAGGTCATCACCCGTATGTTTTCCAATTATATAAATAAAATTAAAAACTTTATAAATACAACTTTTCAACAAATAGATATGTATTTCGTAATTTTATAGATCACCACCCGTTCGTTTTCCAATTATATAAATAAAATTAAATATTTTAGAAATACAGCCTTTCGCCAGTACTGCAGTGGGCTTTGCGTCATGTGGTAAGCGTATCCGTTGTCTAGTGATAACATATACAACTAATAATAGGTAATAAATTGAAGTAAGAAGAGTGTTTTGGAAGACAATGCGAGATAGTTATTTGCTTTGTTCTGTCGAGAGAATGCAAATGGTACCTGCAAAATATCAAAAAGGAGTGTAAAACATGTGTTCGCTATTGTAATCCATATTTTGTTGCTCGTATTGTTAGATTCTTTAGGATCTACTCTCATACACCCTGAAGGAGTTTTTGGTTTCGGCTTTTCAATCTTAAACTATTCACTTGCACTGTACACGCATGTGTACATTACTTTTCGGCCTACCCTCGTACATTCTATAAAATGCTTATTGAAAACAACATAACATATACTTCTTAAAATACACTTACCACTTGTTAATTGGGAAAATTGCATCAATATTTATAAACAATTTTGTAACCCCTTTACTTATTTTATATCCATCCAGAAATTTATTTTCGGTCCCTTTAAAAATGCTTTTTGGCCGCTTTAGGATTTTTCTATTTAAACAAATTAAACAAAGTTTTTAGTAAATCCTCCTTTAGATTCAATAATTTATTCAATAAATTCCAATTGACAATAACTTAAAGTTACATCATCGATTTAAAGTAACTCTTCTCTTATCTTTCACCTAATTGCTTTCTGTTATATCATTTTAAAGCAGAAAGATTTGCAATTCAATTTTAACAACGCGCATAGGTAAACATTTATATATATTTTCATTATTATCTAAATTTAGCATCTTTCGGTATTACAAATCCTGTCAAATGTCAATTTTGACAATTCTCGTTTAAATATTTTTGTTTATTATTAAAAAAACACTGTAGTAATAATATATTGAACCATCGAAAAACATTGGAGACTTCTATCTTGTATAACGGGTGTTCAGAAAAATAAGTTTCAGACTAAAAATCGTATGTCCTAACTTAAGTATATTGATTCATATTAAATTTTAAATGTAAAATATTGTTTCTCAATAATTGTCAGAATCTGATATCAAAAATTATATTGTGCATTCTTCAATTTTAGAACGGTATTTAATATCGTGTACAAAACATTTATATTTATATAATCGTATTTTCGAAATGGACAAAAGATCGATGGACAATGGAAGTATTCCATTCAAGATTGTACAGAATAATTTCAAGATCGATTTTACAATCTTGTTTTTATTATACCTAATACTTTTCAGAAAACAATCAATAAAATTTTTCCAGATTTTCGACAAACGGAGAGTGTAAAAGAACCAACCAAAAGTCTGGACAATAGAAGTGATTAACAATGTTAGACAATGAGTAGTATTTTGTGAATGGTTTTCAAATAATTTTAATCATGAACTCCTACACAAAACTATTTTTAGGACGAAGCATGGTTTCATGTTAGTGTGTCTGCTAACCCACAACACATAAGAGAATGTGGAGCGATGCAGAGCTCAATAATTTTTATATTGAAGCTCCTCTACATCCTCAGAAAGTCGGTGTTTGCTGCGTTATATGTAGAAGACGAATTATTGGTCTAATTTTTTTTGTTCTTTAAATTCGGAAAAACATCGACAAGAAATACTCTTGGCTTTCTTTAATCAGCTCCATGAAGATGAAGTCGCTTTAGATTACTTTTAACAAGATGGTGCTAGAGCTCACACAGCGCGTGAAACAGTAGACATGATACGAGAAGTGTTTGGAAATCGTTTAATTAGATTGAACAGCGAACATGAATTTCCTCCAAGATCTTGTGAGCTTACATCGTACGGTTTCTTTCTATGGCCTTTTAAAAAAAAACTAATTTATCAAGTACGTGTACAAAATTATATAGATCTGCAAGGTATAATTATATAGAAAATTAATGAAATTAATATAGTCCCACACTGCAAAACATATTTTACAGCATTAGGAGAAGCTGCGCAAAATGCTTGGAGTATGGTGGTGTACAATTTCAACATATTCTGTAATTTATTATGGTTAATTTTAATTTCGTAAATTAATTATTCTTATAATTCAAGATCATTGCTTAACTAATTTCTATTAATTAATATGGCATTTTAATAAAATTTCAAGCGATGCTACAAATACTTGCAAACGGAAATATCATTAGATATAAACTGACATTTGCGTATACGTCAACCTACAAAATTGTTTTAATAAATGCTAATTAATTTATCACTCTATTGTACTATACCAGGTGTCCTTGAAATAAAAATATAACGTATGGAAAATGTAAAGATTAAATCAAATAAAACATATACCCAAAATATTTTCTCAATATTCCCTCTTATAATCGAGAAAAAAAATGGCTAAGATATTTAAAGAGATTTTGTTACTGTGCGACTGAATATTTCATAAATACTATCAGAGACGATATCTTCAAGCTGACCCACAATATGGTTTTGTAATTGTCCATCTCGCTTTAAGTATCGTTCTGTTATGGATCGTTACGTACGTTCGAAACAATTTTTTTTATTAACGATAATAGATTCTAAATTAAATGCCCGTAAAGCACACATCTTACATGTTCTTTTAATATACTTTTAAGATGTAACTTGATTTTCGTACCATGTTATTGAACCTTTATCATCATAAAACTCAGACATAATGTTATCGGTTTTATAAATATAAACATTCCCACCTTTAAATACAATAGCGCCATTCTGAATCTGATATTCACATTTTATTTTTTAACTTCTAACAAAAAAAAAACATTTTTGTAATACACATCAAATTTTAGTATGATTTATAAAATGGGTTTGTAAATGAATATAACCCACATCTTAATTTTTAATTATTTACCTGAATGTATAAAAAGCTGATTGTGTACCAGGTATTGACGTTAGCATTCAAGATGTTATAGCTTTTATAAAACAGGCAGCTGTTACGTACATAAACATACGGCGTGTGAATAACTTCAATAGAGGTAGATATTTAAATTCTGAATTCATAGGCGGGACATCATACAATTTTCAGGGGGTTTCTAATTTTGGGGTTTCCGTTGCTATTGACAATATTTTGGATTAATATTTGATATAATTACATCTTTCTATTTTTCATACGTTTTCTTTTTATTTCAAGGACACTTGTATATTAGGCATGCCTCAAATTTCACGAGATATTATTATTTTTTGCACCATAAGATAGTTATTTAGTTTCCGAAAGCAAAATTGAATTGTATTGTGCTATATAATGGTTACAGTGAAACTATTCTTGGAACTCTAATTAATATTAATATATACAATCTCTGAAAATATGTAATTTTTCATTCTGGATGATATATTACCTTAAAAGTACACCACAAGTGTCTGTTGAATTTACAAATGCATACTTGATAAATTCACTTCTTGTTAAACTGGTGATTTTTCTTTTATTTTGTGACAGCAGAACAATATACTCGGCATAAGTGGTTGCGAGATCGTTAGTCATATTTTTTACTCGGAAATGGTAAAAAATAATAAAAAATCCTAACAAAATGTAATATGTAAATTTGATTTACGCGATTTTCGTACTCCTAATTATTCTATGCAGTCTATCGCACGTTAGCACTCTCTTCATTTCTAATTAACTGTCGGAGGAATTCTAACCTATATTCTATCATCTTTCAGCAACACTCTCGAGTCAGTCATCCAAAAATGATATCCGACATTGACGTCCAATCAGAAACAATCCGTTCGCTCGAGCGTGAAAAGCTCTCTATTCCACTTCTCTTTTAAATCTGTATCCCATTAGCGGCAGCACATTACTTCCCCAGCTAAATGTAACCAATTCTATTCAGGGTTCAACAGTCTACGATTAATATAGTATGAGAGACGAAGTACATACATATCAAAGTCATTTAGATTGTATTGTCGTGGATATTATATTAAAAGGTTACTTTGTTGATTCATTTTACACAGACAAGTCACATTAATACCGATATTTAATTAAATTAAGTTTATATGTCAAGTAAATGTATCTTAATTACGCTATTTTCACACCCTCGTATCTATTTATGAAGTAGGCCATATTTTCATCACAATTACGCATACCAGGTAAAGTAAATACTACTAGACGGTCCCAGAGATCCAATAATTAAAAAATTCATAACATTAATATTTTCATCAAAAACTTCATTTTTAACATTTATTCAACTATACTATGCTTCTATTATAATATAATAATAAAAAATAATTATTAAATGCATTTTGGGTACATTGTGGTTACACATTTTCAACATATGAGAATTTTACCCCTAACGCAGTAATTAGTTGCTTTTCGGTCTTTTGCTGTCGGGCAAACGCAGCATATGGACCTTTTTGACCTGCAAGGATTTTCCGAAGATATAGTTCGTTCCTCCATGACAATTCCTAGATCCTAGAAGATTCCTAGAAGATCAGCGGCCATTGAACGAAGTACATGTAAGTTATTATCTGGCTATCATGTAGGGAATTTACATTTCACATCCTAGCTCTTTGAGGAAATTGTACCTGGAAATTTATTTTCCTTATTAGGTGAACTGGTACATGACCCTGCTATTTACTCCAGCAATATTTATTATGACGTGGAATAATGACATTGGCTACCT